>JAPPUR010000014.1:600000-1051957 GCA_027569015.1 Ascodesmis sphaerospora | reverse complement strand
TATTTTTAATAATAAAATTTTTTTTTTTTAGCTTTTATTTAAAAGCTTTTAATAAAAAAAGCTTTTTTTTAATAAAATTAATCATTTTATTAATATAATAATAAAGTAAAAAAAAACTAAATAAAAAAAAAAGATATTATACCTAAAGATTATAAGCTTAACTTATGCTAAATAATTTAATAATATACTTAATATAATACTTTAATAAGCCTTATTTAAGATTATTTTTTATAGCTTATTATAAGTATTTTTAATATTTTTTTAAAGCTTATAAATTATTTTTATAAGGTTATCTTAATTATATTAAAAGTTATATTAATAAGTATTAGTTATATTACTTTAATTATTAAATTAAAGATTTCTATAAAAAATAATTATTATAATCTTATTATTAATATATTATTAATTAATTAACTAGTCTTTAATTAGTTAATTAATTAATAGTTATTATTAGTTATAATTAAACCTCTTTTAATAAGGATAATAGAAGTAATTTTAGCTTCTTTAAGTAATTAAAAATTATAAAGATAATTAAAAGGTTAATATTAGAGGAGAGAGCTATTATATAAAGGGGTTAGATTTTAACCTCTTTAGATAATTAAGAGGTAACCTATTTATTATAAATAAAGCTAATCTTAGCGCGTTATTAAAGCTATTAATAATTATATAAATAAACCTTATTAATTTAAGCCTATTAAGACCTTAGGCTTTAGGCATAGAGATTTTATTATTAAATATATTAAGAATTAATTAAGATACTTTAATCCCTATTTTAGGCAAAATAAAGCTTTAAAATAATAATTAATTATAAAAAATAATATTATATAAAGCTATTTAAAGTATTATAATAAGTATATAACTTACTTAACTAAAGGTTTAAATTAAACTTATTATCTTTAAATATAGCTTTTTTTTTTATTTAATTTTTTTTATTTAATTATAATATTAATAATAAGATTAATTTTATTAAAAAAGGGCTTTTTTTATTAAAAGCCCTTAAAATAAAACTTAAAAAATATAATTATTTTACCTTAAAGAAAATTATATTTTTTTTAAGCTTAAAAGTTAATATTAATAAAAATATAAGCCTATATAAGATATAGCTTATAACTTTTATTATAAATATTAATATCTTTTAAAATATTATATAAAAAAATTAAAAAAAAAACTTATAATTAATTAAGATTTAGCTATATAATTATAAATATAATTATATTAAGAAATAAAGGTTATTAATATTATAAGTTTACTTAGAGGTATTAATACTTAGAGTTAATATTAGAGTTTTATAAACTTAAAAAATATTAGCGCTAAGGCTTAATATTAGACTTAATAATAAATAAAGGTTAATAAGTTTAATTAATTAAACTTATTTAATTAAATATATAATATATATATCTTAGCTTATATAAATATATAAATAATAATAATTTTAATAATAATTTTAATAATAATTAATTAATTATATAATTATTTAATTATATAAAATTTCTTTTATTAAAGATTTATATAAACTTTTATAAATTAAACTTTAATAATAATTTTAATTTTATTTTATATCTTTAATATTATTTTAATTATATTATTTTAAATTTATTTTTTATTATTTTTAATTTTTAAATATATACCTTAGGTATTAAAGTTTACTTTTTTAACTTTTAATAATAATCTATTATTAATAAATTCCTTAGTAAGCCTTAAAATCAGCTTAGCTAGCGTTTAATTATAAACTACTATTAGTAATTTTCCTAGTATAATATGCGCTTATATATCTCCTGCCCCAGCCTTGCCCTCTCTGCACTTGCTCCCCCTCTTCCCTCTAGAATTGCCTTGTTCTCAGTCGCCCTTCTTGCTAAGAAAGGCAGACACTCCTTCAAGTCTCCGTAACTCATTGACTGTCCCCGGTTTAAGTCAGAACTTCAGGCTCTCAAGTCGCTGAGAATCACGTACCTTGACGACCATGGGTAATCCGCTGTCCGAGGCAAGAGATCCTGCTACCCTGTTTGTCAGGTCATCTTTCATCCCTAAGGCATGTTAGTGAACAATCAAAAGTACCTCTAAACCGTAGACTCGCCGTATATCTGGGCAAAGGCGATGCTTCCAGCAACTTCATTTGTCACCCAAAGTCTCTCGTTCTCAGTCTCCCTCTGAGCCAGGCCATTTTCCTCCATCAACTTAATTCCAAGATCAACACTGATGGAATTGTGAGTAGCAAAGACTGCCCCAATCCTCGAGTGGCCTGTCGAGCGCAATTGATCAGCAATCGTAGAGAGCGTCTTCTCAACACCATAGTTGAAGCTTGCGTCCGTCTCTTCCTTTGTTGACCAGACTGGCCCTTCGCCATCTTTGCCTCCTCCTCGCCATCTTTCCGCTTCCGACACCATGTACGCCCCCCTGATCTGTTTAAAGAGTAGCTTATAGCCTCTCTTATCAGCCCGACGGATTTGGTGGTCCAGAAGTTGGGGGTGCCTGCGCAGGTATGCCTGGAATGATGCGATGCACGTGGCTGGTCCGTCCAGAGTGTTGTACTTCTGCATGAGCTCGTCGGTAAGACTGTCTATAACAGGTTGGTACCATGACTGCTCGGCATCAATCACGATGCGAACGTTATTGTCTCGTGCTTTGCCGGCAATGGACTCCAGAGTAGCTCGGAGACTGAGCAGCTGTTCACGATCTGAATCCGTGACGTCTTTTCCCTTCAGTGCAGCCTCCCAATCCCCAGCATGTGGCAAGCCCGGGTAGGGAACGCCTTTGTCAAGTCCCTTTTGCCGTCTAGCTTCCAGAATCGCATTGGAGCCATGTTCAAGAGCGACAGGATGAGGTAGCAGACCACTCACCTTGATCCTAACCCAGCAGCGGTTGTCACCACTGGTGGCGCGCGCGTCCGGGCAAAACTGTTTGGCCAGTTTTCCCTGAGCCTCAATGGAAGACATCACATGCTGTGTCTGGACCAGGATCAGTCGAGGGTCTTTGCTTGACCCGTCCAACTCGGCCTCGATGTTGTAGCCAAGGAGGGTCCCAATATGGTTCTTTCGCAGAGCTTCAATTTTCGGGACGCACTCTTCGGTTGTCTCTCCACCAAGGAATTGGTTGAAGAATGTTCGCATTATGAACGCATGGGAAACGGAGGAGACGATGGGGATGCTGGAGAAGACAGAGTAGAGGGTCTCGCTCATGTCAACCCAAGTTGGCGAAGAGCAAAAGGTGAAAGCCCTGTGTATTTTTGGTCAGTCATCAGCACTTGACAGTCCATATTTGGGTGACTCTTACAGCCAGCCGGAGACTAGTTTTCCGAACGGGACAGTTGAGAGAGCCTTCGCATCGTGTGAGTTGTTTGGGTACTCGGTTCCCTCTCGATTCGCCAAAGCCAATGCGAGGATTGCTACGCCACTACCTCCGACAGCATAAGCAGCCCTCCCATGATTATAAAAAGGGTGTTTCCAGGAGGTCGTGAGACGTGTGAAAGTTGACTTCGATCGGATCGTATGTGGAGGAGTTGCAAGTGTCAATTGCAGCGTAGCAAGACCAAGTCTCTGCTTGGCCACAGACAACATCTTGTCTTCTTGTCACTGAACGAGAAATCTGGATGCATCTGTAGCTTGTGAGTCGAATTGAAGTAATAATAAAAGTTTGCATTGTCTTTTATCTCGGCCCGGCGAATGCATAACACTCTTCTTTGATCTGCTGAGAAACCCGCCTATCCAGAGGGTTTCTTTTGACGTCAACGTGGACCTTTAGCATTCTCGGGCCGAGTCAACTCTCTCGCTCCTTCGTGTAAGTCATTGGCTCGGACCATACCCTAGGTTTTAGGCATGCTTTGTCCAAATTATAGAAATGGACTTTGGCTTAACCTGTATACTTCCCGTACTTCTTCTCTCGGACCTCGGTAGAGGGAGTGTAGACTGCCCAGCCATCGTCAACGAAGCCGGCGTAACTCAATAGCAACAGACCCTTCCTTGCCGGTATCCGGGGTTTCATCATGAATCTCGGCTAGTAAGCCCGAGGATGGTGTTTCAGGGAGCCTGTAGCCCGGTATATCAAGGTAATGTTTTCTTTATTGCACTCAAATAGTTCTCTTCTAGGCTTTCTTTTTAACGGCAATATCTTAGGGTCAGCGCCGTGGCTTGAGAGGGGATCCCCAGGTGAACGTTGTCATTACTATATATCCTTATCCATATCTGTTAGCATAGATGTCTGCTCTATGGGGGAAAAGAAACTGGTATCTAGTAAATTTGCCAGACTCTGTATGTGTAGCATCTGATCAGGCTCATGAATGAGGTTAAACATTGTGTGTTCGTCCCCCATAGGGCCATCAACCCCACCCATTCCACCCACCAGAACCGGCGCTGCTTCCATCGCAGCCTCATCAACGCCGAAGTCCACTGTATCTAAGCGCACATGTGGCAGTTCAACAGCTGAAAAGGTTTCTAGGGCTTCATGGGAGTTTGTCGGATGAGGCGGAATAGCCGGGCCGAGCAAGCCGACAAGAGAGGCAAGATACACTGAGACCAGGCTTACGGTATCCTGGGGCGACTGTATTGCCTGGCTGGCATGCCGGGCTACATCGCGAATGAGACAAACTGCTGCCTTCTGGAAAGCTGGACCGAGGATACCTTTGCATGGAAGACACAATAGAAGGCATAGGAGCAGAGCAGCGTTCGGGCCGAGAAGGAGAGTGGAATCAGGGGCTCGTCTGAGATCGTCACTTGGAAGTGCGAGCAAGTGACGCAAAGTACCAAATGCACCCTCCACACTGCTACTAAGCCCAGGCATCTCAGGAGAAATGACTTGTTCCATGGCGGGTAGGTCAAGACCAAGAGACGGGGGCGGCTGCTGTCCCTGGGAACGGAGGGACGATGTCACAGAGGCCATCAGTGCCTGTCGAAGAATAGCAGAAGCAACATTCAGCCTCACGCTATCTTCCCAAAGTGCCATGAGTGTATTGAGGTGGTGCTTTCCCGGGTGTAGAAGCCTTTGGTCCAGGGACGGGTCGTCGTTGGGATGCAGCCGGCCTTCTCCATCAAGATGATTTTGCCACGTTGACTTCCACCTGTTCAAGTCTGAATCCATAAGCTCTAAAAGGCAAGGTAGCATTGTTGATGAAGCTTTCTGAATCATCACACGCAGCTTGGCCTGAATCCGCCGCAGGTCAGCGCTACAGCAAGCGACAAAGTCAAATGGCAAAGCGTACGGCATCTTCAACCAAGTGTCCAGGTAGCCGACAAAGGGAGGGTCTTCGTCACCGAGGCTGAGCGTGGCTCTTCTCATGAAGAATAAGCTTTGTTGTTTGTCCTGTCGGAACAAAGCAAGCCAAGCTCTTCTACACCTTGTTGCTTGGCGACTGTCACCCCCAGCCTGATCCAAGTCCAAGTCGTGAAGAATACGGAAGGCATATCCGCTGTGAAGGTACGAAATGTCATCATCTGCATCCTTCCAGCAGACCAATAGGTAGAAGGCTTGCATTGTCTCGATAGATCTGTCGCCAACTGCAAAAGTCTTGATTGCCAAATTTCGTGCCAGGCTGCACAGACGACTCTGAAGGAAGGGGTCCGTCGTCGAGACAAGACTTCCATTAACGAAATTTACAAATTTAGAAGAGCAAAAGAGTATTGTGGCAAAGAGCAAGCGACTCCGTTGCCTGACGCTGTCGTGGGTGTCCAGGTGGGGGTCAAGGACATACTCCCACTTGGCGTTCATCTCGACCATGAAATGTTGAAACAGTGCGATGGATGCTGGTAGAGCGAGAATTCCATCCTCTATTGGGTCCGTGATTGTTTCTCCAAGTGCCATGGAGGCGACATATGTAGGCATCTTAACCACAGGCGTGTGCTGTTGACTTTCGTCGCCAGCTTGTGTTCGGGGAGCAGTCGTCAAGGGGCGTAAAAGGCAAGACAGCTTCAATGAGGGCGTACTTGCCTGAGAATTCTCGGAGGGATGTGATTGTTGGGCTGTAGCCTGAATCGAGTCCCTTGGCCCAGTTCTGGCGCTGAAAGCCGGCCGATCTCCTGAGGTGACGAAGCTGAAGGGGGCCCCTCTCTTTCCATTGAGCGTCGCTAAAGTGGCAACGATCCTTGCTCGAATCTCTGGAGTTATGAGTGCTTGCTGAACATGGCTGACACCGGGGGTTTCGAAGCTGACGGGAGTTGGGGGCTGGGGTACAGAGATAGCATCATCAGGTATTGGTGACGCGGGCGTTGACTGTGCAGCAACATCCTCATAGGCAGGGGTCGTCCGCCTCAGGCGTCGAGAGCGTGGATGCACTCTGTTCTTGGCCCTTTTCGGTTGAGAAAAGACACAGTCAACATGATTGTTGGTGATACAGCGATTGCATCGGTCCGAGTCCTTCGAGATGAGGCATCGGACCTTTGCAGCCCGGCATTTGAGGCATGCTCTGAAGTCCGGGTTAGCAGGGAACCTAGCAAAGGGCACACACAGCTTACACAGGTGCACGATGCAAGTTAGATGGGGTGGAAGTCGACGGAGCCATGACCTATAATCAACGGGCCGAAGATTGATACAAGAAACGGAAATGGACATCGGCTCGATCAAAGAGAAATCCGGGGGAGCAAGTGTCGGTCGAAGAGTCCGGTCCACTTTTCGAATCTCGGGCCGAGATTCAATGACAATGACACGAAAACACCAAGAAGCCTATTTGCATGAAGTACACACGAAAGGCCTTGATCCGAGTCCCTGGTAATACATGCATCGTTTGCTTGCTTCTATGATATAAGAAAGGGGTTAGAGCCCTTCACAGTCTCATCTACATGACCCTTTTCACGACGATCAACTTGTCCGCACTGGAAGACGGCCCTGATTATCTATCCACTCAAGAAGTTTGGCGTGGTATTCTTCACCTATTTCTCATCAAGGCCTTCCTATCTTGGGCATGAGGATTCAATTGAGGAACACTTCTGTCCTGATCATCAAGAACCAAGCATGTGGGATCTGAGCCAGTATCACTGAGGGACGGCTACAAGAAGCTTAGATCATCTACTTAGCTTCTCAATCTGAGTCGTCAGTACCTTCGTATGTAAAGTAATACATTGCATGTCTTGGCAATAGCACTTCCTTTGTATCCAGCGGGGCATCCCACTTGGTTGCATCAGGTAGTTGAGCGGTGGCTTCACTCACGATGGCAGTTATCAAACCTGAGCTGCTGAGATCTATTTAGAGCAGAACAACTCCAGATATTGCAGGAGTGTTCTTGACGTTGTAATCTGCACTTATGTGTGTTTCTACCCTGGCGAGTCCAGCGTAGCGGTCACCATTGAAAATTCTGCATTCTCGTCCAAGTCCGTGGCAGCTGAAATTGCAAACTGTTTCGCTTCAGAGATTCCAATTTCAAACTAACTCCCACTCATTGCAGATGAGGCTATAAGAGGCAAACGCTGCTAATATTGCCATGTTTCCAGTTTGGTCCATTTGTTATCAAATCCGCGAAATCGGGCACGACCGAAGTATAGGCTTTTGTTAGTGGCGCTCTTTGTGTCCATCTTACAAATAACCAAGCCATGTTGTTCTTCCCTATATTCGTAGAACGGATGAGTACTGAGACACGAGTGAAGGTTTTGCAGACTTGTTCCTCAAAGAGGACTACGGATAAGCCCTCAAGCTAGGTGGTCAATGGCCGTACATTCTCCTAGAGCGTTACTAATCTTCTGTACTTGTACTTGATTGCTTCTGAAAATGGCTTCTTGTGGTGTGTTTTCTCCGTTGGGGAAATTAAAAGCTCCACGCTTTGTTTGACCCATAAAGGGAACTTAATCGTTCACTCACAAAGGCTATCTTCGAGGACATATTTGGATTAATGTAGATCCAAAAAGCATCCTGGTGCCTGAACAAGTATTACACAATGCTAACAGCAGTCATAATCGCTTGTTCATGGCGTGAGCAGACTGTATCAACCACAAAGTTAGGGAGATACCGTCCAGAGGTTTCGGAGCTGACCTGCGCATTATATAACCCGTCCTCGACCGGTGAATCCTGTCGCAATTTTGAAACACTTCTACACAACAACCACTGAATTGTGTTTCCCGTGATACCAACAGGAAAACAATCACCCAAGGCCAACAACATGGCAACTGACATGAACAACTCTCAGGACACGACCGCTCTGCCCTCGGAGGCACAGCCCCCCAACAGGCCATATGTCTCTCTGCCCCAGATTTTGACAGTCTACTGTGATCCAGAGGAGGTTTCGTCCAAGTTCTATCTCGGGAATAGTTCTAACCGAAAGATGTTTGCTGTCACCTCCCACGGTGGCCTTACGGGCGAAAGCAGGTCTATCAAGGTATAAAGCGGGCCATCAACGGATGATCCTTTGTTGTCAACGGCCGTCACATTGGACGAATCTCATTGGAGAGGAACTCTTCAAGCCGAGCACAACCCAGAGACTCGGTCCCCTCATCCACCTTGCAGATGGAGGAGGACGCACAAGGCTCAGGTATCCGACAAGGACTATCCTTATGAGTGGAGGCTCTACCCAAAACAGACGCCAAAGTCTTCTAAATCAGAAGAAGAAAGTGACCTGTTCGGTGATCTTGCTGTGGCTAACGAAGAAGAGCCCATAGCCATTGTCTCGTGGAAGCGGTTCGGGCGTCGGCCAGAACCTTTCAAGTTCCAATTCCTCGTTCCCGAGCGTGGATCTTACTTGGAAAATAAGTGGCGGCCTAAGGCCCTCTTGTCTGGTATAGCACTCTGGTCCGAAAGGGGTTTGAACTTGCCTCTAGAGGTAGACTGGCTAACTCTAACCAACTAATGCGCATGAGAGCTGGGAGTTTGGGAGTTAATTGGTAGTTGGTTGACCGCTTTGCCCACCTACCCAAAGAAATGTAAGTGCGAGTTCATTGGGAGTGGCTACATCGTATGCACTTCCCTATAGATTTGTAATTCTAGTTGTTTTAGATATGTATTCGATCAAACATCCAAGTTCCCCGACTCTTTCCAGCCGCCCACCGCAGTTTCAAATGGAATAATCCTTGCACCAAGAGCCCTCAATGAATCTTCAATACTCGTTTCAATCTCAAGTGCAGTGGCCTCTTTGGAATCATAAGTCGAATGAGCTCCTTGCAGTAGCGTAAGTCGAAACCCGGCCTCGAGGGCACCTTTGCTTGTCTCCAATACGCAGCAGTCACTTTGGACTCCAAACGCCACGATATGTTCGATTCCCCGCGCCTTCAGCCGTTCAGCGAGTCCCGGGTTTGACTTGAACGTGTCTCCTGTGCTTCATCAATATCGAATTCGCAAAGAGAAATACCATGGGCCATACGAGTAGTCTTGGGCACGAGAATCTCCCTGGAATTGTTCGTCTGCGGCTCAAAGACGAGTTTCCATGGATCGCTTCCTTTGACTAGGGGACCCTCCTCAGGTGCTTCCTCGTGCTGCACAAAGACTATGAGAGGCGGCTGAGCTCCTTCAGTTTCAGAGATACCACGCGCGGCAGAAAGGATGACCTCTCCAGCATCACGAATACGGGTGGCATGTGGGATCTCAGTCTTAGGGTCCCCCGCCAAGTCGTGTTGGATATCAATGACGAAAAGAGCGCTGTTTGGAGAAGCCATCGTGATCTGATGGGTCATGTGGTGAAGGTGTATTGCGTGCTTTGGGTCAAGTGTCAAGACGAGTGACTCAGATGACTGCGCGAACTTGAGGAAAATGACTAAGCTCATCACGACGATCGATAGCGTGCGACCTAAGGTCGCATTGGTTCGGGTTTCAGTGTTGCGAACGAGCTGAAGTTCTTCGGATCTTCAACAGTAACTACTTGGGAACGGTCATGAGCAACACCTTCTCGTCTGTATTATACAATAGACACTAGCCAAGACATCTCTAGCCGTTTTGACGAGACTCGGTCTTGATCATATATGGTCTATAGGGTATTATTTAACCGGACATCGGGGCCTCGCTCCTTACAGAAGCATCCTCCGGGGGTCCTCAATGTACTCCTTCACCTTGACGAGGAACTGCACAGCCTCCCGGCCATCCAGCAGACGGTGGTCGTAGGTAAGAGCCAGGTACATCATGGGTCGGATCTCGATCTTGCCGTTGACAGCAACGGGGCGCTCCTTGATGGCGTGGAGGCCAAGAACGGCGCTCTGGGGAAGGTTGATGATGGGAGTGCCCATGAGAGAGCCGAAAACGCCGCCGTTGCTGATGGTGAAGGTACCACCAGCCATATCCTCGATCGTAAGCTTGCCATCGCGGGCCTAATCAATGTGGTTAGCTACCTCTCAAATGTGGCTAGAATGAGCAAAATGTACCTTCTTGCCCATGTCGGCAATGGACTTCTCAATGCCAATCATGTCCATAGCCTCAACGTTTCGGACAACGGGGGTAACGAGACCCTTTTCAGTGGCAACAGCAACGCTGATGTCGACGTAGTCGCGGTAGACAATGGTGTCACCGCCGTCAGGGCCCTCAATGGAAGCATTGACGGCGGGGAGGTCCCGCATAGCGAGAACACAGGCGCGGGAGAAGGCGCTCATGAAACCAAGCTTGACGCCGGTCTTCTTGAGAACGTCATCCTTGTACAGCTTGCGGAAGTCCATAATGTTGGACATGTCGACCTCGTTGAAGGTGGTAAGCGAAGCAGCGGTGTTCTGGGACTGCTTAAGGCGCTCGGCGATTCGGAGACGCATGCGGTTCATCTTGACCTGCGTAGAGGTTTAGCAATCTCAACGAGGAGCCTAGTACCGGCCTCAATGGGACCGTCCAGGTCAACTTACGCGGCGCTCTTCCCGGTTACCAAGAGAGGGGCTACCAGTGGTGGCAGCGGGCTGGGGCTTCGACTCCTTCTTCTCAGCCTGTCGAGGCTCGGGCTTGCTGGGGGTGGGAGCAGACTCCTTCTTAGGCTCGGGGGCGGTCTCTTGCTTGGGCTCGGGTTTTGATTCAGGCTTGGACTCGGACTGCTTGGACTCCTCCTTAGGAGCCTCCTTCTTGTCGCCAGCGGGGGCGCCGCCCAGCTCAATGCGGACGAGGTCCTGGCCAACAACGACGGTGTCCTCCTCGCTGGCGAGGAACTCCTTGATAGTACCAGCCTCAGGAGCATTCACAGCGACGTCAATCTAGCGGAGAAAGGTCAATGAACCCGTCTCGGCGCGCACGGCGCGAAAGTTGCCGCAGCATACCTTGTCAGTCTCGATGGTGGCAATCTCCTCGTCCTGCTCGACATAGTCGCCGATGCTCTTGGAGAATTGCTTCAGAGTACCCTCAGAGATGGACTCGGCCATTTGGGGGACCTTGATGACGGAATCGGCATAAGTGCGGACGGTCTGCATCATGGCGGGAAGCATGACAAGAGGGTGCGAACGGGGCCGCAGCGCCCGAGCCGGCACCATTCGGGCGGCGGTAGCTATGCTTCTTGACAGCATCTTGGAGGATTTGGAGGAGGAGGATATGAGGGAAGGGAGGCGGCGAGGAGGAATCGCAGGTGAGTGTTGAACGTGGGTGGAGGTGGGAAGAAGAGGTCAGGAGGGAAAAAAGAGCAAGAAACACGAAGAGGCAGATCCGGACAATGATTCGCGATGTTCCACCCGCAAACAAGTTACTCGGCAAGCTTTGGGGGAGCAAAAAAAGCCAGGTCACGGAAGTGCCAATAGCGAGGTACACCGAGGTCCCGAAGAGAGCGTAGTGTGGCAGAGAACGACCCAGGAGGTACATGTCCGGCTGAGCAAAGTGTTCCGCCAGCTCCTGATTGGCTACAAGGCACAGCTCCACTGCCCGCAGGCCGACGACTTAGCCGGCTTAGCCAATCGCAGCCGGCTTCTCCCGCCATCGTGGAGCCGATGAGCCACTGCTGCCACCCCTATCAGGTGAGTTTAGGAAGGAAAGAAGGAAGGAAAGATGGAAGGCTAAGAGTTTACTCCCGAAGTACCCGTCGGTGAAAGCTTCACCTTGACCGCTGCACCATGATGACATTACCAACGAGCGATGGCTCACACCTTGATCTTTACGGTGTGTTAAGCGAATCACCTCTCCCTTCATGGCCATTTTGTGGTGAGCCCTCGCATTGGTCATCTTCTGTCATTCCCAAAATCGAGAGGTCAGTTGGCCATTAGTCCCACTCTGTCACGTACAGTAAAACATGAAAGATTTTCCAACTTCGTCATCGGCTTTGGCCGGCTTAGTATTGATGCATTAAGCTGCAAGGTGAAAAAGGACGCAATTCACATCACACCGCGGTCAGGAATTTGCAAATTTAGTGCATTCGACAAATAGGCCATCAAATAAATGGCAACTTTTGATTAATTCATTCGCAGAGGTATCCAAAATTCTCATCAACGCCAATCCCATGCACAATTATGCTACCATGTTTCCTCATGTAGATCAGGGGGCTAAGCTCTTCCCTGTCGTCCTCCTCACAACGCAACCTGTTGTGATATGACTTATAATAATGAGCATCATGGCTCATTGCAATAGATATCCCATCTATTACATGTGAAGTTCATCGGACCTTGTGGTCAACGAGCGTCGAAGGCCTCCATAACTCGACAAAGGGCTCGGGTACTCGCTCAGGGGCGATACAATACCGGCGGCACTCGACTGGGGTGATACGACCTGGAAAGAAGGAGTCGATGGCACGAAGGATTCCGACTGTTGCTGTCGCTGCTGCTGCTGCTGATGTTGTCGCTGTTGGTGTTGTTGCAGTTGCTGCAGATGTTGCTTCTGCTTCTTCAATTGCTCCTTCTGCTGCTGCCGTTGGTATTGCTCTTGGATATCCTTCTGCCGCATCTCTTCTTCCCGGGATATGGCCCATCCGACAGAGCCTTGCTGGAAATCCGGGTGAAAACTGGACTTGGGAACTGCTGTGGGCACCAGCACGGTTCCATGAAGGTTGACAAGCCGAGGCCCCTGGTACCACCACTGATCTTCGAAGCCGTTGTCCACTGTCATCAGAGCAGTGGCAAGAGACTGGATATCTTTGGCCTTGCCTCGTTGCCGGTCATCCGATTCAGGTCGACGCACGGGTTCTCCGGGGAATTCGGGTCCCCATGTTGCTCGGATACTGGCCTCGCGAGAACGGGACTCGCCTCTTTCACCATTGTCGCCCTCGTCATCGTTCTCATTGTATCCCATAGGAAAATTCCACGTAGACCAAGGCATGTCATCCTCCCCGAGGCGGTACTGGTTCGGAGTTGCCGGCAAGGCCTTCCAGAGTTGAGGTACATCCTGGCTGTTAGAGCCCGAACCGACATCCCAGGGACTGCTGTTGAATGGAGGGGGAGCTGATCGACCCCGTTCGTGCGAGCTTCGGCTCATCGACCTTGAGCTCCCTCGAACCTCTTCCTCCTCCACCTGGGGTTGCACTGGTGCCACTGGCGCGTAGTATTCATGGATGTAGTGTTGTTGCTGCTGGACGGGTTGGTATGGATGGTACTGGGCTGCCTGTGCCGGGGCTGCTGTTACTGGGTCCCTGTTGTAGGTGTTGGGCGGTATCTCGTTGGTGTAGTAGGTTAATTGATGTTGTGGTCGGGTCTGGGGCTCCTGGATTTGGGGTACTGGTTGTTGGTAGGCGACCTGATATTGTGTTGGGGCGGCGAGGTAGTTGGTGTTTACGGGAGGCAACTGTCGAGGGAATTGGTTCGCTCGATCCCGCATGCTCTTTGAGATGTATGTGATGTGGCGGTCCTTCGACAGATGCTTGGGCCATGACACCCCGAGCTCGAAGTGGACGTAGACAGCTGGTCGGTCCCCCATGATGACGGATGGTGGGAAGATTGTTGGATAGAAAAGGGAGGAAGGTCTTCAACAAGACCTGGACCAGAACGGTTGGCGATGAGCGTTAATTTCGGGAGTCAACTGGTCGTGTCGACAGGAATGTCCAGTGAGGGGGCGAGGCGTTGTGGGTATCAATGAGCCAAGAGATAAAGAGAGGACAAAGGAATACGTTGGAGTCTCAACAAAATAGGTGGAACTTGGGGTATTTGAGATGATCGGATAGAAGAGAGGGAGAAGGATAAGAGAACGACAAGAGTCGTTGACAGGGTGGTGAGATGAAGATATGCAGCTGGCTGTTGCTCCAGGAGTGAGGCTTAGAGTTGCTCTCCGCCTCAAGTAGTGGGTGGTCGCGCTCGCGTGCCCAAACAAGCCGAGGCAGGGTCAATAAGGTTATTACACCGAGAGAATGGATGAGGACGAGAGATGAGGCGAAGCCCTGCTCAAATATGGCCAAGTGTGTTTTGATCTGGGACGGATGGCGAGGAACATCTAGCCTCCAGCCCGACATGGAGACCAGCAGAGTCGGTCGGAGGAAACGACCCAATCCCTGCTTTGCCACCTGACCTCGCAAAAGCTGAGAGATGGTCTGTCTGTCGGCGCCCACGGCTGGCCACAGCATGATACAGCACCAGCACCAGCACCAGCTCTGCACATGCCTGGCGGGGGGACTTTTGGGAGTCCCCTGTTTCGGCGGAGCCTGTTAGAGGAGACCTGAAGGAGCTAGGGATCCCACGAGCAGGGGAGGGCGAGGATCTGCCCTTGGCGTTTTGTGGTGGCACAGTGTCGTGCTGAAAATGACGTCCCTTGAAAGGATTGATCAATCAATAACGAGTGAATATTCCAATAGCTCCCCGCTTTGACTCAGACGAGCGCAGGACAGCAAGCCCACCTGAGTGTTGGGGAAATTTACACGAGAGAAGCAGTCAAGGCTTGTGGCGAAGACAGAGAGGCTTTCCTTTCTCAGCTGAGGTTGCACAGCTGTGTTTGGCTGCGTGATGAGCGAAGACCCGACGGTAATTGGCAGATCCCCCTCTCACTCGCCCCAGGGTGCAAGGGCCCCCCGCCACGGATGCGCTAGAGATGATCGAGGCTCGTAGTGTGGCCGCAGGCTGTGGCGAAGGCATTCCCGGACAGGGAGCCGCCTTTCTAGCTGTGTTATTTTTGGCCGACGTGAGATTAACGAGTGAGTGCGAGCGTGGCGGAGGCAGTCAATGTTGAATTATGGGCTTTCTCTGACAGTCAGGAGGAAGAATAAGCCTGGGCCAGCAGGCGCGTGGTGCTCACAAGAGCATGATCGCCCGCTGCATTCATTCTAGAATTGTTTCCCCGGGCCCGAGGCCGGTTGACCGCCCCATATGTAGCCACCCTTGATGAAACACTGTTTGTGATTATGAGACGAATAGTCGCGCGGTAGCAGACGCATAACAAGCAGATTTAAGCACTGGCTTGCAGATTCACCCAGCTTCTTGCTTAGCCGACGGCCGACTGGGAGCGAAGGCGCCGATTCCCTGCCATCGGCCCTCATGCTGCCCCCTTTGGAGGATCAGGGTTGTGTCTCGTGTTTAGCTGTAACCTGGCCATAGCCATTCCTGCTCGCAAGAACTTGCCTCTGATTTGTCCAATTACCCGGAGCTTTCATGGCGGTTTTGTTTGGTGCGTCCTGCAATCTGCATTAGCATTATACTCATTTGCTCAAACATAAACACATGCCCGTAAATCGAGCCTATCTTGATCTTTTGCTAATTTTCGTCTTTCCTTCCAAGTTCCATGGCTGAGTTGAGCAAAGGAGGCACAAGCTGGTCTCGCTATAAATGTGTCTCACGTCAGGTACCTAGGCAGATAGGCACTCCCTGTGCGCAGGATCCGACCAGTTCGGGGACCAAAAGGCGCTACCACCTATTCTTAGTGCGCCGCAGTCTGTCATCGATAATGACGTTGGGGCTATGGATGCAGTATGGGTCTCGCACGTGGATTTCTCGGAAATTGGGCAGGGAACGGCCGACTTCAGGTAATACTTATTCAACCTCGCTTGCCAAATCATCAAGGGGTTACATGTCATTGACCGCAAGGGAAACTTGCAGACT
The DNA here is from genome assembly GCA_027569015.1 of Ascodesmis sphaerospora. Lineage (NCBI taxonomy): Eukaryota > Fungi > Ascomycota > Pezizomycetes > Pezizales > Ascodesmidaceae > Ascodesmis > Ascodesmis sphaerospora. Next base: position 1,036,157 of record JAPPUR010000014.1, on the reverse strand, counting down.
ACTTGTAAAGACCATGATTCGTTCTATATACGACAATGAAAAGGGTATTCGCAAACTTACAGTGAACTGCAACTCCCCAGAACAAGCATCCTTTTTCACCCCCCTATCCAACTCCCCCAGTCTGACAACAATTGCATCCTGTGACCGCCACAACTCCTTCTAGACAGTTTCAACATCTGACTTGGTTCGGCCGCTGTCCCTCGTCGTCGTATCATCGCTCGTCTCCCAGAACCTCTCTGTTGTCCTACCCTTGCCTGTCGTCAGCCCGATGATGTCGAATGGGTCAATCAGGGTCTGCCAAAATGGCCTGGGATCCTTGAACCCGGGCCCTTCCACCTCAGTAACTCCATCTGGGGCAAGGTAGATCTTGTTGCTTTCGGGGAGATATCGTCGTGGGTGCCGCACATTGAACATGACGGTGTTGATCAGCATCACAGCTGCCTCGAACACGTAGAAGAACCACTCGTATCGGACAACGGGGTTCATTGTCGACGGGTCAAAGCCAGGGCCGTATCGGAGCTCTGCCACGCTGAAGAACTCGATGATACGGTAGATGGTTCGTGCCATGATCAACGTTGTGCTTATGTAGAGCGTGATGAGCGAACTATGGAGCCGGTCGTTTCTTACGCCGTTTGAGATACATCGGTGGTGAAATGCTGTCGCCAGAACGACAAAAAGCACCAAGACGATGACTTGCAAAAGCAGCGAGGCCTTGATGAGCGCGTGGCCCGTTTCGATCTCCTTGTCAGACAATGACTGGTTGGCCGAATAAGAAGCACCCCATCCATTAAGACTTTCGATGATTGCAGAAACGAAGCCAAAGGTCGTCAGGACTCGTCCAGGGTGAATTGGTGAATGGTAGGGAACGTAGTACAAGATGCGACCAAGGATGTGGTAGTTCTGCAGCTCCAAGAGCGGTCTGTTTCACATGTCAGTCTTCGTGAACAGCCTAAGCACCTTGAGTGACGTACGGGGCAGCGTATGTGATACAAATGCTGGCGATGAAGATGTTGAGGTTGTCATAGTGGAACGCTCCATATTCGCGGAGGGCAAAGCCGGCTGTGAAGAGGAGGCAACAAAAGGAGAACAGAGGTGTCAATATCCAACACTTATAATGGCTATCATATAGTCAGAATCACATAATTCCATGCTTCAATCATTCACAAGCATGGTAGGATCACTTACAAAGACTGCCATGCATGGACGCACCCCGAAGCGCAGAAAGCGATGCAGAAGAATATAGCCGCCCCCTTGTTAGGGGCGTAGAACCAGTAGCTTCCATCCACTAATAGAAACAATGTTAGTCAAGAATGGACGGCCCAAATAGAACAAACTTGCCGTATTTTCCGTCAGACATGATGTCAATGCAGTGTGGCACTGAACTCGAGTCGTCAAGTTACAGAGAACTCCGCCAGGATTCTGGGAGTGTTACTCGACACAATAATGATGAAGCCAAGACTGACCGTTCTGCCCTGCCAAGCGAAGGGAACTCGACATGATTATATAGCCAGCCATGATCAGAGAATTAACCCTCAAACCAACCCCAATATCAAGTGCCAACTCGCAATATCATCCCCAATTCAGCCCTTCATCAGCCCTGTGACACTGGTGGCCAATCGCGTTGGATGCGAGGAATACGGTCGCTATGTGGGCGGGTCCAGGCAGATCAGGGACAAGTCCCGCACCAAACCCAGACATGTACTTTCACGCATCTCTTCACCATAGGAGTACTTGGTCCCCTCAGATCCTGTACTTGGTTCGTGACTCTCGTTTTTCCCGTATCCCTCGCATTGCCCGAACACCGAGCCTCCCAAATTGTCGATCCGACGTGGACGCCAAACGGACCACTCAGAACCCGTTTCCTTTTGATCACGGTCAATACGATGCACGTTCGGGACCAGTCGGCAAGCCTTAGCCGTTGTGTCTTGGACTTGGCTGTTCAAAAGAGTTTGGTCTGTAATTCGCAGCATGGCATCACGGCCACAGAAAGAATATTGATATGCCTCAGTCGTCTCTCACGATATCCTCAGTTATTCATGTGCATTAAATTGCTAATGTTCTGTTATCATGCCTAGATTCCATGAAAATAAGAGAAAGAGAGCGTCAAGCTGAAACTCCATCCATATATCTCAAGCGCAACATTCAACGCCGGATGATTCCATTCCGTATCCCCCACCAAGCATCCATCTCTAGAATTACAGGTCCTGTGCACGGCTGGGGCATCCAGTCCGTCCATAAACATAGTACAGTTGTCATTAAAATCCTCCTCTGGATTATCACTCGTGGTTCATGTCGCCCAAGTCAATCCGTTGCTCAGTCCACCCCCCAACTTCGGCTGTCGTCTGAGGATTCAGGTCGCTCGGCCGTTGCGTCCTTTGCCGCTGTCTCCTCCTTATCGTGGCTGTGCATGACGTGGCTGCTATGGCGTCGGTGCCCATGGTGTCCGTGGTGATCGTGGTGGGAGCCAATATGTGGCTCATCGTCGCTCCAGTCGCTAAAGTCACCTTCCGAATAGTCCCATTGAACGGGAATCTGCTCTCCGTCGTCACCGTACCCGTACACCAGGCCCCTCCACTGGCCGGAAACAATTTTCGCTGCAACGCTGAGCATGAGGGTGATAAGGTGGCTTGGGGGCCCAATTATCATCTCACAAGTCTTGGTGATGATGGCCATGGGCAGGTTCTTCACAGTTTCCAATCTGCTTTTGTACGTCCTTCGTTCCGTGGTCGACACCGTGGGTGGTGTAAAGAGATTCGCAGCTGAAGGCAGTGGAGATAGCGGGCGTCGCCTTACTGAGATGCTGCTTGTAGTGGCCCGGTGCCTCGCGGCCGGACGTTGAGAGTGTGATGGAGGTGTTGATTCGACATTAGCATCTCCAGGTAGTGCACCAATACTGGAGTCTCCGTCTGAGGCCGTTGGCGCGGAATTGGATGCAGCCGAAACATTGTCCTCCTCGTCCGAGTCCGACTCCCATGCACATGGCATTCCGGAGCTGCTTGCGCTTTCTAAAGCTTTATCTGTCTCGAGAAGTGGACTCAACAATGTGGTAGTATTTTTCTCCTTCCTCCCCTCATGGATTTCCTCAACAGGAGAATCAGGCTGAGATGTTAGGGGAGATAGTGGTGCAGGGGCACTGGACGAATGCCAGGACTCAACACTGTGAAACGACTCCTCGCTGTCTCGGCGTCGATGTTGGGGTTCAACCTTGTCATCCTTTTCGACAATAGGTTGCTTTTTATCCTTATCCGAGCTGTCGGAATTGCGCGACGCAGCTTCTGGATGCTCAGGCTCTTTGCTTGGGGCGGTAACATGCTCAGATGGGCAAGGTTTATTCATTCCCAACATCAAATGTGGTGGCAATGTGACTGATCGCGACATTGTAAAGCCAGCGGTCCGTCGGAGTCGAGCCTTCATACGGCCTCCTCGATATCCTGACCCTTCATGAAGCTCGTATACTGATGGTTCGTCCGAAACAGAGGTTGCAGAGAACTGCGGTGATCCACCGTCGGATGAGTTTGTGTAGGCTTCGCTAGAGAATGAGGGGCATCTGTCGACTTTCTTTGTGCCAACTTCGGGTCTCGGAATAGCGTCGATCATTTCGACATGCCTAGCCACGCTGATCGATGGTGACTCCGACAGTGATCCTGACGAATTGGGCAGAAAGGGATCCGAAGAATCGAGTTCTGCCGGCCGTTCCAATACGGCGTCGAGCGGCTTAGGGCTAGCTCTTTCAGCCCGAGAGGACATCAGAGCAGGAGACGGAGATCGTTTGCGAAGTCGTGACTCCGCTGCGTCCCCAGACATGGATGTATGAAAATCGTCGCTGGATTGTACACTGTCGGTATGAGCCCTCGACCTCGACTTGGGCACTTGCAGTTGAGGATAAGAGGCTGCGCAGGATGCCGAGCTAGTAGGTCTTGATAAAGGACTTGTTGAAAAGTCAGGATAGTGCCTGTTGCTTAGAGGTGTAGGTGTAGTCGCTCTCCCAACAAAAGAAGAACGCCGAGAGCCCACTGAAGACATTGAATCAAAAGCTGGGGTAACAGGCAGTGATCGTTGCACGGGCGTCCAAGGTCTTCGCGTGACCGGTGTCTGGGGGCGTTCTGGTAGATCGACCGTAAACGAACGTTTGAAAGGACATTCGGTCTTCTCGAACTGAAGGATCTTATCAAAAACTCCCCTCAGTGCCTCGGCTCGGGTCTGATCCTCAGGATCCTGTACGGGGAGCTCTATCCTCCAGTAATTTGGTCGTCGAATCTGTAAGACGAATTTGCTATTTACTTCGTCGATGCACCAGCACTGGCTTTTGGGTAAAATGGGCTGTAGTGCAGAACCGCAGTTCAGGAAGGCAACGGATCCGGGGGCTCGGTAGATACGGAATGGACCTAAAAGCGAATTAGTACTGAATGCGAAGCCTTCGGGGAGCTATGGACTTACCAACAGCGATGGTTCTCTCCAGCTGTGAGGACCATGATAAGCTGCCTGGTTCGTCATCGGGACCTCCAGGGCTCCTCGAGAGAGCTCTCCCGGAGGCTGTAAAGGAAATGATTTTGGCATTGGGATGGTTATAAAGTGTCTCGACCAAGCTGTCTGAATCAGGAGATCCAGCATTCATGGCCGCTCGTAAAGGAATCGGTGCGGTCGCAACTCGTCGAGGGGCCCGGAAGGGGCGAGGGTGTGTCGAATCATCCATGATGAAGGTGATGGGTAGTCGTCTTTGCAGTGGTACATAGGAATCCTTGGCCTGGTTGCAGCTCAGGCATCTCGACGGGCCGGGTCGAAGCTGCCCCTCATAATTGCGTGACGTCGACGAAGGAGATCTAGATGATGGTCGTGTCGGGAGATTGTCGCGTCGTGAGGAGGTTGTCGTGTACTATCTCCCCTGACCGGCCAACGAGGGAGGATTTGCCAGACAACTGAAAAGGCAACGAGGAAGGGGCAACGCCGGATACAGAAAGATTCCTCAGCGCAGAGCGATGGGGCTCTATGTTCATCGAACGACTTCGATGTCGCAAGGTGGCTAAGATGAAACCCACCCTTCTTGTCCTTCTCAACGCAGGAACCGCGCACGGGTGGACTGGGGGATCCTGGAGAAGCTAAAAAAGCAACTTAGTCATCTCCCTTGACATTCCAAGGCCCGTAGATCCCGCCTACCCGTGGCCCAATCCGGCTAGGGGGTTTACTCCTGGAAATGCTTGAGACCTTTGTGCACAGGCTCTGTTTGGCTGCCCAAGGCGAGGAGTTTTATTAGCCGCTAGGTTCACGGACTTTCTAACAAATCGTACGTTGAAACTGATGATAGATGAACTTATTGAAATGGTTCCATGTCGTTATTGTCAATGTATTGGACGGGATGCTAGACGCGGGAGTGACAAGAGCTTGCATAACCCGCTGCGAACACCACTTAGGCGCAGTATGCTGTCCAACCAGCGACGAGTGGGACACACCAACCAGATGCGATCTTCATAAAATGGACGCGACTGGGAGCGAGAAGAGCCAGTAGAGAGTACTGTAGACTACGTGTCTAGGTAGCTAGGATCAGTAAGGCATCCCATTACCTATCAAGATCCAGCACTCAGAGCGATATCCGAAACCCATGTCTCTGGCGAATTTTAAACGCCTGTGATGTTTCCCGAGCATTTCTCAGGAGCTCATCCCGCCACTGGTTATCAGCTTTCACATGCAACTCAGTGGATAGCTGAAGCTCCAGGGCCAACCAATCTGCAGCAAGCAAGCTGCCTCTGAACACTTACGTCACCTTGTGGTCTCACACATCCACGTCACAACATTCCAAGTGGTTTCGACATCTCACACGCAACTTGCCCTAGCTGTCCCTGAATATCTTTCCACAATCTATGATTTGCTTTGGAGCTTGAGACACTGTACGCCCTGGACAACTTCGTTGAGATCCGCTGTTCTTTTACCACCGGAGGCAAGCCCCGCCTTCTGACACTCTGACATCGTGCGATTTTGAGCTACCGTAAGCTCTACCGAAGCAGGGTCGTGTGTCAGGCTGGATAGCTTCGTTCCAAGACCAGCCCTATTCTCCCCACCAAAATGTCGTCTTCCGATAAGATACAGGTGGATAAAGATAAGCTGAAAGAGAAGTTTGAGGAGAAGTTCGACTTGTCCCACTTTGACTTCAATGCCATAATTCGGGGAGCTCAATTGACCTTGGTGGGAGGCAAGTATACATTGCCGGAGATCCGGCTCTTCCACACTTGGTCAAGCTAACCCCATGTCACAGCCCATCGAGCACTTCAAAACCCAGCACTCTTCACCACTGATCACTATCGTCAAGCTGCCATAGCTGTCGTTGCAGGGCTCGCAATTCGGCTCGTCATCGCTATTCCGGTATGCTCAAACCTCAACGGATTCGGAAGCTTCGCAAGGCTAACATGGTCAGATAATTGGTATCAAAGTGTTGATATGGTTCATCTCGCTCTTCATATCCCTCGATGCTGTGACGTGGGATGACAAGCTTGTTGGTGGCCTCGACTTTGTTGCCGAATATGTCCTTCAAGTCCCCTTCTTTCTCATGGCCCTCATGCGCTATGTAGTGCCGACTCTTGATAACCTGTAAGTTTGACCCGGTCAACATGATGTCAACACTCACCAACCCGCCACAGCTTCATGCAGTCGCTACAGTGGGTGGATATGACCTATGTCCGCAAGCACAAGAACGATAATCCTTCTGAGCTTCGAGACATGTACTATCCCAACCTCAAGGGGTACAGGGCATCTGACGGGAGCACACACTCAGAGAGCACAGCTCAAGCTGTTTCGATGTTTCTGTATCGATTTCTCCGCAAGGGCGGGATCTCCCTCGCCGTCTTTGCCCTTTCATATGCCCCTATCATTGGTCGCTTCGTGCTTCCCGCCGCCAGTTTCTACACCTTCAACAACGCAGTCGGGTTGGGCCCGGCATCCGTCATCTTCGGCACAGGTATCTTCCTGCCTCGAAAGTACCTCGTCATTTTCCTCCAGAGCTACTTTTCGTCAAGAAGTCTGATGCGAGAGCTGCTTGAGCCCTATTTTGCCCGAGTTCACTTCAGCAAAGAACAGAAGCGCAACTGGTTCCGTAGCCGTGAAGGTGTTCTTTTCGGCTTTGGGTTCGGCTTCTACGTCCTGGTCAAGATCCCCCTGGTTGGTGTGCTTGTCTATGGCATTGCCGAGGCCTCAACAGCCTACTTGATCACCAAGATTACCGATCCTCCACCTCCCGCCCCGCAGATGAAGGAGTACGCCGAAAGTCAACAGAACTGGACAAACAAGCATGAGTTCCTCAACTTATCACTCGCCAACATCGACTCGGTTCCCAGGCGGGAGCTCCCCGAGAAGACCAACTGAGTTGCTTTCCAGTTGATGGACATGGACAATTCATGCAGCTAACTTGGCCTCGGCATCATGAACCGGTTTAGATCTTCAAGTTCTGGTGTCACATTTCATCAACCCAGGTCTTCGGCGCAGCATCATCGGAAGTCTGTCAAAGATTAGGGAACTGCATGGGCATTGGGGCTGAGGGCTTCTTTGAAGCTGCCGATTGGGTCCCTTCCGGGGTGTACCACAATAGGGGCAGCTGACTGGGCACTGCCCGGGCCAAGCAACCACCCAGCCACCATGTATGTACAATATGTACAATAGAAATAGGAACAATAAAGTCCTTGGTGCGCAATCAATGTCGTACCAAGGGAACAGATGTTTGATTTGACGATTCGGCTTGTGACTAGGCATTTCCTGAATCCTCGCGCTCGAGTGTAAGCCACGAACGTGGATCGGATGGCTAAGTTAATCTTACTATCCATATATATACTCCGTCCAACTATATCCACCCATTTCACCAGTCTGGAATAATAGAAAAGCGCTCGTGGGCTGTGTCCATTGTATGCTCCCTCATCGCCCTATCCCCCTGTCCTATAAAGTGACACCCAAACGTGTCACACTTGCGAAGCACATTGTTACCCTCGTCCTGGATCTCACTCAAGTCAACGTGACCTGTTAATTCCGCATGCTTCCGACCCTCGAGCTGACCGCTGCCTATCCAATCACACCCTGGGACATCGCATTTGAGGATCAGCCCCTCTGTGTCAGTGTAGTAGTGCGCTGCGTTGAGCTTCTTCACCAGCTTATGGGTCTGCTCAAGCACCTCATCATCGTCTGTGGGCCAGACTGTCCGGTCCATCTCTGGAGGAAGCGACGGGGCATCGTGGGGGTATTCTGAGTAGCTGAAAGCGACCCTGTCATAGTGTATACCGGAGTATACCAGGATACAGCGATCCCTCTTCTCCTCACCAAAGTTGATGAGATTTTGGGCCTTGAGAACAGTTAGAGCTATCCGTAGAGCAAGTAACCAGGGAGTACGAACCTGGACATCAAATGTACAAATTTGAATATCAAAAATGGAAGACAGGATGCTCAGCTCAATGCCTCCGCCCCAGCGGTCTGGGTCCTGGATGCTGCGGCAATATTGGCTTGGTGGACTGCCCAGCACAGCCTCCGAGTAGTCTTCCGGGTGCTGCACGATGTAATCTGCCATCATCCTCCTCAGTTGCTGTGCAGGGATCTGCTTTGGCAAGGCGCCACCAAAGGCTGTGAACAGACAGCTATTGTCGCTAGGCATGACTCGAAGCACTACTTCCTGTCAGAGACTGTGTCAGAGCGATGGCAGTGTCGCAATACTCACGCAATGTGCCTTCTCGTTCTGGCCATGGTACGTTAACATCCTCTGGGCTCTCGTTCTTTTTGGCTGTCCGCGATGCCGTGGTGCGTTGTTGGGCAGCAGCCGTCTGAGCCGGCACTTCAAGAGCAGGTGGCGTCTCTTCGGGAACGATGGTGAGGGTTTCTCCATGAAGGCCAAGAGATCGAGCATTTTGATCACCCTGACTGGGCTCAAGAGTTTTCATTGCCATAGGCGGGCCATATTTGATGCTGAAGCTGGCGATGCCGGATTTGGCCCGCAGTTCATCAAAGACGGCCTGAACTGTTGCATCATCAGACAACTCCAGAATACCGGTACCGGCAGGGCCCTTGAAGCGAGCTCGCATGATTCAACGAGTCTTCAGGAGGCAGTAACAGAGAAAACGCCAAAATTTAGAGGTGCAAAAAGTTCGTTATTGGTCAGTACAGAAGATGGGCAGGTAGATATGGAGTTCAAAAGGCGGACAACGATGAGGGAGGGGCAGGAGCGTCGAAGGCAAGGAATTTGGGGGAATCACTGAGAAGCAGAGTCTCACGAGGGCAAGTGAATAGTGTTCAAAAACACGCTCTGAATGACCTATACTAATTTTATCAGCAGTCAATAACTTTCGTATTCTTCAAAGAAGCTATTTTCGAACCCAGCTACAAAGAAAAGTGAATTAATCAATCCTTGGCGACAAGTTGGTACGGCCTTGTTGGCGAACGGAGCGCATCCCCGGTACTGTGCGAATAGTGTCATATTGGAACCTGTCGCACGATATATACGTACCATCTAGCCACCTTTGTACTAGCCCCGAAGCGCGCAAGGGCGAACGCGCTCTTGCACCTCCAAGGTCCAGACTGCATGTCAAAGGTTCAAGTACGTACCTTCCCAATCAAGCACCATCAGCTTTCGCGAAATTTGGCATTGCTGCTTCTCGATCATACTCTCCCGGCAATTGCGCCTTTTACCATATCCCACGACAATCGCAAATCGCGACTCAAACCCATCCACGCGTTGCGACTGCGCCCGAGCGGCCCCAGAACCTCGCCATGTCGACTCGGAGGGCGAACGCGCCCGAGGTGCGCGAATCGATCGAGGCAAAGACAGCCAATGAAGATGTCGAGATGAAGGATGGCCCGGATGGCGAGGTGGATGCCGAAGGCGATCCTGATGTTGACATGGACGCTGAGGGCGATGAGGATGCCGAGGGTGAGGAGGATGCTGAGGGCGAGCTGGATCAGCAAGGACGTCCTGATTTGTATCGCTTGATTCACAATCTCGCGACCTACCTCTGTAGTGTCGAGGAGAAGTATGTCTCCCGTCCCACGCCTCAAGGCGTAGATACTAACAAACATCGGTGCACAGTGGCGAACCACTTGCCGGCGGTTTCCAGCGCATTCCCAATCGACGAGTCCTCCCTGATTACTTCGAGATCATATCGGAGCCTGTCGCCTTCAGTACTGTTCGAGTAAGTTATGGACACCAGGCTACGATTTAGGGTTGCGACAGTGTTGTTGACACGAGGGCAGGGAAAAACTCAAAAGAAGCAGTACAACTCCTTCGCCGAATTTGTCAAGGATGTTGCGCAAATCTGCCACAATGCTCAGGTCTACAACCGTCCGTCCGCTCCCATTTTCGGCGCTGCCGTTCGATTGAGGGAGGTGTTTGTTGAAGAACTCAAAAAGCTGGTCGAGAAAGGGCATATTACTGCGGATGACGCGAAATTGCCAGATCTAGGCGAGCTACCACCTGCAGAGGAGTCTCCGCCAGCCGAAGATGACGAAGAGGAGGACGAGGAAGAGGAAGAGGACGAGGAAGAAGAGGAAGAGGAGGATGACGATGATGATGATGACTCAGACGACGAAGGCGGACGACACTGGGGTCGAAGACGACGTACCTCTGGCCGGAGAGATCGAGACGTGGACAAGGATGATGATGCACACAAGCGACGAGGACGACCCCCAAGTGTGCTGACCCCAACTGAGGCGCGGATCTCGTCGCTTCTCAAGGGCCTAAGAAAGCCAAGAGATGATGACGGCAACCTCCTCATTCTTGCTTTCGAGAAGCTACCTGACAAGGCCGCTGTCCCCGACTACTACCAGACAATCGGCAACCCTATTGCTCTCGACAACATCAAGAAGAAGGCGAAGCGGAAGAAGTACCAAAGCGTCGACCACGTCATGCAAGATATCGAGCTCATGTTCGAAAATGCCAAGCGTTATAACGAGGACGAAAGCGAAGTATATCAGGCCGCCGTAGAGCTCCAGAAACAAGCTCGCTTCCTTGCTGAGCAGGAGAAGGCCAAGCCTGACGATGATTTCCGAGATGAAGACGGCAAACTACCTTTGGCGGAGATTGTTTACAATGATCAGTCATGGAAAGTTGGTACGTATACGAGGGAAACGGGGTTGCTCACTCGTCTTGTAAACAAAGCTAATATCGAAGTAGGTGACTGGGTTCACATCCGAAACCCCAATGACTTGGCCAAACCTACCGTGGCTCAGATCTACCGCACATGGCAAGATCGTGCTGGTCAAAGGTGGATCAATGCCTGCTGGTACTACCGACCAGAGCAAACAGTGCATCGGTTCGAGAAGCATTTCTTTGAACATGAGGTTGTCAAGACGGGCCAGTACCGAGACCATCAAATCGAAGAAGTCCTCGACCGCTGCTTCGTCATGTTTGTGACACGCTTCAACAAAGGTCGTCCTCGAGGGTTCCCTCTTGACAAGGAGATATACGTTTGCGAGTCGCGTTACAACGAGGAAAAGTTTCGATTTAACAAGATCAAGACGTGGGCCAGCTGTGTGCCAGATGAAGTGCGCGACAAGGACTACGAAATGGACCTCTATGATGTCGCCCGACGGATGAAGAAGATACCCAGCCCCATCAAGCACCTGTTGCGTGAGGATGCAAAGGAAACTGATGAGCTGCCCAAGCCCACATGGGGAAGCCCCAACGCTCCTCCAATTGTGGGAGCCGTGCATCGCCGGCCACGAGAACCTAATGTGAGTGAAGAAGTCCATACCCTCTCTACCTTTATGTGCTGCCAGTGTCATGGTGGTGCGTGGTCCGTTTGTTCGTTGGCGACCACGAGATTCGTTATCAGCAATCAGCCATGCATAATCCCTGCCCTTCTTCCCCATCCGTGACCGTTTGGGTCTCAACGCCTGATTCACGAACAATTTTTGTGCCTCAGGTTCCCATATCATTGTTGTTCTTCCACCGTTTTTGCTGCACCGGACTGACATAAACCCTGTCTCATAGGAGTCGCCGCCTCCGGAACCCACCCCTCCGCCGCAACCCATGTCGGCCGTTCCACTCCCCGACGTCAGCCTTGATGCCGGTCGGCGTGCATCAATGCTCTCGGTACCTGGAAGCATGCCCGCGGATCCCTCCGTGAGGCACCCCTCTATGCCATATCCTGGAGGACCATCTCCCTCGCCTGTTCAGTACAATATGACGCCTCACTTCCAACCCGTCACGCCAGGAGCGCCGCCTCCGCAGGTTCATCAGACTCCCGTGCCGATTCCTCACCCTCCTCACCTTGGTCCTCCCCAGCCCCAAGTAGCGGTGCGTCCTGTGCAATTCCAGCATCAACCTCAGCACCCACAGGCCGGCTATGCCCAAGGCTTTACCCCGAATTATGCGCACGCGATGCCTGTTATGCATCAGCAGACGCCGATGGGTAACCAAATGGCCCAGGCATACAACCAAGTCCCAGTCCCGCCCGTTGCGCGCACCCCCATGGCGCCCAACCCAGGTGCACCTATGCAGGCTGGTAACGTATACAACCCGCCACGACCACCAGAGGTGTACACTCTACCCGACAACATCAATGAGGCTCTCCCAGAAGAGCTCCGACAGAACTTCCAGCACGACAGCAATGGCCGTGTCCTGTTCTTTACTGCTCCCCCACTTGAGCGCTCTCATAAGGGCATCTCACACGAGAGCGCCGGTCTAGGGCACAGTTCCAAGTACCTTGCTGGACGCAAAGAGTGGCTGGCAGACAGAGAGAAGAAGCGGAAGGAGCGCGACGAGAAGGACTCGAACTCATCTTTGAAGCGAGTCGAGACCGATGGCACAGCTGTACCCGAAACCAAGGAGGAGATTGCAGCCCAGGCTAGTGATGCTATGGCTAAGTGGCTCCAGCAATATGACGAGGAAACCCAACGCTGGAACAAGGAAACCGGTCTCGAAGGGTGGCGCGAAGTTGCTGGAGAAAAGGGCACTGCCTAGGAAGGGATATGAGAGATAAGCCACTCTTAAAAGGAGGTATCTTGAGTCGGGAAAGGAGGGATTGGGTTAATGGCGCCTGGATTATCGTACGAAAGATCACTGATGGCGTAGAATAAGGTTGATAGGCTGGACGTCAGGAGTTAAGAATGCTGTATTTCATCTCGCCAAGTTTGTAAACATCCGCAGCTGATTATACTGGTGAGGTTTGGGTCGCGGAGCTAACGGCCGATCTTGTCCCAGTCTTGTCCCGCTGTACTGGCTTATTCCGTCAAGTTCAATTACAGTAGAAGTTACACCAAAAGTCACTTGCAGCCCATGTCAAACACTTGTACTTTTTATAAATTTCAAGGGGTTATCTTCCATCTATCTGGTTCGGTAGTGTTCCTCTTATTTGAATACATAGACATCCGATGGCATGTTGAATGACCTTGCTTCCCGCGCCTTATGGCCTTCAAGGGTCTTGCGCAAGCCCGGTTAATTTCAACACCTGCTAGAGGGGGTTTCCTTGGGATTTTGTACTGGGTTGTGCCCAAGGTGTTGCCATTGTCAAGGAGAATCCAGAGTACGGTTTCATCGCAGCGGTCGTAGTTGATAGTGGATAGCTGTAACCCCATCACAAACTCCCCGATGTCTCACCCGTCCCTCTTCAGATCTTTTCCCGCATGGTCCTGATAGGTTGAAGAGAAAGTCCTTGCTCTGAACCTCAGCAGATGTATCAGCTCATGTCTGAGCCAACTCAGCCTGCATGCCGTCTGAGACAGATTGTTTTCGGCCTTGTCCCAGCTCATACATGACCCATTCATAGACCGCCCACTGAACGGCATTGACCATGAAGGCTCGCACGCTGCAGACAGTCAATCCTCGGAAGAACACCCGGATGCCTTCTTCCCTGTATGCTTGTTGCGCAATCTGAAGCGCGCCAGCCCTGCTGGGTCGCGAGACACTATTTGATTGAAGGAGGGGAGCTGTTTCTGCTTGTTGAACCCAAGGCTGAGCCTGGACTCGAGTTTTGATGACATCGAGAGGAAAGATGCTAGCCCAAGTCGCGACACCAGCTAATCCTCCACACAGAAGAACTTTGGCGGCCTCGTGCTTAAACGAGGACTCCTCTCCTGGTTCGGTGGCAAGCCAACGAGTACTTAGTTCGTAGGACCAGAAGTAGAAGCCATAACCAATACTATCACGGAGTGCCGTCACAACGCCGCCAAAGTAGAGGCCACGAATGCCCTCGTTCCGCCAGATCTGTTTCGTGATGGCCCAGCTCGACAGGGGTGGGGAAGCAAGCTGTGCTCGACACTTGATGAGCTCAGTAGGAGTGCTGACAACCCAAGTTGCGAGACCTCCCACGGCGCCAGCAATCCATGTATTCCAGAGGTTTCCCGAAGTCGAAAAGGCATTGTTCAATGCCGCCTCGGCGCGGTTATAAGAGACAAAGAGAAGAGCGTTCAGGGCGCCATACCCAAGGATTGGCGCAGCGGTACCGGTGACCAGAGAAGCGGAGTTTCCAAAGTAGCGAGCACATGGCGAGGGGCCTTGGCTAATTGCGCGAGCTGCTGCTGTTGTTCCAAGGACCGGGTTGGGAGGCGTGTTTGAGACTGGGGTGTTGTGTTGCGCCTGAAGTCGTACTTTGATCACATCAAGCGGGTTTCCAATAATAATTCCAACAGCACCGCTCAGATAGCCAGCCCAGAAGTCAGCCGACATAGTGACACTATTTCTCACGACTGCGCTTGCCGGAGTAGCTGATCAGATCGCCTCGAGACGTTGCGCTGGGCGATGGTGATGGTGCTCAGCACGCCGACGTAGACGACGCCCCAGGCCAGACCTAGTATCGCCAGTGGACGCCGGTTCGCTGTAGCATGGAGATCAATTCGGCGGTATCGGGTCAAGTACTGCCAATGGGCGAAATGTCCAGCAACTGTCGCGGTCACAATTCCTGTGCGACGCTCAGCAATGGCGACTTGGAGAGGGGTCGGTCCAGCGGTTCGATGCTCGGCAAAGCCATCCCCACCGCTGGCCGATCGGCTTTGATCGGAGGCTGAGAGATTGACGCTGGAGGATGTGTTAGTGGTTCTGAGGTTGGAGAAAGCCATTGAAAGCAGCAGGATCGGCGTATTTGGACGTACCCAGACGGCGCAACAACGAAGGGGCTTTCAGACAGCATTTCCGAACGTGTTCAATGCACTCGAGGAGATGAGGAAAAACAAAGAGAAATTGAAGAGAAATTGCACGCCTTGCCACCGGCCCCATCGACAAACATAATAAACTTGCTTGGCTGCTCGCGCAAGGTTACCTAAGCTGGTGGAGGCCGGGCGGTATTCTCACTAACACCGCATGGCCCAGCGGAAGACCCTCGGCGGTCTCGGAGTCCTCGGGCGCGTACTACGAAGTGCGGAATTGTTGTTGGTGGCGTGGCACGTGACTGCGTGTCTGCCTGC
Organism: Ascodesmis sphaerospora; assembly: GCA_027569015.1. Taxonomy (NCBI): domain Eukaryota; kingdom Fungi; phylum Ascomycota; class Pezizomycetes; order Pezizales; family Ascodesmidaceae; genus Ascodesmis; species Ascodesmis sphaerospora. Next base: position 1,020,800 of record JAPPUR010000014.1, on the reverse strand, counting down.
TGTCGCGTCGAGTCACTGGTCGCGCCTCCCTCAGCTATTTACCCTTCCATGATCACTGCTGGTGGCAAAGCAGCTTTCAATCCGCTTCAGACTTCTCTAAGGGCTTTTTCGCGGCGAGAAGATACAATATGACTTCTCCGTAAGTTTTCATCCCATTTCTCAGCTCAGTACCAGGCGAATTGACACCCTCCAGGTCACCTTCCGTGTCGACGCCGCTGGCTGGCAAGGACAAGACCATCGGCCGACGCATGCATACACCGCAATCTCTCGACCGACTTCACAAGCCATTCAAGTGCCCAGGAGTCGCCGGACGGACTCCTGCGACCGACAGACCGGCGAGAAAGCGGAGAAAGGTCGACTATGCAGGTGCCGACGGCGAGACAGACAATGATAAGCCATACTCGAACCAGGATCGCCTTGCGCTTGCTACTCGAGACGTCAACAAATTCCCCGTGTTTCAGGCCAAGGACAAGGGACTGGTTTTTCGCAAGGCATTCACAGTACCTCTCAAGAACAAGGACAGCACCGCATACAACCCCAATCGCGCCCCTCCTACCCTTGGTCTTCGACAGGGCGCCGTATTCATTGCCAAGCCCTTGCACGACCCCAGTGGCGAGTTCGCCATTGTTCTCTATGACCCGACTATCGATGATAAGCCCAAGGATACTCCCAAGGCAATCGAAGCGCCCAAGGCCGACGCCCCAGCTGAGAAGCTCGATGCGCCGCTCGTTCACAAGAGTTTGGCCGAGATCCTCGGCATTAAGAAGAAGGTGGACGGAGATCACCCTCGAGTTCCGGTAGTGATTGATCCCAAACTCGCCAAGATTCTTCGCCCACATCAAGTTGAAGGTGTCAAGTTCATGTATCGGTGTGTGACGGGCATGATTGACGAAAAGGCTAATGGCTGCATTATGGCAGATGAGATGGGTCTAGGCAAGACACTTCAGTGCATTTCCCTCATGTGGACATTACTCAAGCAATCCCCAGAGGCTGGAAAGTCGACCATCCAGAAGGCCATCGTTGTTTGCCCTGCAAGTTTGGTCAAGAACTGGGCGAACGAGTTGGTGAAATGGCTGGGTGCTAATGCCATCCACCCATTTGCGATCGACGGAAAGGCAAGCAAGGAAGAGCTCACTCGCCAGCTTCGGCAATGGGCCATCGCAAGCGGTCGATCCGTGACTCGCCCCGTCATCATTGTCTCTTACGAAACCCTGCGACTGAACGTGGAAGAACTCAAACACACAAAGATTGGTTTGCTATTCTGCGACGAGGGTCATCGTCTCAAGAATGGTGACAGCAACACCTTCAATGCCCTCAACAGCCTCAACGTCACAAGACGAGTCATTCTCACCGGTACCCCTATCCAGAACGATCTTACTGAGTACTTCTCGCTCACAAGCTTCGCGAACCCCAATTTGCTTGGAACAAGACAAGAGTTCCGCAAGCGTTTCGAAATTCCTATTCTGCGAGGCCGAGATGCCGACGCTTCAGAGGCCGATCGCAAAAAGGGTGATCAGTGCACCGGGGAGCTGCTCAGTGTTGTGAACAAGTTCTTGATTCGCCGCACGAACGACATTCTCTCCAAGTACTTGCCCGTCAAGTATGAGCACGTCGTGTTCTGCAACCTGGCGCCCTTCCAATTCGACCTCTACAACTATTTCATCAAGAGTCCAGACATTCAGGCTCTCCTTCGAGGCAAGGGAAGTCAACCGCTGAAGGCCATCAACATCTTGAAGAAGCTCTGCAACCATCCCGATCTGTTGAACCTCTCCGACGACTTGCCTGGTTCCGAGGGGTGTTGCCCTGAAGACTTCGTTCCAAAGGAGTCCCGCGGCCGAGATCGAGAAGTCAAGTCGTGGTACTCAGGCAAAATGGCTGTCTTGGATCGTATGCTGGCCCGTATTCGCCAGGACACGAACGACAAGATTGTGTTGATCAGCAACTACACCTCAACTCTAGATCTCTTTGAGCGGCTCTGCCGATCTCGACAGTACGGTTGCCTTCGTCTTGATGGAACCATGAATGTCAACAAGCGTCAGAAGCTCGTTGATCGATTCAACGACCCCAACGGTGATGAGTTTGTCTTCTTGCTCAGCAGCAAGGCAGGTGGCTGTGGTATCAACCTCATCGGTGCCAACCGTCTCGTTCTATTTGATCCTGACTGGAATCCCGCAGCGGACCAGCAAGCTCTGGCGCGAGTGTGGCGTGACGGGCAGAAGAAGGACTGTTTCGTCTACCGCTTCATTGCCACGGGTACGATCGAGGAGAAGATCTTCCAGCGGCAGTCTCACAAGCAAAGTTTGTCCTCGTGCGTCGTGGACTCAGCAGAAGACGTCGAGCGTCATTTCTCCCTGGACAGTCTCCGCGAGCTCTTCCAATACCGGCCCAACACCAAGAGCGACACTCACGAGACCTTCAAGTGCAGACGTTGCAAGCCGGATGGGAAGCAGTACATTAAGGCACCGGCAATGTTGTATGGTGACACCAGCACATGGAACCACTTTGTCAACGAGGGCCTGAAGCCTATCCAAGACTTGTTGTTAAGACAAGAGTGTGGGGAAGCAGAGGTATCGGCTGTTTTCCAGTACATATCTCATTAAGGTGTCTAGGCACATGTTTTTCAAGATGTCATGGTTATGAAAGCATGCGAGGCGTTATCAAGGATTCGTGTCAGGGATTGCGATTTGCTTTATGGGAGTTGTGCTAGACAGATAGATTTGCCTTGATAGAGTGGTTACTCAGATCGACTGTTTCAGTCTCACAACACAGGCAAATATTAAATGGGAAACTTTCTTGTACGTGAGCTAGCCAAGTTATGCCTTGAAGCCTGTTTTCGTCGGGGCTTCTTTAATCAGCTCGATCACCAGTTGACAAGGAATGTGTGGGTTAATCCCAATTGTTGCACGGGTCCCCTATCTATCTAACTATTGACACCCCTTGCACCTTTGATCATTGACAGGAATGATACCATCCTGTCTATTGCCTTCTTGTTCATTTGATGTCCGTTCGCCTTTTGCCAGTGCCTTGATCCCTTCCGACCAACTCTACTTCTGACCACACCATGGGCAGGCTTCCACACCCCCAGTTGGCAGCAGGAAATCTTCTGGCTCAAAGCACGTGAAAATCCATGTCAACCGGTAAGAAAGAGGAACATGATTTGTAGTGGTCACTGTGAATACCTAGGTGTCGTGGTCCAACCTAGCTACCCTAGAGACTCCGAGAATCCGGGCCCGTATGATGCCCCGCCATGCCCTCTCAGAAAAACCCCACCATCACTAAGATCACGCCTTCCCAAGCCGAATCTTTGAACCTCAGCCGCCCACGGAACGAAAGAGGAAATCTCTCGACGACAGATTCCCGATGTCTTTTGACGATGAAGAGCCCATGTGCGCCCCCCAGTCCTAATATCACACAAAGTCCCCAGCTTGCTGACTTGTAATCGTACTCTCTTGCAGAAGCCTCTCGAGTCACGCCCTGGCCGCGTTGGCCGAGTTCCACGCCGAAAAGGACGCCCGCCGAAAGACGTTTGAGAAGCTCAAGACCGGGCCCGCCCCTAGAGCCGGAGCCGTGCCCGGGGTCGTCGGCCCCGGAGGAGACGACGATGTGGAAGAAGAAGAAGCGGACAACACCCCGGACGAGGACCCGGATCAGCAGCAGCTGAGCATGGCGGCTTTCACAGAGGACTGGAACGAGTCGCAGTTTTGGGTACGTAACAAGTTTCTCGACGAAGGATACAACACCTGCATATGAAGCAACACAAGGTCGTCGTCGTCCAGTGGTATTTACCCCAGGTCGAGGCGGTGGAGATGGCATCGCGATCGGCTTTCTGGGGTGTCCTGCCCATTAGGTTACTATTACGTACTGGCCCGCGGGACTCAGCTCTTGGCATCAGGACGCCCAACGTCCAAAGTTCATGATTATTATGAAACAGGTACAGCCAAGCATACAGGCTAACATGGGTTGGGGTTTGCTAGTTCCTTGACGATACGGCCTTTGTCCTGGCCGACCAGCTCCTCGACGGCGCATCCGCCAGTTCGACTATTGGCGTCCTATCGACGCCGAGCGTATTCGTCGCGCTCAAGAACCGCCTGGTAAGAATATATTATCCTCTCCAGAAGTGAAAAGTCGTACCTACTTTGAGAGAGACATGTTGCTGACTCGTAACATCGCGTCGTGTAGAGACATTGGCCTGTCGAGGACAGACCGAAGCTGGTGTTGTTCGAGCATGACCACCGGTTCAGCGTCTTTCCCGAGTTTGTCTTTTACGACTTTCAACGGCCTCTCCAGCTTCCGGGTATGCACTCGTTCCTCGAACGGATGAGATCCAAGTGCTGACATGGCTTCAATCAGGCTCGCTCAAGGGTAGTATAGACAGCATCATCATCGACCCGCCCTTCTTCAGCAGCGACTGTCAAACAAAGTGTAAGTTACCCTCTACCCGTCATACAAACTTCTAGCCTACTAGGTCAAAGTCCCCCTGGACAACGACTCCCTCATCATCCTCTCCTTTGCTGATATGACACTTCTACAGTTGCCCTCACCGCCCGCTGGCTGCTGAAGCCAGCTTCACCGCGCGTCATTGTCTGCACGGGTGAGAGAATGTCCTCTCTCGTCAGCAAGCTCTACCGGTCTCTCAAGGTCTACCCGACTACATTTGAGCCGGCTCACTCTGGTCTGAGCAACCACTACTATTGCTATGCCAACTTTGAGAGTTCCACATGGGACTGGCGGTCTGACGAGTCTGACTGAGCACAAGGCTGAGCCATCAATGTCTATGGGCTGTCAATCAAGCCTCGATTTTCATGAGTGTTACTTTACACAATCGCCTACGTAGAATGGCAGATGCCACGAAATACCCCTGATTTGTTTGCCCAAACACGAGTCTCGAGAGCGTCGTCTTTCACGGGTGAAATGTGGCTTTGACTAACAATAGTTAATGTTCTGCTGACTACGATGCGGTTTACATGTTAGCAGCCATAAGTGATCAAAGTAGGGCCATCGGCAGTATTGAAAGCGAAATACACCAGACAACATGCATCATATCGTGGGCCCCTTGCGGGAATTGCTAAATTGAATCTTTACGCCGAGCAATGCATCCCACTCCGGGCATCTGCCTTTGTTTTCCTCCCCCAGTGAGCCTGCCATCCATGCCCGTTGACGCCGGTCCAGTGCTTCCAATTTCAATTTCCATCAATGATCCCCTTGGCCTCGTCCGGTGCTCAAACCTGCTCCCTGCCCCCTCACTGTAGCACAGGGTTAGGCGAGGGAGCGGATGATGTAGAAGAGCAGATAGGCCTGAGCGCCGAGTACATCAGACAAACTAGCCATCTCAACCTTGTGGTCATTGAACTTGAACCACTGATACCACATGTTAGCACGCCGCTAAATAACCTTGGAAGAATAGTTATGCCTACCTGATCACCAACCCGGCAGTACGACGTGTAGTGGCCGGTGTCGATCTCGCCGACATGGACCACAACACTGAGGAGATCGTAGGTGCATGATCGTTCTAGCTCAAAGTTTTCGCGACTGTCACGGCTGCGGGCACGATTCGTGTAGGGCAGCATGTTCAGCTGCAGCGGGAATCGCACCTCGTTGCTGACCTTGGAGGCTGCCCTGTCATGTCTTCCATGCCTATATTCAAAGCGCTTCAATACCATTAGTTTCGTCCAGTCGGTCAAGCCATTCCAGTACATCAACTCACCTTTAGTTGTATTGATAGAACATTGGGCAAACGCTTGATGCTGGTGTGTCGCTTTGCTTGCTGGATCGAGCTGCAGTTGTTGCAGCGATACTCGCACTTGTCATATTTGATGTACTCTTCGTCCAGGCAGTCTTGTAGAGTCAGCGATGGCTTCTTGAGACCCGTCTTCTTAATCCGTTTCTGAACCACATTCTCGAGACCCAGGCTCAGGTCTAGGAAGGACTGGATGGAGTTGCTCTGTCCCGAGCAGTTCTGGCATGTGGTTGTAGTTTGCATCTTGCCGTAAAAGGTCTGGTGCATGATGCAGTTGCAGCTGTGCTCGCTGCCAATCTCTGGCTTCTTGCCGTCGCCATTGCGCTCGTGAAGTTCCTCAGCCAGGAACTGAAAGAACTCGTGAGCATCTTGTTCTTTGGTGGTTACCAGATTCTCAAAGGCCTTCTTCTCAGAAATCCAGAACCCCGACAAGATGTTAGCGGCCGTGTAGCCGTTGGTGTTCTCGAGAGCATAGAAATCCTGGAACATGTCGTCCATGGCGCAGCTCAAGCAGTGAGGAACCTGGCAGTCGTGGTGGCCATCGCTGAGGTAAAAGTTACGGAGGAGAGGGTTATGGAGGAAGCTTTGGAGGACAACGTTTTGGTAGCAAGTGGCTCCAGCGTTATAGATGCCGCGAAGGCCGTTGGCGCGACAAGAGGCGGTTGTGGTATTGTTGGTGATGTATCGAGGGTCATCCTTAATGGAGTCCTGGAAGAGCTCATCATGCTTCCTCTTGCGACCTGAGCAATCGTCAGTCCATGCTGTAGAATTCGCTGCTGCGCAGTGTCAAGCAGCCGAGGCTAGACAATGCTTGTTTGGCAAAGTTGCCCTTTACGGCCATGTCATTTGGTGCTTACCAGAGAAAGACCCGGTTCCTATCTTTCGCACTCGGAGCTCCTCCAATGTGGGATCCCAAACAAAGTCATCGCATATCTGACAGTAGAGGGAGCCACTTCGGGAGTCGACGTCTGCGACAGGTTAGCATGGCGGGTGTTGTCAAGTGGTCGAGAGCCACCAACAGAAGCGATGTTGTTTCTTAGTTCCATGCTTCAATCGATCGTCCTCGGAAACGGTCGTGGGGCATTGTAGGCAGAGGTAGTTGGATGTGAGAGTCGTGATGGGCCGTCCGTCCTGGGTCGTCGAGGTCTGTGGGATGATGGGGGTCGAATCGAAGATGCCGCGGAGAATCAGCTTGTAGTGTGTGATGGAGCTGTTCATGACCTCCTGGCCTTGGGTCAAGAGAAGTTGTACATGCTCTAGACATCGGTTAGACGAGAAAAGAAGGCAACGCGACGCCGAGGAATCGCTGGAGAGAAGGGGATCGTACCACAGCCGAACATTGGCGACCCCGGGACCGGGGACTTGACCTTGAAGTTCTTAGGCGACGCGGGTGTTGTCGGCCGGGCAGACATGATGAGAGATTGAGCTGGGTGGCCTCAAAGCTCTGCTTGTGGACGAGTGAAGCTCGAGAGGATGCAGCGGTTGCCGGCGGCCGCTGGAGGAACGGGGCTCGATTCGGGGGGATGAAAGGATAGGCGAGCGATCCGACAGCAATGACCAGAGCGAAAGTATATCTCGAGAAGTCGGGCGACCGAAAGAGGAAGTATTATGATCGATCAGGCTCGCTGTAAAGAATCTCGTCGATTGTCGATCGAGGGTGTGAGAGGCGGGCGAGGCTGAAGGATGCAAGGCACAGCAGAGCACAGCACAGCACAGCACACGCGCTAAGCCGAACGTCGGACAAGCCGTGCGTGTCGGTCAAGAGATGGAACAAGTAATTGTTGAATTAAATAAACAGACAAGAAATTAAGAGTTGTATAAAAGATGGGAGCCGATTCGCGACTTGAGAGATGAAGCAAAAGATGTCGACAAGACTCGGCGCAAGTCGTTTTTGGATCTCTTGTCGCTTCTTGAATGAATAGAATAAATGGGTTTGGAAAGAAGCCACTGAAGACAGGGAGCGAGAGATGAGGTGCGGGTGTTTGTTTGGTGGAGTACGTACCTTCCGGGGGTAAATTAGCAGGCAAGGTACATTTGCCTCGTGAAAAAAAAAACCCAATCAGCTGCATCATGCAGTGCGATAAGATAAGCAGCCGGCTTCCATCGTCACAGTGGTGTTGAATCTTGATGGGTAAATTACCCATTGCAGCAATCAGTATTGTTTGTCTGGAAACATTAGGACACATACATCAAGCACAAACTCCATTGTCCGACTGCTTTGTCATTTGCTCAAATGATGCCCTTCACGAACCATCATGGGATGATGTGATGCTCTTCACCTAATCCTGTACTAGCCCCTATATTTTTAGCGCTCGCTTGTCAGCCGCTATCACGACACTCTGACAGCCTCCCGTGTCAATGGACGGTAGCGGAGGATGCTTGAAACCGACATTTTGACATTGGTCAGGCACAGCGTTGCACCTTTACTACCGTAAAGATGCATAAAGGGAAAACTCTAACAACAGCGGGGATAGTTTCAGGTGAATTTCGCCAAAAAAGATGATGCTATTCGCAAGCTCCTGCACTGACGGGTAATGTACAACATCATTTATGGTTATTAAGCTCCTCATGAGGAGAACCACTTTGGGCCGAGGCTTTCCAGCCCTTTCCCCGTGGCATTGGACAGACACTACCGAGATCTCCAAATGCCGAATGACGACAGCCACTCTTTTACCAGTAAAATAGCCAAATCCATCAAACAACTCACCATTCTTCTTCTTCCTTCATCTTCACCATCCCTTGGTTGCTCTTTGTCCCGAGACGCATCTCCCTTCGGCTTCGCTTTCGGTCCCGCTCTGGCTCTTCCGATTTCTCCACACAATCTGTAGAACCCCCGGCTCCGATCTCCGGCTTCCGGATCCGGACCCCTCCCGATTTTACGCCGGGTTTGCTCCGGTTCTTCTTTCCTCACGGTCCTAAACTCCGAACCAGTTCCCGGCGCAACGCTCGCCCGACCCTGACACGATCCATTACCCACATCATGGCAACACAACTCATCGCCCTTCCAACCGTAGAGCGCCTCAGTCCCGCCTGTATCCGTATTCTGGGCGGCAACCCGGGCAAGTTCACCCTCCAAGGCACAAACACATACCTCCTCGGCACTGGCCGCCGGCGTCTCCTCATCGACACGGGCGAGGGCCGTAACGCCTGGATCACGTCCATCCGTGACACCCTCCAGCAGGAGAACGCCACCATCGACGCCGCGCTCATCACGCACTGGCATCATGACCACACTGGCGGCATCAAGGACCTCTTGAGCATCTCGCCGCAGACAAAGATCTACAAGCACACCCCGGAGGAGGGGCAGCTCGCGATAGAACATGGGCAGCGGTTCGAGGTTGATGGTGCTACCCTGACAGCGGCGTATACACCAGGGCACACCAAAGATCACATTGTTTTCGTCATGGATGAGGAGGATGCCATGTTTACGGCTGACAATGTGCTCGGCCAAGGAACGGCGGTTTTTGAAGACATGGCAGCATATCTACGGAGCCTCGAAGAGATGAAGACGCTCTTCAAGGGCAGGGCATACCCCGGCCACGGCCCTGTCATCGAGCACGGTCCAGCCAAGATTGCCGAGTACATCACCCACCGACGTCAACGGGAAGAGCAGGTCATCCAAACGCTGGGACTCGGGCCTGGAGAGGTCAAGACAAATGTCACCGAGCTGAGGTCGACGTGGACAGCCATGGAGTTGGTCAAGGTCATCTACAAGGACGTGCCAGAGACTCTCCACCCTGCGGCCTGTGGTGGTGTGTTACAGATCCTGGGGAAGTTGGAGGACGAAGGCCGGGTGGCCCGTGACGGAGATGGATGGCGTTTGCTGGGTGAAGGGCGTCCTTCTTTATAAACATGTAGAGGGTGTGAGGTGATAATTACTGCCACACACAGTTCATTAGTCTGATTGCTATTCCCGGTAAGCTTTGAAATTTAAATCCGCGTTTTCCGAAAAATCCATCATCGTCGAAAGTCGCATCTGCCTCGGAAGTATGGGATCTTTGGATGGAAGCAGTTTGCCGTGCCAAGACACGGCGAGCGACTTCGGCAGCTTCGGATCTCTCTCTCGACTTCACCGCGTCCTTGACCTTTGCAGCAACACCCTGCAAACAAGAAAAAAACAAGCTGCATGTGTTTTAGCGAACGAACGAAAAACCATGGCGGGGACTCACACAATCCCTGCTCGTCCACGATGCAATGCCAGAGCTAAGGCAGCCACTTTGGAGGAGTCGGGAATGGCGGTCTCTGATAGACGCCGCGGGCTTGAATGATCTACAGCACGGGGCACTTTGTGTGTAACTCGTGAACCGTTGATGCCCGAGCTAGCAGCCGGTGTAATTCATCCTCGGGATAGACTCATGTTGCACAATGGCATGGATCAAGAGGTTACACGGCAAACAAGCCTGCAATGTCGTCACACGTCACATACATGATGTCCTCGGTGAACAGTCAGTCATCCCTGGGCAATATGTAACAGCCAGGAAACCGATTTCTCCCCGTGTGATCATACGACCATGGCCTTGTCATCGGGTTCATCAGTGATTCTGCGCGGGAACCGAGATTGGCGTTGAAGGATCACGATCTGCTTCATCCAACACGGATGTCTCGGAGTGCTTCGTCCTGCGGCCACGGAGGTCCATGGACGACCGCATTGATAATTGCAGTTAAACCCTTGCCTGAATCCTTGGCAGAGACGGCCCATCTTCCCGTTCTATCCTCGAGGACGAGGCCAAAAATTTCCGCATCGAATGGGTTCCCATGCCTTTGATAGCCTTGTTGGTGTTTGAGTGGGGAAAGTTCATCGGCGATTTCGAAATACGCGAGGTCAAGGCGGGTTGACGAGAGAGCCGCATCCACTTCCCGTGAGAGCTTCATCCCCTTCCAATTGCCTGCTTAGTGATTATGTCTAGTTTGTCAGCCAACGTTGAACAAGTTACCCACTCGTCTTTGTCACGATACTGCGATTGCACAATTGTCAGCACTCAAAGCGAAGCGCAGAGATGCTCCCAAGTGGGGAGGGCGCAACGTATTGCCGGTCCCCCAAGCTACATATCGACATGGCATTAGGGCTCTCTTTCTGCATCTGGGCTCATGCGTTTTCTTTGTATCCCATGCTCAGAAAACCGGGGTGGGATAGGGTTGGTGAGATTTCGGAAAGATAATGGATGCTTGGTGTGTGAGTGTGTGTGCCGGTCACTCACGACTGCTGATCAAGGGTCCCCGCCTCCGAACAAAGACCCTGGGCGTTTTTTGAGTCATACGGTTGTAATGGATGTTTCCCATCTGGGTGATTTTCGTGTCCTGTGACTCGTGAAATGGCGGTTTGGTAGTGTTGAAGGAGGTGGGACCTCTTTTTTTTTCGTTCAAGGACCGGAAACATCGGGGTATCGGAGATAATGTGAGCGCGTTGTTCGATGAGTGAAAGGCACGTTGCCAAGGTCATGGTCCTGGTTTTCTTGGCCATCGGGGTCCGGGACTTGAGCTATCCGTGGTGACATTGTGTGTTCTTGACCGCTGTGTGTAAGTGAAGCTGTCACGCATTTGTCTGTACTGTAGGAATACGCTGCTGCACACGTGTGTAGACGTAAGGCGTCTACGTTATTCTTTCGTCAGCCCTAACGTATTCTCTAATGGCTGCCCCGACGTCATACTCAGCCTTATAGCGGACATAATCGCTTTTTTGCCTCTTTGTATGGCCGTCAATTAGAGTTACTCAGAGGGAACAGGACGGAATGGTCGGCCGCTTTTTTGCTGTGGATCCACGTCCCGGGCCCCGTGGAACCCTAGATCCCGGACATAGCAGAAACGGCCCAAGTCACGCCGCTCTTCGACATGCCTTAGCGGGAGAGAAGCTGTCGGCACTGGATCCAAGCCCAGCCGGCATGTCGACTTGATGACGTGCGAGCAGGCGTATCTCAATACGCTGGCATCAAGATAAACAGGTCGGTGCCTGGAGGTCGTCGTCACTGTCAGTCGTCACCAGCTTGTAAAATGGAAGGCCAAGACACGGACAAGGGAAAGCGATATAAGTTATTTTTCGCTTCTGGACTTTGTGAAAATGTCCGTGGGTGCTCCGTCTTCCGTCCCGTCGGATCCGGGTGGTGGGGGGGAAGTGGTTGGTGGACGAGCAAGCCACCGAAGCAACGGTGCCCAGGAGCCAAGCACGCCCTTTGACCTTTGTGAAAGCGCTGTTTGCGACGAGTACTGTATGTCTTTGTCGAGTACATGTACCATGTACAGGACTTGCCAGGCGGTATAGGTACAGAGTTGGCACTCAGCTGTGCTTCAGTTGAGGATGCTATAAGCTAGCCAAGATAAGAGACACTCTGATCCAGTGATATGAGATGTCAACTTTCACTCGTACGAGCTCCTCACTTACAATACCATGTAAGAGGTCTTCAAGCCACAACTCTCTCTCATCTTGGGGCGTGTACTGGGACTGCATGACAGGAACCCACCTCGTCGATCCATCGATGATGTCGTCCTCACACGAGTACCTACGGCCAGAGCCGAATAGCTGTCATCCGAGAGGGTACTACCCGTCCATGTACCGTAACCTAACCACAGCGAGTTCCCCATTTGCTGCCGAGCTACAGCCCACCCACCATCAAGTTCTCTCTCCCCCACCGGCCGGCCCCATCCTCCACCATGAGCTCCCCTTCCCGCCCGCCGGCTTACCGTACCGTGGTCCTGCTACTTTTTTTCTCGAGCTCTTTGAAGCAATTCGGATGCACCGGATGGTCTCTTCTTCTTGGCCCTCCATTCTATTCCAACCCTGGCCCTCAATGGCTTCTTTGCTCAGGAATAAAAAGCCCACACCCTCGCCGACTCGGCCCGGCGACAGCTCCCTCCACTCTGCCGTACTTCCTTGAAATAGCTTCGAGCGCGTCGCATTGTCGTAAACCTGTGTCCATCGTCTCTTTTTACCTGTCGCCTGTAACAATTATAGTCGCCAGAGAGTGCTGTTCGACTGATACTGGCCTGCGATCGGTTTCCTTGAAGCTGGTGTGCTCTCGACCTCCGTCTTTGTCGTGCGCGCACCAACAGAGCTCCGAGTAGCAAAGAGATTCGACTTATACCAAGTAATTCATAATGATTCCAGCAAATACGCTATCGCGCTCTGCGGGCGCAGTCTTCTTTGCGCTTCTCCCAGTTGTCCTGGCGCATGGCGACGAGGGACACGACATGGGCGACATGGACATGAGCCATGCCTCGGACAAGCCCAAAGACGCCTCGGAATACCCAGACAGTTACTTTTCCCACCCCGATCATGTCGGTGTCATCTACGCCCACATTGCCCTCATGGTCCTCTCCTGGGTCTTTGTCCTCCCCGTCGGTAAGCTTAAGCTCAACGAGGCCCGCTGCAACTCGCAAGCTTTGCGCCAGCCACTGACGCATCTCTACAGCCGTCGTCCTTTCTCTGGCGAGATCGCGCTTCACCGTGCCTGTGCAGTTCGTATTCCTGGCCTCCAATGCCCTGGGGCTGCTCCTGGGCGTCATCTACAACGCCCAGACCCCTGACCTCTACCCAAACAATGCGCACCACAAGATTGGCTGGATCGCGACCTGGGTTGTCTCGGCGCAGGTTCTCGTGAGCCTTGTGGGATGGGTCGCCGGGGTATTGCGAGGAGATTCCAAGAAGTCGAGCAGTGACAGACAGGCCTTTCTCCCAGTGCCAACTGAAGCTCCTAGCCACAACGGTTTCCGACTCCCCGAGGGTTACCTCGCTGACAGCCCCTATCGACACTCCGGCGACAGTGGTCAGGGAACAGAGCGCAACACTGCTTCACTCCGAAGTAGCTCTGTTTCGACCCTGGATGGTTTGGAGGAGTCTCCCCTCGAGAGCCCAAGAAAGGAGTACGAGGAAGACGACGACGACCTCGAGGCCATGTCTCTCTCCTCTCCAGCTACTAAGGGCGCCTTCGCTCGCCACGCTTCTAAGGTCGTTGCTTCTCGCGTGTGGAAGTATCTCAACATTGGACGACAGGTCATTGATCGCATTATCCTCCCCTTCGGCTTCATCGCGCTTGCGACTGGTGTAGTTACTTTCGGTCGCTTCTTTGTAAGTCGCCCCTTCAATGTATCCACTTACACTCTCTAACACGCCATTAACAGGAAGGAGAAAACGTCTTCAACGGCCTCGCGCATTGGATCAAGGGCGGCGTCTTCTTCTGGCTGGGCGTCTTCACCCTGGGTCGTTGGTCTGGCAGCTTCGGCGAGCTTGGCTGGGCATGGAACGTTCGCCCCAAGAAGGGTTCACAAAAGTGGCGACCTTCTGCCGAGTTTGTCGAGAGCTTCCTCATCTTCTTCTATGGCTCTACCAACATCTTTCTTGAGCACCTTGGCGGCTGGGGAGGTGCTTGGACTGCTCAGGACATGGAGCACATCTCCATCACGGTCCTGTTTATCGGTGGCGGCATGGTAAGTCTCGATCCTGCACATGCTTTAGTAGGCATCTTGAAAGTTCAAGCACTGACAACTTGTTCCAGTGCGGAATGCTCGTCGAGTCTACCCGAATTCGCGATCTCCTCAACACAACCGTCGAAGACGTCGAGCCGAAGCACCCCTACACCGACGAAGAAGCAGATGAACAAAAAGCACCCGAGACCTACGAGTTCTCCCTCAATCCAATTCCTGCCTTGGTCATCCTTCTGCTGGGCATCATGATGAGCTCGCACAAGCAGCACACCATGATCTCGAGCATGGTCCATAAGCAATGGGGCAACCTCCTTCTCGGAGCTTCGCTTGCTCGAGGCCTTACATACCTTCTCATGTTCCTCAAGCCGCCCAAGTCGATTTTCCCATCCCGACCTCCCACCGAGCTCCTTGCTTCCTTCGGCTTGATCTCTGGAGGCATCATCTTCATGGCAAGCGTAAGTACACTCTATCCCTATCCTACGGAGACAAAAGCTGACCCAGAGCAGAGTTCCGACACTGTTGAAGGAATGATCCACTACGACCTAGACGCCATGTTCATGTACACCGTCACCATGGGCCTGGTCGGACTGCTGATGGCCTGGATCGTCATCGTCCTGGCCATCAAGGGCTGGGCTGTGCGATTGGAGCGACGCCGCTCCCAGGCGGCTTAGACACACAGACACTGTTGATTGATATCAAGTCTTGCATTATTTGGAGTGTGCAGGAGTTGCATAGATACCTAGTTGATTGCATCGCGGTGCGCTTTTGTCGCTGCGATGAGTCTGCTTTGAGATACCCTTGAATGAAATAACGGCCTTTGATCGCAACCTGAACTCCTTTGTTTTCCCCAATGGTTCTATTTGTCGTGAAATGATTGAATCTTGTCGATACTGAGAGAATTGCCGGTCCCGGCTGACGTGTGTTGGCCCTGGTTGGTGATGTCGATGTGAGACGAGACAAAGCATTGACACAATATTTGGTCTCCTCGTGAGGCATTCAAGATGAGCCTCCATTCCGACTTTGCCCATTAACTCGGTCGCGTGCCAATTCGATAGCCTAAGTGGATAGTGGCCTTGTTGGCTTCACTTCACACAAACTCAAGCATCTCCATCCTTGCTCTTCGACCCATCAACAACTCTCTTCTGATCCTCCGCCGAAAAGAGTCCTGCACCCTGCTGAAGAGCATGAACCAGAAAGGGGATCGAGTCAGCCTTGAAGTCTTCTGCGTTGCGGACCTTGTCGAGGTCCTCCGAGAGCTCCTGCGTGGCTCGCTGGAGGTAGTAGGATGTGAACTCGGCAGAAGCCTGATTGTTGGGTTTGGAAGACATTTTTTGAAGTTTGACGTGATCTGTGAAAAATCCTGATTTATTGGCTGGGCCAAAGATGGTGTTGTGGTTCTGGATATCGGGTGTGGTGGTGTTGAAGGGTTGGTGTAATTCATGAGAGCAAAGCCTGAAGGAGAGGTTTGCAGACAGTGCATATACACGCACGGTGTTGTGAGCGCACTGTACACTTACACCTCCATTCTACCTTCGGAGGTAATTTCTTACAGGCAGATATAAGCAATTCAAACAAAGAAACATAGGTTTTCTTGACCATTTACATACATGTACGACTGTGTAATGTTTTTATAGTTGAAACAACACGACGAATCCCTGGATGTCATAAAAAATCATCAACCTACCCTTACCACTGGCTCAACGCACCTCAACTCTATAAAGCCAAGATAGGTTCCTTAGTTGACCCCAATCGACCTTTCTTGGTTGATTCCTATCCAACTCGAGGGTGATTGCACTTTAGGAACCTTCCTAGGATGTACATCTCGAGCATGTGGCATATCAACGCACGACCAAGAACCTCATCGACACGGAGACACATCTCAACCAAAAGAAAACCTGTACAATTGTTTGAACTCGCACACTATCTAGTCTATGCGGTCCTATATACACGGACTATTGTCGGCCTGTCCGCTCAGCAGCCTCCCAACTGCCCAAAGTTACCACTTCTCTCTCCAGCATTCAAAAGACCAAAGCTCGATTCCTTTTCTTTACAACTCATCCAAGACGTGGATGTACTTCTTCTCTTCCCGCTTCTCCTTCTCCGTCGCAGGGGGGAGATCGTAGAAGTTTTGGCTTCGGAATCCTTGCTATAGGGGTGTCAGATATAGTACTAAGACTCCAACTACGTCACTCACCAGGTAGTGGTAGGTAAAGTTGGCAATGTCGCCGGGCTCGATTCCAAGATCCTTGAAAGTCTTGGCCTCAGGGTCAATGACCTGGTCCATGTACTCTCGCTCAACCTCATCGGCCGACAGGGTATGCCACCAGAGCACCTTGTTCAGGATCTCAGCGATGGGCTTCAGGATGGCCTTGGGAACGTTGATGTGTCGTCGCTCCTTGTAGATTTCCTTGTCCACCAGGTCGGCAATCTCGCGCATGCTGTACCGCTTGGGTCCGTAAAGCTCGAAAGTCTGTCCGGCGGTTGTGTCGTCGTAGAAGATCTTCTCGAGGGCGGCTCCGAGATCAATTGACTATCACAGTCAGTACTCTTCCATATCCAACAAGACTCCGTCACCTACGTGAACGGGGTAGAACTTCTCCTGCATGTTGTTGGAGGTGAAGAGGTTGGTCACACCAGCCAGCTTGAGCAGAAGGTTGTCCTCGAAACCGAAGATGGGGGCGGGTCGGACGATGGTGGTCTCGGGGAACAGTTCCCGGGCAATCTCCTCAGCTCGGCCCTATACGCTTGTCAATTCCACTCCCTCGTTCAAGTAGCAGTCGAAGTACCTTGGTGCGGTAGAACTCGGAGGCGGACTGGGAGTTGGCGCTGTGGGACGAAACGTGGATGTATCGGTCGACATCGTACTTGGCAACGGCCTCGACAATTCGCTCGGTTCCTTCAATGTGAACATCCTCCAGAGAAAAGTTCCTGATGCCAGCTTAGCTTCCTTGCTCGCCCTCGTGGTCGTCCTCTCAAAGAAACATACTTGGTCGGGTAATCACGGCCAATCAGGTTGAAAACGGCATCTGAGTGCCTGATGCTGGCCTCGATCGAAGGGGTGTTGCGAAGGTCGTGCTCCTAAAGGCGAGAGTTATAGCGGGGCTATGGTCGGGATCGAAGGGATTGGACATACGACAAAGACGACGCGGCCGAGATCTCCGGTGACCTTGAGGTGACGCTTGGTCATCTCCTCGCGGTAGGGAATGACGACGGTGCATCCCTGACGAGCTGATAGCAATGGTTAGTCTTTGTGCCGTCCCTTTCCTTCATCAAGTAATAGAGGCCGGGCCTTCTCACCAAGACGGTTCACAATGTATCGTCCCAGCTGGCCGGTTGCGCCAAATACCGTAACAGTGTGGCCTGGTTGTCAATCGTCAGCGTCGGTCATGGGCATCGTGGCTCGGTCGTCGCACCTCCAAGGGATGAACTAAACAGAGGCAAGCATCAGCAACATGTTTCAAAGGGCCAATGGATCGCGGTTGGGCTCACCGGCCACCCTCGACTCGGATGATGGGCTTCCCGGTTCGGGTAATAGAGATGTCGGAGAGGAATCGCTTGCCCGTGACATTGAGGGCGACATTGCGGGCCGACCGTGCGGCAAACAGGGGCGAAACCATGGTTGCGATTATACAGATTGCGTGGGAAGACGCTGCTGTGCCTCGCAATTGGCCGTGGATCGTCTCGTCTTCACAGCAGCAATGTTTGGTGATGCTGGCCAAGGTAGAGCCTCGGGGAACGCTATTTCCAGATCACGTGATGGGTCAATGAAATCTTGCAGCTCTTTATTGGCTAGCGGGATTCCAAGGGAAGAATGGGTCCGTGCGTCTTTGAGTGTTGCGACACCAGGCTGCCTGGCAGCCTCATTGATGAGCTAAGGACCTCCCTCCAACTCCACAGAAGCAACTATCAACCTTGAACAAACACCCCAAACCGACCAACTTGCTCTGGCTGCCTAGGACGGCGCTATCCTCATCACGAAAGAAATACCCCGACTGCCACGCCGATTTTCAGGGAAGAACTTGTGCCGATCCGGAACCAAAAGCTCGAGATCTCAAGGTGCAAGCTAGCTATTGTTGCTGTGCTCACCATCCACACACGTCACTACCCACCAACCCCTACACATCCCGCCATCATGAGCGCCGACGCCATCCCCGATTTCCTCGCCGAGCAGCGTGATGAAGCTCCCGAGGAGCTCCAGCCCCTTATCCTCGACTTTGAGAACTACTGGGAGCGGAAGCTCTGGCACCAGCTCACCGAGGCCCTCGTCGAGTTCTTCAACCATCCCGGGAGCGCTCCCAAGCGGCTAGTCTTCTACAGAGTCTTCATCCTCAAATTTGCCGACAAGATCAACCAGCTCAAGCTCGTGGAACTGGCGTTGAAGGCGGCGGAAGAGTGTGATGGTAAAGTTCCCTGTGGTGTGCCCCTCCGAAGCCGGCGCGTTGCTAACCCATGATGTCTTTGAACTTCAGAGGATGAGGAGCGTTTGGAATTCCTGCAATCGGTCGCCAAGAAGGTCGACAACGAGAACTCGCAAGATGCATACGTTTTTGCCCTGGTTGCTGTCGCTCGGGCGAAGCTCGACCTTGAGGAGCTAGACAGCGCACGAAAGGACCTCGACACCGCCGAGAGGATACTGGACTCCTTCGATTCCGTCGAGAACATCGTCCACGCCTCATTTTACGACGCTAATGCCACCTACTACCAGGTATGTTCACTTCCTAGGAACCCGTTACCACGGTGTCACAATCAATTTTGATACCCGAACCCCCGCTAACCCCTCCATAGCTCAAGATGGACTTCTCCAACTACTACCGCACTGCCCTCCTCTACCTTGCCTGCATTGATGTCGCCTCTCTCTCTCCCAAGGAGCGATACAAGCGGGCCTACCACCTCAGCATCGCCGCTCTGGTCTCTACCAGCATCTACAACTTTGGAGAGCTGCTCCTCCATCCCATCCTCGATGTTCTCGCCAAGAGCGAGCACGCCTGGATGCGCGAGCTCCTTTTCGCTTTCAACCGCGGAGATCTTGCGGCCTACGAGAGACTTTCTGACCGTGTCGAGTCTAACAAGCTCCTGAGCAGCAACTCTACCCACCTCCGCCAGAAGATCTACCTCTCTGCCCTCACCGAGGCTGTCTTCCGCCGCCCCCCTCATGACCGAACCATGACCTTTGCTACCATCGCCCAGGAGACTAAGGTTCGACCACAGGAGATTGAGCATCTCATCATGAAGGCTCTGAGCCTGGGTCTGCTCCGGGGTACCATCGACCAGGTCGATGGCGTGGCGCACATTACCTGGGTTCAACCCAAGGTATTGGATATGAAGCAGATTGCCGCCATGCGCCAGCGACTCCTCGACTGGGACTCGAGCGTCAACCAACTCGGCAACTGGATCGAGTCAGCTGGCAAGGACGTGTGGGCTGCATAGACAAGATGGGTGAAGACGGCGTGGCATGAGGGCAACAAAACGAACCCTGTACAGTAGACAGATAGAAACATCTATGTGGGCAGCTGATGAACCCGCCCAGAGGACAACTATTAATCATACGAGTCCATCCATGTTATGAGCCGCTGTTGTTCGTCTCTTCCTGTGCTTCCCTTCTGAAATACTTCAAGTGAAGATCACCACGAGGAGTTTCGCTGGCGCTCGGCCACCTTTCGGGGGCAACAACCATAACTCACTCAACCACACGCAAACATATACTCCAATGACAGTAAATCTTGAAACTAGCTAGTCTATATGTGATGCCAGTAGTTTATAAGTATAGATCATCCCTTCAGGGCTCTAAGTGTCGACTCTCTGCGACATATCTTACACAAACCAAATTCCAACCACTCTACGCCGAAACCTCCCCAAAGACGTTAATCATGCCCACGAGCCAAGCAGGCCACCACAAACACCAAACCACCACAGGTGTATACATGCCCCATACATTCCAGCCAAAGCTCGCCTCGGTCAGCAGGTCGGTAATGCTGATTCCCCAGGCCTGAGCCGCGGCGTAAATGACCGTGGATGGCGCCACGACATTGAGCAGGCCAGCCAGAGACCACCGCACGGCAGGGTTCTTGACAGGTTGGACGAAGCTAAGCGGGCTCGCCAGAAGGCCAACAAGGAAGGCGAGGGAGAAGTTGAGCGTGGCGAGGGTGGAGAGGCACATACCCAGGACGAGCAGAGAGAAGGACTTGGTGATCTGGAAGTGCTGCTGGGTGGGCTTGGAGAAGATTGAGAGGAGGCGGGAGATGACAAAGGGGATTACGGCTGAGACGACAGAGAAGATGGCAAAGGCAGGTGAGAGTAGCTATGAGCTGTTAGCGACGTATCCCTAAAAATCAGAAAGCAATACTTACGCCAGCAGGAAGATGGTTGAAGGTGTAAAGAGGCACAGCCGGGAGAGCATGGCAGATGACGACAATTACAAGCGGCAAGAAGAGATCCCTTCCAGACTGCGCAGTCTCAGCAGCCGAGGCAGATCCTTTGGTCTCCTTGGGCTTCTGCACTGCTGTCGATGACTGGCCGCTCTTGACCCAGAGGGAGATGGCCATGATGGTAAAGTTGGCAGCCAACAGCATGGCGCTGGGCAGATAAGTACCGATACTGACAAATCGGTCCGTCTGCATCAACAGGTAGAAGAAGAAACTCTGATGCAGATGCTCGAGGAGATTGTTCAGACTTCGGAACGAACCCTCGACGAGACGACCCATACCCATGTCATCATGCCATCCCTCACCATAGGGCTGCAGTGTTACAGCATCGACGTGGTAAGGGATGAAGCTGCTATGGGCACCGGCCGCGTAGCCAAGTCCCTGGTTGAGCATACCACGCAGCATGGTCTGCAGACGGTCGGGGTAACTCCCCTTGTGCTGCGTCATCTCCTGGATAGTGGTGGGGATACCCATCTGGCCGCCGCCGATGTTGACGATGGAGTTGATGAGATCGAGGTTTGGAAGCTGTCCATTGACACCATCGTAGATGATGTGCACTGCCTTGAATCTCTCCTCTTGAGGATAGTCAATGGCGATAGCGCCCTGCAGAGCTCCGGACTTGAGAGGCAGAGGTGCCACAAGGTCAGGGTTGTGAGCATCGTGGTATGCATCAACCCAAGCTTGGGTGCCGGTCTTGCTGTCTGGAGGGACAACAAGGATAATATCCTTGGACCAGAGTGACCAGCCTATTTCGATTTGTCAGTTTCCTCATCCTCATGCCTTCAGAGAGATGTCGACGCACGCTTAAAGTAACGGACTAGGGTCAAAGCCAAGGACACGCCATTGCGGTTGAGCTTCTCCTCAATAGTCTTCCACGCAGCAACCAAGACAATGGCCTCGGTAGCATCGCCTCGAGGAGCTTGAAGAATAGCATAAAGATTCTGCCCGGAATATTCGTGGCCCGCCGAGTGATAGGTGTAGTTCTGCCGTCCAACCTTGAGGCCAACGCCCGTTAGGATCTCATCGAGTCTGTCGTTAATCCTGCCAATCCCAATGCCATTAGCGCCCGTCCAAATTCATGTTTGCATCGGAAACGAATAACGCACTCGTAGTTGCTCTTGCCCACCACATCGTCGACCTCATGACGATACGCGCGCAAGATGTTCTGTTCACTCCCTCCAAAGTATGTATGCACCTGCCCCGGCAGCAGCGCGTTCTCCGAGATGTACGTCCGTCGCGAGTATTCGTTAAGAGGGAGAAGAAACAGCCAGACGACGCCGATCGCGATGCAAAGGAAGGACAGGTAAGGGGGAAGCTTCAAGATTCGAGGATCGCGACGCAGCGAGAACGCCGATGCTAAAGAACGGGTCAGCCGGAGTTCGCGGGCATAATTCAGCGCAATATTAGAGCTTCGGGGAGCTTCTCACAGAGTAACCGTGACATGGCTAGGCAGAGGTTTTGCGCGACGAGCGACTGGGTCGTCTCAATCCTCCAACTTGTCGTTCAAGTTCAAGATCCAATCCAGTGAATGTAACTGCATTCCGTAAATCGAGGTACGTACCTTTTCGGGACAGCTCACCCATCTCCAGAATGGCCCGCCGTGACCAAGGGGGGGAAGGCTCGGCCGGGTGCCTGCATGTCTGGCGGGGCCGCCTATGCATCTACCGGGGGCTGAGACCTTGAAGTAAAGACAGCATGTTGACTTGGTTTATAGATTGTCGATAATTCGATGATGGGTTTTCGTATCCTTGAGCTCCTTAGAGACGGAAATCAATACGTCCACGTCATTCCACAATGTAAATGGCCCAGTTCCTCTCGCTCAGCGCCCATACGCCAGCCCCAAGTGAGGTCGTGGTGACAGACGCCCGGACTCATGATGAAGAATCACGGTTTGTGCCAAAGAGTCGCAAGCTTCCGTTTACAACGTGAAGTTTTGGTTCTATGTGTGTTGGCTAGTTTCAATGATGTTCGATAAGCAGTCTATGTAAGATTGTCTGCTCTCGTGTGTGTGTTTGGTGTAGAAACAAGGCGAGTGCTTGCATCGCTTGCCAGCAGAAGACACTCACTACTCGGTCGTGATGCTAGAGTATTATGATTAGAAAACATAGTATTGGTAGATGCTACTCAGTAAATTCATATCATCTGCATTTCTTATTATAGTGTCTGTTGTCCCTCCTTCCCGTTCCTTCTTATTTCACACTGTTCCTAGCACAACAGGCTTCATCTTTGCCGTATTTTATGCCACAGGCACAATAGTCACCATACTCTCCATCGTCATCCTCTGGAACGCAACCATATTTGCTTCTGCCAGTGCTGACCTGTTTTTCGACCGTGATTCACTGTCGCCTCGAACCCCAACTACATAAGGCCATCACCAGTGGTCCCGCAACTTGACTCTTTCACCTTCTTCTCAATCACTCTCTCTGAACCCCGGCCCTTTTTGACTCGCACGCCTAGAAGCACACCTTCAGCAAGCTGCTCTGGTTATCGTGTGGTAGGTTCTCAGCTTCGCGCCTCACATCAGATGTATTAGGCGGATGATGAGCAGGGTTCACTGATTCTACACAGAACGCCCAGGCAACTAATCCGTAAAATGGCGACAGAGGGAGCTTCTGCTTCCAAATGTAAGAGTCTGGTCCCAAGCGGGCGTGAATTACGCACCGTACTGATCAAGTGTGAGCAGCGATCGACGATATGTTGAAAGATGTCCGCAAGGCCGCAGCTCAGGTCAAAGATAGCAAGGCCAAGGGGGAGGATGTCAGCGAGGCTAAGGCGAGACTGCTCGAAGCTGTAAAGACCCTGGCCCGAGAGCGAGACGAGCTACAAACACCTGAACAGCCCCGAGCAGAAACCAGTCCAGAATTAACTGACGATCAGCTCGAGTGTCTGCAGACAGTTGGAAGGCTGGTTGAAAGGCAGAGGAGGAACATCACTGAGCCTCGAGGACAAGCTTTGCTCGCGGAGGTCATGAAGGCCCCTGGCTACTCCAAGGCGGAGAAGTAGGGTTAACTGTCATGCGTACTGGGAATGAATGAGTAGCTGGGCAACACAGTAATGTGCCTCCACGGGAGATGGAACTGAACAGTAGCCATGAGATAGAACGGCCAGACAGTCGTTGAGAGGCTGAAATACTCTGCCCATCATTGCAAAAGTGTGCCAGTATAAGACGCCACCGTCCTGGTGTCTGAGGACAGGCATAGTTGTGAAGCTGAACCGTAACAAGGCATAATGGGAAGAAGGTTGCTCAGACAGAAGGCGGGTATATTTAGGCCGAACAATACACAACATCTTGGCCATTGGATGACTTTTAGCCCGCCCAGCTTGAGACTTTATCAAATAAAGACGTCTTGACCTCTTAAATATGCGAAACCTCCAAGTACCGTATGATATCTGCCGTGCCTCCCATCAACTCGGATTCTCATCGACGAGAGCCGACCCCACAACACACTAAGAGCACAGCAAGACAGCAATGAGATGACAAAATGTGATGCTAATCATAGTTGAGCAGATGCCATACATCTTCGAATTAGAGCTCCTGTTTCTATAATCTTCAATCCCAACCAAGACTCTGGTTTTACCCACGCTTGCTATCCAAGGCGGCCCGCAACAACATAGAGAAGAAGGCTGCCACCTTAAATCATCCATTCATTCCTTCGTTTTTGATCGCCACGCCAAGCCCGGATTAAAAAAGATGCCCAAGAACAACCCCCCCTTTTCTATAGTACATTAAAAGAAAAAACGAGAAATACGCAACCAGCGCCGTTGTACTAGTACACAGCCACACAGCACGAAAGCGCACAGTTTCAGAGGCCCTTGCTCAAGGTCCGAGACGCTGCGTTGTACCCACGAGCTCCGTCGCGGCGCTCCCGCTGGGGCCGGGGCGGTTGGTCGTGGGGAGGACGCCGAACCGGCCATATGTCGTCTTATCGATGCTGACGTAGTGAGGCAGAATCTTGAGGAGGTTA
This sequence comes from Ascodesmis sphaerospora, assembly GCA_027569015.1. Lineage (NCBI taxonomy): Eukaryota > Fungi > Ascomycota > Pezizomycetes > Pezizales > Ascodesmidaceae > Ascodesmis > Ascodesmis sphaerospora. The sequence continues at coordinate 996,261 of JAPPUR010000014.1, read as the reverse complement.
AGTCGCTTCTCGATCCATCGGAGTGCCCACTCAGGAGGAGCAAGGAACTTGACGTAGCCAAAGCCAGCTATATAGTCAGTTAGCATCAGATTTGTTATACGTGAAGAGGATACTTACCGACGTATCCGATACCCACACCGCACAGGTGGCCAAGAAGACTTGTCCTGGGCACCAATGCCGCCACCACCAAGCACATAATCAGGGGAGTTGTCCACGTGGGAATGTGAACTGTGCCAATGACGAAGTGAGGGTTGGCCTTGTAGGTTCGAATGGACTCCATGGCAAGCAAGACAAACACCCACAAGCTATGATGTACCTATTAGTCATGTTCCTCAAACGTAGACGACGTTGGGGTGTATGATCTCACCTCGCTCCCAGTATCGAATTGTTTGCTCGGAAAATACATCGCTCGATGATCACGTAGAGGACGGCAGGAATCGACGTCAAAGCTATGGCTAGTAATTAGCAAACATCCCGGCACGGAGAAGGAACTGTAGCTTACGCCCAAAGAACAATGCGACTGTAGTCAAAGTTCCGTGCTCGTTCTCGAATCGTTCCATCAAGGGCGTCAGGGCCAAGACATTAAGGATCATATGAATGAAATTGAGGTGTATTAAGGGAAACGTCGAAAGTCGATATGCTAATTCACAAACCGTGTTAGCGCTACACAAGAGAATCAAACGTTCTAGAGCTTGCCTGAAGTGACGCTGATCTGGTCAGGGATGAGGGCGCCCCATTCTCGCAAGTCCCATACTGATTGCACCGAGGCAATCCAAGCTGCGACAATGACAAGAACGATAAGCCGGGTGAAAAGCGGTAGTCGTGTCACGTAGGATCGCGCTCGCAGCGTGTTAAAGTTTTGAAGTCGAGGCCGCATGTTTTCGCGATTCGCGCTGCACGGAGCAGCCGGACGGTCTTCGCTGAGGCGGATAAGGCGGAATCGAGGGAGGAGGAATGAGCGGATGGGGAAAAGACACCCTCAGATAGGAAGAGAAGCTGAAACGGAGTAATTCGAACCACACCTCGACCCGACAACCTGGATATCGCAAGAGTCCAAGTTTGACGATGCGATGGCCAAGTGAAACTGGACAGCAGGTCCCTTGATGATTGATGAACATGGGGTGGCTGATTTAGGCTTATCAGCACGTGACAGCCTTGTGCAAGGGCCGCTGACTAACTTGATTAAGATTTGGTGGTGCAGATCCCAAATGACGTACCGTCAGAGAGACCGAGGTGTCCGCGTGTGACCGGCATGATGAGTGCATCCTAAGCCTTGAGAGAGATCATACAAAAACATCAAAAACTATGAGGAAATCACCTCATTTTATGATAGCTAACTCTCTTGCTTGTATGATTTTACATAAATCCTCATCCTAAATTAAGGAGGTATGTGAGCAGTTTTAGAGGAGATCTCCGTCGTTCGTGGTGCGTCTTGTGAGCTCGTCTGGCGGCCTCAGAGACATCAACATTGTGGCATTCGGCCTTCATGGGTAATGCATGACCCAGCTTAGTCTCAAGTAACTTATAGATGTCAAGCCACAAAGCCATCTCGTGTAATGAAGTTCAATATTCAAGTGGCCGTGGAGTTTCCCACGGGAACTCATAAGGAACTGCCTCACAAGTCCCTTGTGCTTCATCCACAAGCTAGCATTCAATGTGCATGCGTAACATGAACTTCATCACTACAAGAACATCACCACGCAGATCAGAATTATGCTTTAACAGTTTTGATTTTGTACAACCTAGAAAATCAAGGCTATTCCGTTCCAACGAGGTGTAAAAGTAAAACATGGGCGAGCGACAGTGTAAAACCGACACCGATCGTCAATCAGCCCCTCTACTGTCTGCTCTCAAAAAACCAAACCCCAGAGAGCATGCAGGATATACGCCAGTTGTGACCCAAACTATTTCACTGCTTCATTCCTTCTTTCCTTCCCTTTCATCATCTTCCGTTATTTACTTCTTGGCGGCCTTGGCCATGGTGTTGAGAGCAGAGCCGTTCTTGAACCACTCAATCTGGGGCTCGTTGAAGGTGTGGGACAGAGGGATCTCGAAAGAGGGGCTGCCATCGGCGGGGTGGACAATCATGGGGAAGGACTTGCCAACCTCGAGCTTGGTGCAGAGAAGGTCGACCTGGTATCGAGTTAGTTGATGCTATGAAAGACGCTGTGGAGGAGCAACATACCTTGTCATCAGGGCGGATCTTGTCGTAGTCAGCGGGGTCAGTGAAGGTCAGGGGCAGCATGCCCTGCTTCTTCAGGTTGGTCTCGTGGATACGGGCGAAAGATCGGGTAATGATGGCAAGACCACCAAGGTGACGGGGCTCAAGAGCGGCGTGCTCTCGGGAAGAACCCTCACCGTAGTTCCAGTCACCAATGACAACCCACTTGATGCCCTTGGCCTTGTAGTCACGAGCGACAGCGGGAACGGCACCCCACTCGCCGTTGGTGAAGTTGTGGATCTTGTTGGCCTCATCGTTGGCCTCGTTGATGGCACCGATCAACATGTTGTTGGAGATGTTGTCAAGGTGACCACGGTACTTGAGCCAGGGACCGGCCATGGAGATGTGATCAGTGGTGGTCTTGCCCTTGGCCTTGATGAGGATAGGGAGATCCTTGGCATCCTTGCCGTCCCAAGGCTGGAAGGGGGTAAGGATCTGGAGACGGTCGGAGGTGGGGGAGACATCGACATTGACACTAGCACGGTCCTTAGGGGGAGCCTGGTAAGTGTCCTGGCCGGGGTCGTAGCCGCGAACGGGGAGACCGTCACCGGTGGGAGGGGAAAGCTTGAACTCCTTGCCGTCCTTATCCTTGAGGGTGTCGGTGAGGGGGTTGAAGTGGAGGGAGCCGGCAATGGTCAGGGCGACAACCATGTCGGGGGAGGCGACGAAGGAGTGGGTGGCGGGGTTACCGTCGTTTCGGCCAGTGAAGTTACGGTTGTAGGAGGAGATGATAGAGTTGGCGGTGCCCTTCTTGACATCGCGACGGTCCCACTGACCAATGCAGGGACCGCAAGCGTTGGCGAGAACCATACCACCGAACTCCTCGAAGGTCTGGAGCTGACCGTCACGCTCAATGGTAGCGCGAATCTGCTCAGAACCGGGGGTGACAGTGAAGGCAGCCTTGGCCTTGATACCGTGGTCGAGGGCATCGCGGGCGATAGAGGCAGCGCGGGACATATCCTCGTAAGAGGAGTTGGTGCAAGAGCCAATCAGACCGACCTTGAGCTCATCGGGCCAGCCGTTGTCCTTGACAGCCTGGCTGAACTTGGAGATGGGGGTTCCCAGATCGGGGGTGAAGGGACCGTTGATGTAGGGCTCGAGCTCGGAAAGGTTGATCTCAATCAGCTGGTCGTACTCGGCACCCTCGTCAGGTCGGAGACCGTGGGCGTAAGAGCGGGCAAACTCTCCGATCTCGGTTCGCTTGGTGGCGGCAAGGTAGTCGTACATACGCTCGTTGAAGGGGAAGAGAGAAGTGGTAGCACCGATTTCAGCACCCCTGAGACCAATTAGCAAAACAATTCGACGAGTTTAGGAATTGGGAAGTTCTGACATGTTGCAGATGGTAGCCATGCCAGTGCATGAGAACGTCTCAGTTCCAGGTCCATGGTACTCGACAATGGCGCCAGTGCCACCCTTGACGGTGAGAATATCGGCGACCTTCAGGATAATGTCTGTGGTGTTGTTAATAAGTGGGTCCATGGATGACTAACCGCCGACGATGATCGACAGTGGAAGGTGCGCAGGTATCACTTACCCTTGGGGGCAGTCCAGCCGTTGAGCTGACCAGTCAGCTTAACACCAATGACCTTGGGGGCCTTCAGCTCCCAGGGAAGGTTGGCCATGACATCGACAGCATCAGCACCACCGACACCAATACAGGCCATACCAAGACCACCACCGTTGGGAGTGTGGGAGTCAGTTCCGATGAGGAGACCACCGGGGAAAGCGTAGTTCTCAAGAATAATCTGGTGAATGATACCGGAGCCAGGGCGCCAGAAACCAATGTTGTACTTGGCACAAGCAGTAGCAAGGAAGTTGTAGACCTCCTTGTTGATGTCGACAGCACGGGCAAGATCCTTGGCACCACCAATCTGAGCCTCGATCAAGTGATCGCAGTGGACGGTGGAGGGGTTGGCAACGGCGTCCATGCCAGCGGACATGAACTGAAGGATAGCCATCTGGGCGGTGGCATCCTGGCAAGCAACACGGTCAGGTCGGAGCTTGAGGTAAGAGCTGCCACGCTCAATCTCCTGGCCATGGGGATCATCCAAGTGAGAGTACAGAATCTTCTCGGCGTAGGTCAGGGGTCGGTTAAGGCGGGCGCGGACGATGTCGAGGTTCTCGGACATCTTCTTGTAGTTGATGAAGTTGTTCTCCTCCCAAAGGTTCTGGCGGACCTATAGTGGGGCCAAGATGGCACGAGTCAGTCCAATTGTTTCCTCAAAACTTGATTTGAGCATGCTGAAGCTTGCTGAAGTGAAAACTGCTGGTGCTGTTGTTGCAATTGCACCACATCGCGCAAATCTGCCTGTGGTCGAAATCACTCATGATTTGACGGCTGAAGTCGATCGGCGCGCAATGACGTCTGGGAGGTGGCCGGATGAGCGGCTTACATGCCACACCAGAGGAACCACCAAGCGTCGAGTCGTTCGCGCAAAACACAAGCTGCTGAGAGTAGAATCTTGCTCACCTTCTTGTCGAGAGGGCTGTCAGAGACAGTCGCCAGGCGGCGAATGCCAGAGGCGGCGCCCGCGAGGACGCGGCTCCGGGCGACATTGCCCAGAACCTGGCGGGTAGCAAGCATGGTGAAGGTGTTGATCACTCAAGGCTGAAGCGTCTCAATTGAGTGTGAGCGTGATTAGAGCGGAGAGGGTCAGGGTATCACTAGGAAGAAGGAAAAGGGAGACGCTCGCACACGAGAAGAATCAACGGGCAAGAAGAGATGGAGGAGGAGGGGGGAGGATTGAGTATTAAAAGGAAGCGGATGGGAGGAGGGGTGTTTTTTTTTCTCTCGCCCAGGGCACACGGCAACAAGGCCCTCCTCACCTTGGGTACCTGTCGCTTAGGACCTCACTGAGGTTTCTTACGTACCTGGCAGTGAAGCCCAGCAGTGAGAGCGCCGAACCCGCTAAAGACACGCCCCAGGAGAGAGCGAGCCCCAAAAAATGTGGGTGATGCCCCACAGCGGAGCCCTCTCCAAGCACCAGTGATCAAGTGTGGTTTTCCGATGCGGGCGGGGAGGGCAAACCTGTCCTTCAACCAATCAAAAAAGAGCTGAAAATAATCGGCAATTCCTTTCGTCATGGGTGGTAACCGAAAACCTCCACTCTGCCGAGGGAACAAACACCTGCTGCTCCAAAAGCATTTTTGGCGCACCAGATTGTTCCGCAGCCGTCGGTTCCCGTCTCTCTCGGGGTCGATAATACCGAGGCAGCGACAACAACGCAAGCAGAAACCAAACCCCTGCCTCTATTGCGAGTTGCCATTGGACTCGTTGATTGGTCCTTGTTCTGAAATCGTTGTTGATTGAAAACAACACCCTTTTGGTTCAGTCATGGGTTGGAAATACATGCGACAAATTCCTCTGTAGATCTACTGTGCAACCGTCGTCCCGTCTTCGTTGCTAGACTCTTGCTCAAGGAGGGGAACTCTCCGTCCCCACTCAGGCCTGGTTGCTCCAAGCTGGGCGCAACTCTCAAGGCCGAGGGATAATCGCAGCCTCTGCCATTGGGCCAACGAAAAAAAAGATAATTGGGCGGTCATCGGTCTGGGGATGCGGCAGAATGTCATTTTCCACATGTCCAGTGAAGGCATCGGGAACCGAGCGCTAGGGTCTCGGAGCTTCGCAACTACGAGCAACACTGTGCGGCGACCGAACATGAAACCCGCTGGCCCGAGACCCTATTCCCCCCTGGAGACCCGGTGATGCCGCTTCGCGGGCGGGCTTTGGCCCTTACCGTGCATTCAATCCGGCGTGGACCCCGGACCAGCGCTCCAGTTGGTGGCGGTGCACCACTCATTGTGCACCAATCCATTCATTCTTTGTCAAGAGCCGCGGCGCCTGTAACCATCAAGCTTATCAGCTGGAGAGCTCGAGACCCACCTGAGAATAGTGTCATCCAGACTCGAGACTGTCCAGGGAGACACCTCCCATGCAGTATTATGTGCTGTTTAGAAGTGGGCATTTATTCATCATTTTGTACAGATACCTTTATTCATCATAATTCCAACTTGAGCATATATTCCAGTCTATGTAGTTTAAAGACTCCGCGCGTCTACGCATAGACGATCCAGCCCACACGTGCTCAAAGCCATCAAGGCAACACATTAAAAGATGGCCAATGCTACAGAATTTCAGGGATATCCGAAGTCCCTCTTGATAGTGGCATCAAATGGCGATGTGGGATGTAGCACCAGCGTCAAGTCTGACATGCTTCGTGAACCCTCCAGCATTTCCCCTGTCACTTGTCCTCCAATCTCTATTCCAGTAACAATTCTCTGTCTAAATTCGCATGTGATACCTTGAAACTGTCCATGATCCATGAGCTCTGTGGTATGTGCCTCCTTCACCATCCTCAGTTGGACTTATGTCATCCTGCTCAGTGATCTCCCAGTCTTTGGGGAAGCTCTCTTCCTCTCCCCATAGCCCCGTAAAACCTTATGTGACGGGGCTCTCTGCCAGGGGTGGCTGAGTCCCAACTATGTACCAAACAGTGAGTCCCGGGCCAAGCTACCAACGTGCTCTGGCATTGCCATTGCTGTCCGGGGAAATGTGGCTAGGGTCCTCATAAGGGAACTCCCCAGGTTCCAAGTTCCGTGGAGTGGTCTCCAGTGTGAATGCTGGTCAAGTGAAATTTCAGCCAATAATATTGCTTGACCTCCTTTCGAAACAAAAGGCTCGACGTTTGATGCTCCTATATCTGTCCATCATAAGCTCGTGGATCATCGAAGTGCCATCTACAGTCGGATATATATCCCATCCTTTCAGCCTTGACAGCAGTCCGTGAATGGGTCACGAACAGAGCGAAAATAACATCGTATAGCACATGAGGGGACGAGGAGTCCTTGAAGAGCCTTATGAGGAGGATTTGAGAGCCGGGCCATCACATATAGGTAAGCTTAGATGTACTCTCATACAGGCTTAGGATGAGACGCAGGGTACAGGCCCGGGTGTGATTCACTGTCAACCAGGCCCGTAAAGCAAATAATGAACATATGGTTGATCCTAGGTTGTCCACAAACATACTGAGTCCGTTTCCCGGGGTATCGCATGCCAGTTCCCATGCACAGACACGCTGGTCAAGGTTGGGCGTTGTGAAGGTCGTGATTGTGGAGCCACAAAGCGCTCGAGGTTTGATGCGGGGAGCCGAAGCCACAGGTTGGAGGCTGATAACCAAGGTTGTCAGGCCGCGAGCCAATCAAGGCGGGGCAGAAAACAATCTTCACAACCCTGTCGTCATAGCATGCTCCTCTTCCATCCATCCACCCCTCCCCACACTTTTCTGTGACGGCCGTTCAAAAATTCTTGCACATGCTTCCCTCAGGGATTGCCATCGATAACAGACACGGGGGGATCATGACAAGGTCGAACGATGGCGAAACCGAGGTCAGATATGATACAGCGAACGCAGATTCCATGCAGTTTTGCCTCGTTCTCCGTCATGGGACAGTCACCCTCATGGCCGAGGATACCGAGCCCCAAGCTCCTCTCGCACGAGACCGAGCGACCGAGACTGCGATGGCCAGTGAGCGGAGGGCAGAAAACCCCATTCCAGGTGCCATTGAGCTTGCCCATTGGCGCCCACCAGAGCCCTGGTCTAGGCCGTTCACTGGGGAAAAGGCCCCATCGGAGTCGGTTGCGTCAGAGGTGCCAGTGCTTGACCTCAGCGGGCCCCAGACGTTCAGGACAGTCCATCGCCGAACACTCCCCCGGATACCGACCGGAGGCGGACGGACCTCCTCGGCTTGGCTCGACGTTACGAGCCACGGCTCTCCATCGGCTCCAGGTTCGGCGCTGGACGGCAAGACGTTGACGATAGTGTCAAGTTATTTGTCAAGAAGGCAGAAGGTTTGTCTCCTGCATCAATCCGGCAATTTTTGACGGAATTCAGGTGTGAGGGGGAGGCATGATGCTTCCGCAAAGCATGTGGGTTGCCCTCGACGCAGGCACACAAATCAAAAACAACCACTTCCGTCTGTTCCACATAGACCCAAGCAACACATGTTGTTGCTAGGAGACGATAGATGAGGACAAGACATAGACATAATTATCTTGTCAACCGTTGTTTGCTTTCAGGGTCAGGCATTGAACACGACCGGGACACAGTCTCTTCCCCTTGACCAATTCCTCGCCCAAACCCACAACCTCACAATCAATCAACTCCCGTACCTCGACAAAAGCTTCTTATTCAACCTGATGGACCCTTCTCGGCTGACAGGCGCGGCGGCCCCACGCCCCCAGGCGGCGCAACTCCAAGGATTCATCCTTAACTCTGCTGAGCTTCATTTTCCCAGCCTGCCTGTTCCCCGGTCGTTACGGCACCAATGCAGCGCCACCCGCAGCGCTGACCCGGGGCCCACGCCGCAGAGGACGAAGAATTTACCGCATCGTCACCCCGATGCGGCATAGTCGCCTCTGGTTCCCCCCGGGCGTCTCCATGCCTCAAACAGGGCCCCGTTTCCCTTGGCAAAATTTTGCCATTCTCCTCCGTTTGGCAGGGCCTGAAAGCGGAGCGGAGGCTCGGACCAGCGGCTTTTACTTCGGTCGCCGGACCGTGGCGCTCGCAATTGTGAGGCTCCGAGCACTTTACGCTCGGTCCCCGACGTCTTCCCCATATCTGTGTCCATTTCGGACCTCAGTTCTCGACGGCGAGTCGCTGAAGCAAATTGGAGTAACCCTTGAACGATGGGGATGAAGCTCTCACGAAACCGCACACCCCCCTTGGTTCCTGCACATCTCCTCTCCTGTTCTGCCGCATCCCAGGCCGCAGACCGCCCAACTTCCCTGTCGTGCCCTATCCAATAGTATCCGCCGCGATTACAATCGATTACAGACGGAACCTTTCCTGCCAGGTTCTCTATCTACCTCGGTGTTCAGCCGCATAACCACTCGTAACCCAGTTGGCTGCGGCTTTACCGAACTGCAAAACGGTTCCCTGCTTGTCAACAAAGACACGCCACAAAATAATTACCGGTCAGTGGCAAGAAAATGTCAGACGAAAGACCCTAGAGGGTATGTATCCAGTAATGACAGGGCCGGGATATGAAAGCTCATCACCGCCGTCGACCCGAGCACGCCAGTTAAGAAATACATGAGACACCAGAGCTCTTGAAAGTATCATCAAAGTCTTCTTAATTAGTAAATAAATTTCTACAAAATGTAATAAATGTATATTATAATATAATTCATATTTTAGAGTGCCTTTATCTATTCTTTGTAAACTCTATTGATCATCTTTAGAGGGCAATAAGCTAATATACTTGACCTGGTGTCTCGTTTTTTCCTTGGCCCGGGTGCCGGGCCCAGGCCAGAGCAGGCAAAGAAGCGGGTTGGGACGAGACACTGCATCTCCACGAGAAACTTATCCGCCTCCACAAGTCTACGAAACCGCCCCAGGTGGCAATTCATAACATCGTACCACTGACAGGCCAGGTTCTAGCATCCTTGCGCCCACAGTGAAAACCAGAGTTGGCGGACGCTCTTCAAAAACCCACAGCTCTCGTCAAAGGAGAGCATCACCACAACGTCTACAAATTATTATTTGACTGGAGATCATTGGCCTCCCATAGTGGGTCAACGTCTGCTGTCTGCCATGTGTTTTCAAGTCCGTCCAATTCCCCAAGGTGGGCTCGGCTCGAGCATGTGGCGGTGATAACGCTGATCATTGAACGCCATGTCGCTGGGATCTGACCAAGCCTCATGAGGGCTTTGCTTTGACGAAGGGTTCGTTATATGCATGAGCAAATATTCGTAGATATACCTCGATGATTCATGGTCAATTCCTCGCCAACTATATCCGTGACTGATGCTCCTTCGTACAACCCTGCTTGAGTCACCAACGCCTTTTATATTAGATGGAACCAAAGTCGGCATCACCAGCCACTCATTGTCGTGTTTCAGGTACCTGGATCTTTGCTCAGTGGATGATGCGTGATGAAGTTTGAATGACTGATTCGTCCCATCCTGATACTGAAGGCCATGCCAGGGTCAGCGCACCAATAGTCCACTCGCCAGCTTAGAATACAAGGCCAATCTCAATTATATTTACACAACGTGCCCTAAACTAGTCATACATCCACTACCTATCATGCCCGTGCCTCCAGCGTCAACGGACTACGGCCGGTTCTTCAGCATTGACATGGATGTCTGGGATCATGTGCAAGATGCATGAGTGGATATCTGGCACACCAACTTGGCTGTTTGACATTGGATAGGTACTACATACTACCTAAGTATCCCTGAGTATCTTGAGCGACTATTAGGTAGTATCTCATCATAAGTTTATTGCATCACATCCTAAAAATAAGACACAGTGATCTAAGTAATGAAGAATTTTTATATAGTCTCTTCTACGTATTTATTCAATTGTTCTAGCATATACGACTAATCGTGCTTCATAAACGCACTCTCAACCATCGAATAGAGGCCATCTACTATCCAGTCTCAGCATGGATATCTCTAGCCATACCAAAAGGGCCATGAGCGACTCACGGAGATCGATCCCTGACAAACCATCCCACTTGGGATGTCTCTCTTGGGGAAAATCTTGAAAATATGATCTTTCATTGACGAGCACGTTATTCAATCGCAACAGTTTCATATGCATCTTACCTTCTAGCGAGATAATTGGAGAAATTGCCAACAAAGAACAGCTCTTCCCGGCCCATCAGCCACTCGAGATGGTGTAAGTGAACCAGGCAACCTTCATTCTTCATGACACTTGGGTGTCATTAGATGAATTCCCATCAAACAATTTACAAAATCCCCAAATATACTCTGTTAGTTACTTCAGCGCATAGTTATTCCATTATTCAGGAGTCATCACTGTCCTTCATCAATTGAAAGGCCTCCGGACTCGAGACACCCTCGTGATGAAGCTGTGGCTGTGTGGCTGTTGTGTGTGGCTAGGGCTCCCCGCATATGGCCCCGTAACAATAACACTGTGAACACTGTCTCCCCACCAAAATTTTGGACTTTTTTCTGAATCGCCAACCTCCACCGCCCAGGTTATCGATCATCGAGATACCCGTCGCAAGGCCAGGCCGACAAACACTTCACTTTTGCCCCATCACGAATCAATCTGCAATCATGGGCGTCACCAACAAGCGAACCATCACCAAGACCCGGCGCAAGACCAGAGACGTCGACCAGGTCAAGGCCGACCTCCTCTCGCCCAAGCACCTCAAGCAGTTCATGGAGACCAAGGCCGCCGAGGACCTCCCTGGACTCGGCCGACACTACTGCACCGAGTGCTCCAAATGGTTCGATACGGACGCCACGCTGGTTTCTCATCGCAAAGGAAAGCCTCACAAGCGAAGGTTTGTTACCATTTTACTACTTCTATTGGGGTATCTTTGCTAACACTATCCTAGACTCAAGCAAATCGCCGAGGGACCTTATACTCACAAGGACGCCGACGCTGCTGTAGGCCTTTGGACGGATAATGGCGACCGAAAGCGCACCGATATGGACAACGACGTGTCCATGGATCCCTGAGATTCTTGTCCGAATTCGATGATATCCTCTTCAACGCGTAATCGGCATGCGCATTAAGCATGATGGGTTTGCAGGCGTATTTGGGTTGCATTTGATTCAGCTGGGATGATATTCGGACGGCGTTGCGGGCGGCAATCCTGGTATACGAGCGTGTGTTCGAGGCGAAAACTTCAAAGTCACCTAACTCCCCTACCGCGCGCCCTGGCAAGCCCACTAGGCCGACCTCGACCAACTCCACGGGTGGATCTTCCTCTTGACGATGTCCCCCGACCAGGCGCTGAGGGAAGACGGGATTGACGAGACTCTGGTGTGGTGAATCTGGACGACTTGGTGGTTGTGGGTGGGTTCTCGACAAAGGACGTGTCCGTTGTCCTGTGGAATGGTTAAAATCTGAAAATGGGCTCGGTTTACAGTAAGAACTTGCATGAATGTCATATCGGTATCAGTCTCCGGCCGCGAGGGAGCTTCGGCTGGTTGCTCTTGTCTTGTCCGATCTCGACGGAACGACTCTGGGACGGGCCCCTGTAGGCAGCGTGAGCTCATATACCAGACACATAAACTCTAGATAGCCCAGGAGTATTAGACCAATAGACCTACCTCTGGAAAGTCAACGCAGAAAGCGTTCATGTTCAATCCGTACATGAAACTCGCAAACGACTCGCTGAACCTCGCCAGACTTTCGTGCATAAGCTGGAAGTGCATCATGTTCGCCTCAAGATCGGCCATGGCATCTGAGAGCTCTGCAAAGGCGGGTTCGAAGGCATTGAGCGGGAACGGGGCATCGCTTTCTCCTGCGCCGCGGGCAGAATCTCGAAAGGACGAGCGCGACGATGGACGGAGCGGGGTGGTGGGACGCGAGGTATGGGAGCGGGAGTTTGAGCGCTTGACACTGGCATCAAGAGGTTCGCCAGACATTTCGTAGTCGTCGCGTATGTAGTCTGAGCGGTGTGGTATATCGTTTCGTGGGATGCGATGGGCGAGAGGTGGAGGGTCTGTTTCTTTGTGGTCGTCAAGTTGGTTTGGGCTCAAAGTCAACAAATGGCGGTTGTTGTGGCGTCCCCGCAGTCAAGGTGTGGCTGCCCAAAGTGGCTTTCCCCGCGGCGGGACCAATGCCGTTGAGCTGGTGTGATAGCAGGACGAGTACCTTTTCATCATGACTCGTCTTTGTTGGTGATGAAGCCAGTTGAACCTCCATATCAAGTTCTAAGCTGCATGTAGTGTTGACCGCTCATGCTTTGTTTGTTTATTTTCAGGGAATATGCCCATGTGGCTGACCTTGGTTCAATTTCATGGTCGTCGTGGTGTCGTGTGAGCTGTTCATACGTAGCTCAGGGGCTCACTTGACGACATACGATGAGGCTGAGCCGACGACACGACCTAATATTACGGGAGCAACTGACCAGGGCCATCTGCCAACCGCTAATATCTTTTCTGTATCATCATCAGATGAGAAGCGCTTGGGCATCGCGTGTCATTCAGGGTTCTGTTTATCGAGTTGGTAGCGGATCTGTAGGGTAAGGGACGTTTCATCGAATCTCACGGCAGTCCGGATCAGCGCAGCGTTACTCAGCGGCCCGAATTAAGCCCTACGTATAGAATGAGTTTGATTCGTTGAGGTAGAATGACTGGATCGTATTTTCTTTGAGGCCCAGTCGGTTTCGCTTTCGTTCCTATGTCCTCGTGTCATTATTTAGACAGATACGCGTATGAGGTCCAGCGTAGATAGCCATGCTGTTGATACCTAGTAGAGGCAAAGAGAGTATTCTCTTCTAGACCCCACAATAGAAAGGATAAAAATAAAAGAGCTACTATAAAAAGTCTTGTTAAACTCTAGATCAAATACCAAAATACTCCATCAATATTCTCACAAGTTAAGCTTGTCGTGTGTATGTCTTGCCTTGGTCAGCGTGTCCGGGTACTCCGGGCACTAACAGAAACACACATCCAATACGTAACCCGTAAACTCCGCGGGGGCCGGTGTCTCTCAAGTCCCGCACGCACCCTCTCAGCAAAAAGAGCAGCAGCCATTTTTCCTCTCCCCTTGCGCTCGCACCATCTCATCTCACTGCTCGTGCTTATTTATATAGCCTTGCTCTGGCCTTTCCTCTCGAGCCTCCTAGGGGAACTGTCCTGTTGCTGAAACCGCGAGCTCTGGACGATAGGTGGAGCTGATCACAGGGGTTTCCCGCGCCGGTCAACGACGACACATCTCTCAAGCAACTTTTTTTGCGGCGTTGCATTACGCGCTCGCAAGTCTTGGACAGCCCTATCAGCGACATCTCACCTATGAGGCCTCAATTGAGACGGATCTTGTATTCAGATAGCTGCCGTCTCAGCTCTTGTCAGCAGTTCCTACGCCCTTCTCAGGCGCTCTCATCCCCCAGCTTTGCGAGGCCTCCACTGGCCAGATCATACACAACCCCTGCATCATTCAGGAGAGTCTCTGCTACGAGATACGAAAACCCAAGCAAGGCCTCACTTCTCGCCCCACCTGTCGCAACAAGTCTTGACTACTCTGCGCGTGTCCGCATTGTTGGCGCAACCTCTGCTCTCACCCTTCAGAGATCTTATACGACTCCCTCTAGCAGGTCAACCTCAGATTCAACCAGGCGCTCACTTGAAGCAAGCTCTCTTTCCTCAGTTGCTGTAGCTGCGGCTGTATTTGCAGCAGTTCTTATTGCATCGGTGTGGTCCACGACAGGCTCTACCAACAACTCATATTCCCAAGAATTCGAACAAGACATTGATATCATGTCTCTCCAACTCCCCCCCGGTCGACCGGGAAACTTGACTCCTGAGCAAGAGGAGAAGCTTCGCAAGCTATGGGCTGCAATCTTCCAGCTCACCGGTGTGGCCGATGACGACAGCACTGGCGCTGATCTTCTCTCCCCCAAGGAACCTGAGGAGGCTAACAATGCGGGTGGCGAGAAGAAGAAGCGATTTGGCGTCTTCCGAAAGGGCAAGTCTGGTACTTCAACTCCCACAGAGGCTCCTGTCGAGGAGGACAAGTATGGCCAGACAAAGCACTTCTACGACACCCTGGCCAACGAGACCCCTGAGTCCATCCACCACACCATCTGGAGCATGGTGAAGCATGACCACCCTGACGCTCTCGTCCTGCGCTTCCTCCGCGCACGAAAATGGGACGTGGAGAAGGCTCTGGTGATGTTGGTGTCGACCATGCACTGGAGACACAACGACATGCGTGTGGATGACGACATCATGAAGAACGGTGATGCCCTTGCCCTTGAGGACGAGAAGAATGCCGATTCCCCTACCAAGCAGGTGAGCGCCGACGTCATGTCACAGCTCCGAATGGGCAAGAGTTTCTTGCATGGCACCGACAGGAATGGCCGGCCTATTTGCGTTGTCAGGGTTCGCCTTCACAAGATTGGTGCGGAGTGCGAGCAAAGTCTGGAGAGGTACACAGTCTATATCATTGAGACTGCCCGTATGGTTCTCGAGTCTCCAGTTGATACTGCTGTAAGTGAACCCCCCGGAATATTGATAGTTATGATGCTAATGGCCACCTTAGTGTGTTATCTTTGACATGACGGGCTTCTCCATGGCTAACATGGACTACGCCCCTGTCAAGTTCATGATCAAGTGTTTCGAGGCCAACTACCCCGAGTGTCTTGGTGCTGTCCTGGTGCACCGCGCCCCCTGGCTGTTCCAAGGTATGTGAACCAGAACTTATCAGCATCGAATTGCAACTAACAGGATACAAGGCATCTGGAAGGTTATTCGTGGATGGTTGGACCCTGTCGTTGCGGCCAAGGTTCACTTTACCAACAACCGCGCCGAGCTCGAGGAGTTCATCGCCCCAGACCACCTTATCAAGGAGCTCGACGGCGACGAGGACTGGGAGTACAAGTACGTCGAGCCTGCCGCCGGCGAGAACGACAAGATGAAGGACACCGTGACCCGGGACCGCCTGCAAGCCGAGCGCGCTGAGCAGGTCAAGCAGTTTGAGCACGCGACCCGGGAATGGATCCGCAACCCAGACGGCGAGAAGAGCGCCGAGATCAAGGCGGAGCGCGAGAGGATCTCCAAGTCGCTGAGGGAGGGATATTGGACCCTGGACCCCTACATCCGGGCGAGGACCCTCTACGACAGACAGGGTTCTATCCAGAGCGGCGGCAAGACCAACTGGTACTCGCCTGTTCCCCCGGCGTCCAGCACTTCTGCTGCCACGGCCGCTGATGATGTAGACTAGATGCGAGGGATGGTTAGAAAAAACAAAGGGCGTCTTCCCGGTACACGATTTCTCAGTCAGCTCTTGACTGATCACTCTCGGCCCAACCCCAGTTGGGTTTGACCTATTACTTTAAGGTTATAGAGCATGATGCATAATAATAACATTATCGTTTATCAGGTTACTGTTAATCACTGTGCAGGCTGTGAAACCCTGTTATTTGGTGTCACATTGAGGCCTAAGGTGTGAGTGAATATGATATCTCCCGACGAAAAGCTCATCTGATGTCACTTCATTCCCACCCCGAAACTTCATAGAGTCCTCTCCAATTAGGCATCCGCTTGCAATCCTTTTTTTCAGGCATTTGATATGATGGATACTCGAGTATTCGTCAAATAGCCAAGTCCGTGTCTTGGTCCTACTTCCTAAAGAAAGCGAGATGCCAGCGAGATACAAAGACAGTGAAGTGATAAGAACACACTTGGTGATCATCATTGTATTTAGGCCGTGACATCTGATTCTACCTAGCAACTGGATAGTGAAACCAGAGACCCTCGCCGTGAAACACTTTTAAAGGCCGCAGCCGTCATCAATGATGCATTGCCTCTACGCTGCACAGCATTGCCAGCTCAAATCCTGGACTTGATATCCTCGTAGTATGCCTTGAGCGCATCCATGTCGGGTGACTGGGTAGGCCATCCGACGCCGAGGCCCTCCTTCTCGTTGGGCTTGGGGATCTAGAGGCATGTTAGTGGTTGGATCCGAGGGATGGGGGTACGGGATTCGTGTTACCATGTGGAAGTGAACCTGAGGTGACCATCAGCATTTGAAAGCATAGGATAACATGGAAAGGGTAGACTTACGTGCTTGACCTCCTGGTGGGCGATTGCGCCGTTGTTCTGAAGGATGTTGTAGTCGGTGGCACCGGTTGCGTTGACAATCTTCTTCAAGGTGGGCTGTTTGTACCCATAAGCGCCTCATTCTGTTGCCACAGGAGAACAATTGAGCTTACCAGGACCTCAGAGAGATGATCATCGGGGATGTCAGCGAGCTTCTCGCCGTGGTACTTGGGGATGACGAGCTACAGAGTGTCAGTCGGGGCAAGCGAGTTGGGCGTCGATCATACAGCATGACCCTTGCTGAGGGGGCCAATGTCAAGGAAAGCGAGGGTCTTGTCACTCTCAAAAAGCTTGAAGCAAGGGATTTCACCTGCGATTGAGGAACAGTGGTTAGTCGAGGGATTGAAACTGTGGCGATGGCGACGTGAAAGATAGATGGTGGACACCCTCAACGTACTCTCCCCTCAACAGCTCCCCGCATTCACACTCTCGGCTTCACTCTCCGACTCTCCAATTCTTCTTACCCTTGATGATGCGGCAGAAGATGCAACCGGCGGCGGAGGCCATTTTGTATAATAGAGATTGATTGAATGTCGAGAAAGTTGAGAGGAAGAGGGGAGAAAGAAGCGTCACGAGAGAAGGGAGAAGCTTCAAGTAAGTTATGCACTGAGTGAGTCGGTTAACAGCTGCTGACATAGGCGCACTATCAGAGGGGGTTGCTCATGATCTGCTGATTGGTTGGTGGGGCGGCTGCAGAGGGTTATAAGTCAAATTAACACAGCTTTCTGTCGGAGTGGGACCTTCCATCGAACTCACCTCTTGCCTTTTACCAGATGTGACCGTGGAATGGCCCAACAGACTCCATTCAAACAATCTTTGGAAACATTCGTCTGGAGACTCCAGATTCGAATTTTTGCTTTTTGCATTTTTGATGATGGAAATTGATACTACTGCTTAGAGAGAGTCTCGTTGACTCTTTTTTGTATTTTTAAAATGCACTGCAATCATTCTTTTTAGTCCTTTCGACGGTCAGCATCAGTCATGCCATGTGGCTGCCACACCAAAAGTGAGGCTTTTCGTACGTCATCATGTGGCGGGGTCACATCCCACCTGAGCCCCTCCAAACCGCCCGGAGCCTGAGCTTGAGACTTGACTTGCAGGATGCTGTGCTTCCCCGAGCCGAGCCATCCATGATCCATCGCTCTCCTCGTCGCCCACTTTCAGGCTTCCATTTTGTTACCTTGTAATCGCCTCCTGCCACCCAAAGCTTGGCTCCAGAATACGAGGATAAACCCTTCGCGCGTGACCTCTTTTTGCCCTCACCTGTTTAGACATCTTCTGTCGCCTCTGGTACCTGATCCACGAGATACTCTTTACAACTTCGACTTTGCGACAGAAGCGAATAACACCTACAAAACAGGGCTGCCTCTACAATCTCACAAAATGCCCGAATTCGTCAGCACGCCTCTCTTTGGCGGCGCAATCGTTGTCGATCTGCCCTCCAACTTTGCCGACGTCAGGTTCGTGCTCACTCGCCTTTGCGCCCAAGTCGGCGTCTGATGCTGATGGTTCTTAGCAAACTGCGACAGGTTCCCGACAACCAGGAGGTCTGGATCGACCAGGATGGTTTCACTAGCATCATCTTTGACATCACTGAGCGCGTTGGAAGCTCTGGCTCTGGCCCTGAGGTTGACGGCCGTGCCATGACGACGCATTTGGAGGATATGGTCGGCTCCGACATCAACACCGTCAAGATCTGGAACACAGCTGAGACTGAGTTCTCGAGGCTCGAGTATGGCTCTCCTTCATCCCGTACAAACTTCAAGAGTCATGGCTTGCTAACTTTCCTTCCAGAGAGGGAACTCCCGCGTACACCCTCATCTCGACACAGACCCCCCACGTCAACCAGTCCCGCGACACCACCTCGGCGCCCGACTTTACCGCCATCATCCTGACGCTCCTGCGACTCGAGAAGCAAAAGACGGACATCCTCATCACCATCAACGTGCCCCACATCAAGGGCGAGTACGACGAGGACGAGGTCGACCTGGAGCTCGGCCGCCAGGGCAAGCTCATCGGCGACGCCGTCGAGTACTCGGCCCGCATCTGGTCGACGTTCAAGATTAAGGATTGGGGTCTGTTTGGCGAGTCTTGAATATGATATTGGAAATTGCGAATTGTGGAATAGATGGTTGGGAATGGAAGAGTTGGATATCCTGGGATGACTATCACGACTGATGACATCTTTTAACTTTGGACGGATCAGATAAATCGATGGATGTCTGTATGGGCAAGATGCTGGCTTAGCTAGCCATGAATATATTTCCTTCGGGGGTCTTGGATGGCCGACACGACTCTTTTGTATCATGCCCATTGCTCATTAATCGGTGCGATGTCATGGCAGTGAAGCGTGATGCAGGGTATCGCACAGGTCAAGGGAAAACGAAACCACAGGCCAAAGCATCATTGAGTGAAGGATACAGGTACAGATATAATAGCTCATATAATTTTCATCATCATTGAGTTATAATTAAGCCATTACATTCAAGTAATACGTTAAACTCATACAATATGCCAAACTGGGTATCTCATGCCTCTATGCCCTCTATTACTTTTCCTCAATAGTCAAATCAACCATCTTCTCAAGAACACCATCCATGCCCTTATTACCCCCTTTGCCACCCCCTTGCTTCGCCCACTTCTCCGCAATGAGCTTCATCACCACCTTCTGCGGACTCCCGGGATTCTCCTCCCTGACCACCGCCATCTGCTCCCTGACAAAGATCTGATACTTGCTCGGACCTCCGGTGGCACCTCCGCCCCTCGGCGTCGGCTTCGTCTGCTTTAGTAGGCCCTTGCAGCTGCCGCAGCGATGTCGTTGTGGATCGATGCTCTTGGAGTGTCTCTTGAACTCTGTCCCGCAAGCTGAGCACTCCCACACGTACTTGAAATCGATGTCGTAGCTGTGCTTGGTTGTAACCTCGATGCCGCGGTCTCCAAATTTGGCTGAGCACCTTGCTGCCCACGCCTTGAACTCGCGGCCATGAGGATTTGTGGTGATACCGCTGATCATGAAATTGGCCAAGTGGCAGAACTCATGGGCCATCACATTCAGCAGTCGATGCTCGTCATCAATCACCTTCTCAGCCAGCTCGATCGAGGCATGGTGCTTGTACGTCACCGAGAGCTGGGCACCATCCGTCTTGCGTGTTGTGCGGATCGTCTCGCGACGCCAACTAGCACGGCCAGCTGTGGTGTTGAGTGTCTTTGTCCAGACAAGCTTGACACCACCTGTAGACTCGGCCAGTTTTGCAATCTCGCCCTGCGTGATTTCACGGTCGAGTTCGGTGAGGAAGCTCTCGGCCAGAGCATGCTTTCTCGCGGAAAAAGCCTTCTTTGTCTCCTTCTTGGGCTCCTTCTTTGGGCTCGCTTTGCTTGGGCTCTTTGTTACTGGTGGAAGCATGAGTTTTCGTGGCGAGTGATGGTCATTCCACTCGTTGACTACATCTTGATTCCAAAAGGCGTCCATGCTGGGCCTATGAGGAGTCTTGGGAATCTGAACCTTCTTGCTCGGAGACATTAGCCCTTTGGGCTTCGAGGTCTTCGGCGGTGTGCTGGGAGGTGTGGTGAACTGATCCCTCTTTGACGATTTGCCCTCCTCATCGGAAAAGTCTTGTAACTGAAGTCGAAGTTTGGATAGAGTGTCGGCGAGGTCTGAGGCGGTTGTCGTGTCTTGTGAACCCTCTCGTTGCTTGCTTTGGCTTGTCTTCCGAGATTGAGCAACCTCCTTACTCGATGCCGTCTCCTTCGTGATATTCTGACTCGTTCTGGTCTTGGGCTTCAGAGAAGGGGCATTCCCTATTAGGGAAGCATTATCCTTTGCGCCGGCTGTTCCCTGAGGTCGGACCTTGACCGATCTCACAGGCTTCGCCCGAGCTGGTTGATCGGAGGAATCGTTCAGCCAGTCTAGCTCAGAGGCAGAGTCAGAAGAGTCTTCGCCTGCAGTTTGATACACGCTTGGATCCTCAGCCTCGCTCTCTTCCCGGTTCACCTCGGTGTCTGATCCACTCTCAATCTCCCTTGCAAACATCAACGCCTTCGACTTGCTGTCCGGTCTGGGCCTGGGCACGCGCTTCTCAGTTTCCTGACTTGACGCTGTCACCGCGCCTGCCTTGGTCTTCTGAAGTCGCCGTACCCTCGTGAGCAACGCCTCCTCTTCTTGGGAGTCGCTGTCCTCATCGGAATCCTCAATGGTCGGTTGTCGTCTCCTTGGCCGTTGAACATGGGCGCGGGGCAGGTCATCTTCAGATTCAGAGTCTGAGGCAGAGCCAGTCTCAGGCGGAGGTGAAATTGATTCGCTGGGTGTTGTCTTTCGTGATGCCCGGCCCGGTCCTCTTGACCTACCCTCTTGAGAGCTCTCATGTTCCTCCGAATTCCATCGTTGAAAGAGTGGGTTGCCTGTAGCCTTGCTGGGTTCTCCAAGACGGCGTACTCGACGAGTTTCAGACTTGGCTGTGGGCTTTGAGGCGGCAGGTTTGATAGATGCGCTCGTGGGGTTAGATGCTGTCCTGGTTGCTCTGGTACCTTGCTTTCGGATCAAAGTCTTCAGGTCGGGAAGGTCGTCATCGCTGGAGGGGCAGATGTCGGCGAGCCGAGCCATGGTGGTGGGGGTGAAGAATAAGATCGGGAGTGAGAAAAGCTGAAGCTTTCAGCTTGCTACGACAGCGGCTGTGTAAAGGCTGGGATCTGCTCTGGCATGTAGATAACACTTCTGGTTAGACAATGCTGGAATAAGCACGTGGTGGCCTAGAGACGAGGATCTAGCCTGGCATGGACTTGGAAAACTGTGTAGGTTGGAGAAGAAACTTGAATTGTTACGTGATCTACATGGTTGGTGTGCAGCATCCACGAGACAACGGATATGCGTTGTCAGAGCAACTGGCCCAAACAGGAATGCTGTATCGCGGAGTCACGTGATTTCCACTGGAATGAATGATGCACCACACCAGGAAACGGGCATTGTACAGGCTACCAATTCGTGATGGGAATGGTAATAAATGTATCTCGACTATGTATACCTTGTCTATTAATAGACTGGAAGTGTTACCCCTGAGCACTTCATTACCAAGCAACGAGGTTGGCTCGTGATTCTCGAACACGAGGCCAAGGCTTGTGGAGAGAGTCAAAGCCTCTCGCTAGCCAAGAGAAGGTAGTAATTGATGTCTCGCCGTGAGCAGGCATGTTTTGCAAGGGGTTTTACGAAGCTAAAATCCGATGCTGCGATGAACGAATCAGGACGAAACAGAAGGAAACAGAACGTCTTTGATAACTTCTCTTGAAGGGCGAATGTTTGGACCAAGGACTAAGTAGGTATCTAGGTTTAACATCAACGAAACTATTCTTAACAAATACTCATCGGTTTCTCTACCCAATCATCATAAAATAGCAATCATAGAGCATGAGGAAAATACTCCAAGTCAAGTATAGGTTATGCAGAACTCAATCTTTCTGGTGAGAATGGATATGTATCTGTGAATCAGGGTAGGCAGCCAGTCCAGTGAATCACCATCAGGTAGTCAAGCCATGTGCCGACTATGTGCTTCTCCTTTTTTTGTACTTTACGAGTATGTAGGGTTGGTTACAGATATATGACCCCAAGAGAGAAGAACGCGCAGTGTTGGTAAGCTTGACCACTGTCCTTTGCCAGAAAGGAGAACTGCCCGAAGCTTCACGTATGCCGAAAGATCCTCCTGAACATCCAATTTATGCAATGGGATGATCTTGAGGCCACGCATACTACACCCACAGATACTCACATCGGTGTTCAACTATTTCGAAACGTCTCAGATTTCACGGATAGGCACGCACAGCCAACAGACGGATCGCAATCCATGACGTAGAAGATTACCAAGCTCATCCACACAGGGCTCGCTCGAGACATTGCAGCCATGGGTCTCGAAAATGAGCCGAAGCATGCAAAAGGCAAGGCTAACCAAAGACATTTGCTGCCGTGGCCTCCATGGCCGCGCGCCAGCCCGCGTCTCCATCCTTCGGACCTTTGAAGCGAGTGGGAACAGGGGAAAAGGAGGTGACCACTTTTGGAGAGGACCCGCCAGGCCTAGTCAACGGCCACATCAGTTCAGCCAACAATAGAGGTCCGGCCCCCCGACTGGTGATCGACCATCGCTCGATCTCTGCTGGGTACTTGCGAGGTACAGACATGCAAGAGAGTGCTGGTGCCGCTGTGGGACAGAGGATTTCTGCTGAGGTCTCCATATCCTCTCTCTCCAGCTCCTCCTCACCGTCGAATTTGAAGCAATCTTCTCATCATTCTTCTTCATCTTCGACCCCAGTTCCCGCGCGAACCGAACAAGTCTGACCCAACAAGCCCCGTCCGTTGCTAGTAAACGGGTGGCGGAACGCCAGACCTATTTGACACGCTCCGGGACATTGAAGCTCGACTCGACTCGAGATGCCGAACTTATCAAAAAAAAGCATGGCTCTTCTAGCGCTGTGGATACGAGATCACAGCATGGCCAGATTGGGACTGGGGAGGTTGGACGAACCAAAACTCAATAGATAACGTTAGACCCGTTGAGAGTAAAAAAATTGAGAAAAAAAAAGAGCCCAGCCTCGGCCTCTCTGCCGAGTTGGAATTTGGGACGGGATCGAGAATCGCTGTGGGATCGTGTGCAAAAAATGACCAGGGGGTAACGTTATGTACCCACGTAGCCCTGTCGAGAAACTAACAGAGGCGCATTGAGAAGGCCGCGTCGAGCGTCGTCATCGGCTGTAATTGTGCTGATGATGGCGGGAGGGAAAGGTGCAAGCCAAAGCCCAATTTCGTGATGGAACTGGCCGAGGGGAGAGACAGCAGCGGGTGGCTTCGCTCTGGATCCTTGTCCAGCATCACCGCATTTTCCTCTCTGCTTCCTTGCATGGGCATGTTTCCTTCTTCTGCCTCTGCCTCTGCCTCGTCTGTCGTCTGTCGTCTCTTGGGTCTCACGAGCGTGGCGATGCAGAATGCAAGTTCGTGTTCCTGCATGATGGAGCCCATCCTTCTCATCCAGCCATCCTCTTTCGAACAAACGCCAACCCCTCAACAATCGAGATTTCATCTCAAGGCTGAAACAACTGCCATAAGTCTGGGCATCTGTGTAATTCCCAAGACTGGAGAAACCCAGTCCAAGGACCCAGGTTCCCGTTTTTTTTTTCTCACTTGGAGCGATGAAAGGGGCATGATGCTGAGTTTGCGAGTTTGCGAGTTCTCCACCACCACCACACGGAATACCTCAGGGGTACATACATATCGCCAGAGGGCAAGGACAAGGTCATCATTCAATTTTACGGAGTCGGCGGAGTTTGGCAGAAAAGCACAGCACACCCCGGAAGCTTCGCGGATGTGGCCGTAGCCGTGAAAACGGGAGCCAGCAGCCTGTGCTGCGCTGCAGGGCCTCGAAACACACGTGTAATTCAACGTCTTGCTTGTAACCTACACCAGACACACGCCGATGATAGCTCCGTGCATACACAAGCATGCCCTGTGCCCTGATATGGTTCAAAACCAAGCAGGTTTGGATGTCGAACCGGTTTATGGCTGCTCATCTGTAACCCTCGCGTCAGTCGCGTGCACCACACCAAGGCCAGCCCCTGACGACAATTGCAGAAGCTTGCCATTGAGCTTGCTCACTCGCAAACACCTACAGCTCTGTCAACGAGACGGACAGAAATTGTCTTGACAAGCCGGACGCGCCGTTCAGGGGCGTCTTTGCCCCAGTGGAGGCTTCCAGAGGCTCCAGCAAAGGAAGCACGCTCCGCTCCAATGATGACGCGTGGCTGGCCATTTCTGAACGGTACTCGAGGTATACTTGAAGCACGAAGGTTCCGGAGGCCCTATCTCACTCTGTGGAGTCCTGCCTCTGCCATTTCAGTGCAAGATTTCAGCAGGACAAGGGCCAGCTGAGAGCAGATGATGTAGCCACCAAGTACCGGCGGGACTCGCACACCAAGCACCATGCCCCCGAAGCACCCGCAGCGTCCGCCTCTAAAAATGACCAACCAACCCCCTAAAAACTGGCTCTCAGCCTCCCGCTGGCCAATCGAAGCTCGTATCCCCTGGCACCCCCGGTCGACGCCCCTGGCTTGTGCTGCGACTGGCGGGCGCGTTTAGGGGCGATGGGCCTCTGGGATCCAGAGATGGGATGGATGGGGGGATGGGAAAGCAAGGAACGAGGAGCTGACAACCTGGAAACCATCCGGGCGATCCACTGTTTGGACAACGCATCGATGATGGAGGGAGGGAAGCTTGAAAAGAAGGAGGAGTGAGAGACGGTATTGGGATGGAATGTTTTTGGTTCCCCAGCACACGCGGGGAGAAACAACAACAACAACAACATGAGACAAGGAGCGAATGAGGGAGTGCGAAGAAACGAGGGGGAGGACAAGCGGAGGAGGAGGGAGGGAGCAATGGATTGATTGATTGAAGGGAGGGAGGGAGGCCAAAGAGAGGCCGGCAGTGTTAGAGGAGCTGGTCGATCGGGTGGTATCTGGTACTTTGCTGATTTGCGATAACACTTGCTACAGTGAGTGACGCCCGCTAAGCTTTGCGGCAAGCCCGCTGAAACTCAACGACGACACCTCGGTTATCGTCCTTGAATTACTCAATTTTACTTGATTCTGAGTCTTGATTCGAGTTAATTTGAGCTTGTCTGCTTCTGATATTTCGCCCGATGATTTAACAAGAACATCACAGCTTTAACCAATACATTTCCCTGGATTCTCTGCGATAACTCATGTCTTGGCCCAGCGCAAGTCCTCAGTACTACGGCCCCTAACACCACTTATCCCCGGAAGGCAGTCGCTCTATCCGTATCCTGCCCAGGTCAATCTCCTGCGCCCCCTGTTCCTCGCGCACACGCCCCCACATCGTCACGCCCCGAAACTCGCCCTGGATAACCCGGCGCCGAGACAAGCAGCGTTTCCCTCCCTCCCCGTGCTTGCTCAAAGGTCAAACCACCAAAAACCACCCTCGCTCGACTTCCCCTTTGCTATTCTTGCATTTAGCATCGCCGACACTCTTTTTACGGCTTCATCAGCTTCTTTTTTCCTAGTCTCGCCGTTTCGCGACGACGCCCCTCCTCTCCCTCGAATCGGTACTTCACGCTCGCTCGACAGCTGCGACGTGATCGGTCCAACCCCCTTCGATTCGAGACACTACATACCATCGCTTGGCGCTGCCTGCCACAACCACTGCCCGTTCGGCCTTTGACAACATCTCTGCATCCAACGTCTTGCTGTGCCGGCCACGCTCGTTGCTTCCTCATCCGATCTGGTTCCTTAGTTACCTCGCTCGTTATCCCCATGTGTACCTCGAGGTGAGTTTTCCGTGGTCGATTGTGTTTGCGGTTGCACCTTGTGCCTGCGTCTCCCATACATCATCTGCCCTCATGAGCCTTCGGTTGCCTCTGGCTCCTGGTTTCTTCTACTTCTTTTCGCACATGGCTTGCACCTCAATTTCTCGACAATGCTAACGTGCTCTCTTCGCGCCCTGCAGATAAGACAATTCAATCAACATGTCGGGATACCCAGGCGGTGGTCACCACGACCAGTATGACGACGGCTACGGCCGTCAGCCTCAGGGAGGAAATCAACAAGGTGGAAACACTGACTCCTACTACCAAGACGATCAGTATTATGACCAGGGTTACGACAACCACGGTCGCAATGAGGGCTACTATGATGAATCGTAAGCCTGCCGCCTTCTGGTCGAATTGAGTTTGCATTTCATGCTAACGGTTCTGCAGTGGCTACTACAACGCCGATCCCAACAACCCTTACCACCAAGACGGAGGCTACTACGATGGCCACGACCAGTACCAGGACGACTACTATGGCAATGGCAATGGCAACGGCCATGGTCAAGGCCAAGGCCAGGGCGGATATTATGACCAGGACTACGACCGGGGCTACAACGGCCAGGGTGGTCGTCAGGGCTCCGAGGAGGATTCCGAGACCTTTAGTGACTTCACCATGAGATCCGACATGGCTCGCGCTGCTGAGATGGATTACTATGGCCGAGGCGACGAGAATTATAATGGTTACAGCGACGGCCAACGTGGCTACCGACCTCCTTCGTCGCAAATCTCCTATGGCGGCAACCGCTCTTCCGGCGCCTCTACTCCCAACTATGGAATGGATTATGGAAATGTCCTCCCTGCCGGTCAACGCTCCCGAGAGCCCTATCCCGCCTGGACCTCCGACGCTCAGATCCCCTTGTCCAAGGAAGAAGTGGAGGACATCTTCCTCGACCTGACCTCCAAATTCGGTTTCCAGAGGGACAGCATGCGCAACATGTACGACCACTTCATGATTCTCCTCGACTCGCGAGCCTCCCGCATGACCCCCAACCAGGCTCTTCTTTCGCTGCACGCCGATTACATTGGTGGTGACAATGCCAACTACCGCAAGTGGTACTTTGCTGCTCACCTCGATCTTGATGATGCTGTTGGTTTCGCCAACGCCAAGGGGCTTAACCTGAAGCGCAAGGGCAAGAAGAAGAAGAAGGAACCCGCTGCCAACGAGGCCGAGACCCTGCAGGACCTGGAGGGCGACGACAGCCTCGAGGCTGCCGAGTATCGTTGGAAGACTCGCATGAACCGCATGTCTCAGCATGACCGCGTTCGCCAGATCGCCCTGTACCTGCTATGCTGGGGTGAGGCCAACCAGGTTCGATTCATGCCTGAGTGTCTGTGCTTCATTTTCAAGTGCGCCGACGATTACCTTAACTCGCCTGCTTGCCAGGCTCTCGTTGAGCCGGTCGAGGAGTTCACCTATCTTAACAACGTTATCACTCCCCTATACCAGTACCTCCGAGACCAGGGTTACGAGATTCTTGATGGCGTTTACGTTCGTCGCGAGCGTGACCACAAGAACATTATCGGTTATGACGACTGCAACCAGCTCTTCTGGTATCCCGAGGGTATTGACCGCCTCGTTCTGCAGGATAAGAGCAAGCTGATCGATGTGCCCCCCGCCGAGCGATACATGAAACTGAAGGACGTCAACTGGAAGAAGTGCTTCTTCAAGACGTACAAGGAGTCTCGCTCTTGGTTCCATTTGATCGTCAACTTCAACCGTATCTGGATCATTCATCTCACCATGTTCTGGTTCTACACCTCCCACAACGCCCCAACTCTCCTCGTCAAGGACTATGAGCAGCAAGTCAACCAGTCTCCACCGACAAGCAAGGCATTCTCTATCGTTGGTTTCGGTGGTGCCATTGCCGCTCTCATCCAGCTGATCGCGACTATTGCTGAATGGGCCTACGTTCCTCGACGCTGGGCTGGTGCTCAGCACTTGATGAAGCGATTCTTCTTCATTCTCCTCGTCTTTATCCTCAACGTCGCCCCCGGTGTTGTTGTGTTCGGGTTCACGAGCACGCTCAAGGAGAGCATCCTCAAGATTATTGGTATTGTTCACTTCATCATCGCCATCATCACGTTCATCTTCTTCTCCATCATGCCTCTTGGTGGTCTGTTCGGTAGCTACATGAGCACGAAGACTCGTCGCTATGTAGCTAGTCAGACTTTCACTGCCAGCTGGCCTGTGTTGAAGGGAAATGACATGGCCATGTCTTACGGATTGTGGGCTGTCGTCTTTGGTATCAAGATGGGTGTCTCATACACTTATCTGATTCTGTCTTTCCGTGATCCTGTCCGATACCTGGCCATCATGAACGTCGACAGCTGCCTGGGCGACAACATGCTGTTCAAGGGAGAGCTTTGCAAGTGGCATCCCACCATTGTTTTGGCTCTGATGGCTTTCACCGACGTCATCTTCTTCTTCCTCGATACTTATCTGTGGTATGTGTTGCTCAACACGCTCATGTCGGTTGCCCGATCTTTCTACATCGGTTCTTCTATCTGGACTCCCTGGAGAAACATCTTCTCTCGCCTCCCCAAGCGTATTTACTCCAAGGTCCTCGCCACAACCGACATGGAGATCAAGTACAAGCCCAAGGTTCTCATCTCGCAGATCTGGAACGCTATTGTCATCTCCATGTACCGCGAGCATCTCTTGGCCATCGACCACGTTCAGAAGCTGCTCTATCATCAGGTTCCTTCCGAGCAGGAGGGCAAGCGAACTCTCCGTGCTCCCACCTTCTTTGTGTCACAGGAAGATCACTCCTTCAAGACCGAGTTCTTTCCCAGCTACAGCGAAGCTGAACGCCGAATCTCCTTCTTCGCCCAGTCTCTGTCCACCCCCATGCCAGAGCCCGTTCCAGTTGACAACATGCCCACCTTCACTGTCATGATTCCCCACTACAGTGAGAAGATTCTCCTGTCGCTCCGTGAGATTATTCGCGAGGACGAGCCCTACTCTCGTGTCACCCTCCTTGAGTACCTCAAGCAGCTTCACCCTCACGAGTGGGATTGCTTCGTGAAGGATACCAAGATTCTTGCCGACGAGACCTCTCAGTACAACGGCGATGAGAACGACAAGGGCGAGAAGGACACGGCCAAGAGCAAGATTGACGACCTTCCCTTTTACTGCATCGGTTTCAAGTCTTCCGCTCCTGAGTACACTCTCCGCACCCGTATCTGGGCCTCTCTCCGCTTCCAGACTCTGTACCGTACCATCTCTGGTTTCATGAACTACAGCCGTGCAATCAAGCTTCTCTACCGCGTTGAGAACCCCGAGGTTGTTCAAATGTTTGGAGGTAACACGGATAAGCTGGAGCGCGAGCTCGAGCGTATGGCCCGTCGCAAGTTTAAGATTGTCGTCTCGATGCAGCGCTATTCCAAGTTCAAGAAGGAGGAAATGGAGAACGCCGAATTCCTTCTCCGTGCTTACCCTGACCTTCAGATTGCCTACCTGGACGAGGAGGCCCCTACCGCCGAAGGCGAGGAGCCCAAGCTCTACTCCGTTCTGGTCGATGGTCACTCTGAGATCATGGAGAACGGCATGCGTCGGCCCAAGTTCCGTGTTCAGCTCTCTGGTAACCCCATTCTCGGTGACGGAAAGTCCGACAACCAGAACCACTCCATCATCTTCTACCGTGGAGAGTACATCCAGCTCATCGACGCCAACCAGGACAACTATCTCGAGGAGTGTCTCAAGATTCGCAGCGTTCTTGCTGAGTTCGAGGAGATGAAGACCGACAATGTTTCTCCCTATACCCCTGGTGTCAAGAACGAAGTTCGATCTCCCGTTGCTATCCTCGGTGCTCGCGAGTACATTTTCTCAGAGAACATTGGTATTCTTGGTGACATTGCCGCCGGAAAGGAACAGACATTCGGTACCCTCTTTGCTCGAACCATGGCTCAGATTGGTGGCAAGCTGCATTACGGACATCCCGATTTCCTCAACGGTGTCTTTATGACTACGCGTGGTGGTGTATCCAAGGCTCAGAAGGGTCTGCATCTGAACGAGGATATTTACGCCGGTATGACTGCCCTTCTCCGTGGAGGACGTATCAAGCAATGCGAGTACTTCCAGTGTGGTAAGGGTCGTGATTTGGGTTTCGGTTCCGTCCTCAACTTCACAACCAAGATCGGCACGGGTATGGGTGAACAGTTCTTGTCTCGCGAGTACTATTACCTCGGCACTCAGCTTCCTCTGGATCGTTTCCTCTCCTTCTACTACGCCCATCCCGGCTTCCATCTGAACAACATGTTCATTATGTTCTCGGTTCAGATGTTCATGATTACTCTTGTCAACCTGGGAGCCCTCCGTCACGAGACCATTCCTTGCAACTACAACCGAGACGTGCCCATCACCGACCCTCTCTACCCCACTGGTTGTGCTAACACTGATGCGCTCACGGATTGGATCTACCGTTGCGTCGTCTCGATTCTTTTCGTCCTGATTCTCTCGTTCATCCCGCTTATCGTCCAGGAGTGTATGGAACGTGGTGCCTGGCGCGCTGCTCTCCGTCTCACCAAGCAGTTCTCGTCGCTCTCTCTCATGTTCGAAGTTTTCGTCTGTCAGATCTACGCGAACTCTGTGCAGCAGAACGTTTCGTTTGGTGGTGCGCGATACATTGGTACCGGTCGTGGTTTCGCTACAGCTCGAATTCCCTTTGGTGTCCTTTACTCTCGATTCGCTGGCCCTGCCATCTACTTTGGAGCCCGACTTCTAATGATGCTTCTCTTTGCGACCCTCACGGTTTGGAAGGGCGTTCTCATCTACTTCTGGCTCACTCTACTGGCCCTGACCATCTCGCCTTTCCTGTACAACCCCCATCAGTTCGCCTGGAACGATTTCTTCATCGACTACCGAGACTATCTCCGCTGGCTTTCACGTGGTAACTCGCGAAGCCATGCCTCGTCCTGGATCTCGTACTGTCGACTCTCGCGAACTCGCATTACGGGTTACAAGCGCAAGACTCTGGGCGACCCTTCAGCCAAGATGTCAGCTGACGTTCCAAGAGCTCCGCTTGCTAACATCTTCTTCAGCGAGATCTTTTCGCCTCTGATGCTGGCTGTTGTGACAATTCTCCCCTATCTGTTCATCAACGCCCAGACTGGTGTTGTGGCGAGAATCCAGCCCGACAATGTCAAGACCAAGATCCAGCCGACTGACTCGCTCATTCGACTGCTCATCATCTCGTTCGCCCCCATTGGTGTCAACGCAGGTGTTCTTGCTGCTATGTTCGGCATGGCCTGCTGTATGGGACCAGTGCTTAGTATGTGCTGCAAGAAGTTTGGCAGTGTCCTTGCCGGTATTGCACATGCCACCTCGGTCATCTTCCTCCTCATCTCCTTCCTGGGAATGTTCGTTCTTGAGGGCTTCAACTTTTCGCGAACAATGGCTGGAATGATCGCCGCGACCGCGATCCAGCGATTCTTTGTCAAGCTTATTGTGTCTTTGGCTCTGACTCGTGAGTTCAAGTCGGACACTTCCAACATCGCCTTCTGGACCGGAAAGTGGTACTCGATGGGATGGCACAGCGTGTCTCAGCCTGCCCGAGAATTCCTTTGCAAGATTACCGAGTTGTCCATGTTCTCAGCCGACTTTATTCTGGGTCACTGGCTCCTCTTCTTCATGGCCCCTGTCATCTTGATTCCCAAGGTCGACATGCTGCACTCTATGATGCTGTTCTGGCTCCGTCCTAGGTACGTCTCTATCACATCTTACTTGGGTATAAACTAACAATCGCAATAGTCGCCAAATCCGACCTCCTATCTACTCGATGAAGCAGTCCAAGCTTCGCCGCAGACGTGTGATCCGATATGCTATCCTGTACTTCACCCTGCTGATTGTCTTCATCGCGCTCATTGTTGGACCCGTGGTTGCCGGCAAGTACGTGGGAGATGCTATCTCGTCCTCACTGGGCGGCCTCGGCTTCAACCTGGTGCAGCCCACCGATCTCAAGCACGACAACACCAACAGTACGTCGCAGACTGGTACTGGAATGGCAGGTTACACTGGAGCTGGCAAGTCCAAGACGACTGGTGCCCAAGCCTCGGTCACGGCCAAGATCAAGCTGTTTTAAGGGGTGGAATAAGGAGGCAACAGAGCCCACCACCTGACCTTTGAAAAGACAAGAGTCTATGCTTTTGGACAAGGTCCACGATTGCGTGGCTGTCAGCGAGTTGCATGCATTCAAGGGCGCATCCAAAGTCTTTTCGTCGGTTCTATTGTTGTTGTTTTTCGAAAGTTTAAGAAATTGCAAGGGATTCATGTTTTCGTTATCTCCTTTTGGTCCTGCACCGCACATGATCAAGTTTATAGACAGAGGATGAGGAGAGGCGAATCAGACCAAGCTTTCGCTGGCTGAACTGGGCTGAGAGATCTTTTTTTGGAGGGAAGGCGCATTTTTTACCTCATTCTAATGTGTACTATGAAAGGAAAAACACATGGCAATTTTTAGACGCAAATGCAAATAATGTTGAACAATATTTCTCGCCGTGACTGATGCATGTGTGGCCTCTCTGTGTGTGATGAAGCCAGTCAGGGGTGACGTTTAATTCCCGGGGCATCCGGAACCTTTGATCCCTGTTATCGTTGTTTCAAGTCGAAGGCCTCCAAGTTGATACCAGCGCAAGCGAAGCCCATCCTCGTCGTTTTGTTCAGGTATCAGTCTGATGCTCTTGACTGCATACATCGTCCACTGCTGAGTATCCCTACCTACTGATCTTTCTTAGCCTATCCTAAGTTATGAGAGAGGTTATCGTATCGTTGATAGAAAATCATTAGAATATTACCTAACTTTATGATCGTCCTTGACATTTTTACTAATATCATCATAAAGTAAATGGCACTTTGCCTCGTGCACGCCGTTCGCTATACCAGCCGGTGTGTACTCCGTAATTCGCCTTGCTCTTCGCGCAGCGATGAATCCACTAACGACTGGTACTAGGTTTCATGCTCTTGATGATCTTCAACCTGGAATCGCTTGCAATTTTGCAGCAGAAATGCTCCCCAATTTCTTAGCGAGGCAGCGTCGGGTGCCTGAGCGACCCCTGTTTAATGGGCGAGCCGACATTGATGTCAGTGGCCAATCACTGCAGCCAATGACGCCCCCGACGGGCTTTTAGCGGGAGGCCCCTGGAAATCCCATGCAACAGTCGAGCCATCACCGCCAGAATCAATCGTCGACGCTCGAATGCGAACCTCGACTTTCCAACCACGCACGTGAAGAGGGCATCTCGACGACGCTGAAATTGAAGACGACCTGACTCTCCTTTTCGATCGCCCTGCATAGACCGACACAGACCTTCCTCAATCATCCAGCAAGGCATTCGCAGCCATGGAACTCGACGCCCTCCAGGCCCGCGTCAGCGAGAACGTCGACAAGGCCCTCGTCTACTTCCACAAGGTGCCCGGCTCTGCCGTCCTCACCCGCTACATCCAGTCGAGCTACCAGAACGACCCCGTGCGATCCGCCATTGAGCTGGTGCTGCTGCTCTACTTTATCCGCTACCTCCTGGCCCCTTCCTACTCGACGCGCAAGGAGAACTTTGTCAAGCTCAGGGAGGATGTAAGAAAGATGCGATACACGATATAAGGGGCTGCTTGCTAATGTGCGGTAGGAAATCGAGGAGCTGATCGATGACTGGACTCCCGAGCCTCTCGTCGCTGAGCAGACGTCTTTCGAGGTGACTGAGAGCGAACGACTTCCTATTCTCGTTGGGTGAGCATCACCTCCTATCGGTCGTCATCAAGCAGGACTAGATGCTAATACGTACATACAGTCCTACGGGCCCCAAGTCTAAGCTCTCCAACGGCCGAACTGTGACAAACCTCGCCTCGTACAACTTCTACAACTTCAACGCCAATGACCAGATCAAGGAGAAGGCCATTCAGGTCCTGCGCACCTACGGAGTCGGCCCCTGCGGACCCCCCCAGTTCTACGGCACCCAGGACGTCCACATGAAGACTGAGGCCGACATCGCCGCCTACCTGGGCACCGAGGGCTGCATCGTCTACGCCCAGGCTTTCAGCACCATCTCAAGTGTCATCCCTTCCTTCTGCAAGCGTGGCGACGTCATCATCGCTGACCGCAACGTCAACTTTTCCATCCGCAAGGGCCTGGAGTCGTCGCGAAGCAACATCCGCTGGTACGAGCACAACGATATGGATGATCTGGAGCGTGTCATGCAGGCTGTTGTTAAGGAGCAGGCCAAGGCTAAGAAGCTCACCCGCCGCTTTGTTGTTACTGAGGGTCTGTTTGAGCTTTCTGGTGACTCTATCGATCTGCCTCGTCTGGTTGAGCTCAAGGAGAAGCACAAGTTCCGTGTCATTCTCGACGAGACTTGGTCTTTTGGTGTTCTTGGACGCACTGGCCGTGGTATCACTGAGGACCAGAATGTTGATCCTCAGCAGGTTGACATGATTATCGGCTCTCTCGCTGGTCCTCTTTGCGCTGGTGGTGGTTTCTGTGCTGGTCCCAAGGATGTTGTCGAGCATCAGCGCATCACCTCTTCTTCTTACACCTTCTCCGCTGCTCTCCCCGCTATGCTGGCCGTCACCGCCAGTGAGACGCTGAGCCTGCTCCAGTCCAACCCTGATATCCTGACCCAGTGTCGTGAGAACATCAAGGCCATGAAGGCGCAGCTGGACCCCCGCAGCGACTGGGTTGTCTGCAACAGTGCCCCTGAGAACCCTGTCATGCTTGTCACCCTTAAGCCCGAGGTTGTCGCTGCCCGCAAGCTGGAGCTTGAGGATCAGGAGCGCATCCTGCTCGACTGCGTGGAAGAGGTATGTCCCCTTGTTCGTGACATCTGACAAATGTATGCTAACTAAAATGCAGTCCCTTGCCAACGGTGTCATGATCACAAGGACCAAGACTCAGCCATTCTCGCATGCCATCAAGCCCAAGGACGGTGTGTGGTACGCCCAACCCGCTCTGAGGATCTGCATCACGTCGGCGCTGTCCAAGAAGGACATTGAGAAGGCTGGTGTGACGATCCGACATGCCATCACCAAGGTCATGACCCGCAAGACCAGCAACAAGGCTGCCTAGACTTACAAAGCAATGAATTATTTCACGACGCTTTAGAGGGATGTTGCACGCCCGAGAAGTGATTGGCAATTCTTTGGGTAACGCTGATGGACGCACCAAGCTGAGCCAGACCCCGCAAGGGAGGGTGGCTGGGCAGCTTGTATATAGACAAAAGACGGGACTATGGGTTCATGTGTATCTAGTGGCTGGAAGCCATGCGAGAAAGTAATGATTAATAGATGCTGCCTTGTGAGGCGGCATTGAATGAATATGATGTACGTTGGCTTTGGTGTCTTTGATGAGCTGATGAGGTTGTGCTGCGATCGGAATTAGAACCTCCCCACGATTCTTACTGTTTAACTATTTCACCGTTATGTATTCATTGATGAACACCCTCTTCTATCTCTATCCTATTTGTTAGCAGGGCCTGCCTTGTTTTTGCTCAAGGTATGTGTGACTTCATGGTCTCTCCGTGTCCTGGGCTTGGCTCTTGTTATCTGTCACTGAGCACCGAAGTGGCCATTCACGCACTTGGCTTCTCATTTCTCGCTCGAGGACCATTCACGTAAGCCGAATACTTTTCATTGTATTGATCGTGATGTGTGCTCTAAATATGAGACATGTAGTAAAGCAAATTAGACCAGGTATTTGTTGCCTTCCATATTGCCCCTGAATCCTGTCCGCCACTTGCGCCCAATCTAGATGTCCATAAAGTCAACCCCTACTTCAGGAGCTGTGTCTTCTTGTCACCCCCATCCTCCTCCTTACCGGAGTCGTCTTCATCCTCGTCGTCGCTGTCCTCTGGGTCCTTTAAGGAAATCCCCTCATCTGCATCATCCGCAGACGAGTCAGAATCGTCGCCGGAGTCCGAGCTACGTGCCTTATCCACGTCGTCCTGGTCCCCGAATAGTGCTCTGAGGCCGAGATCTTTTTGGTCCCAGCAACGGGACTCGGCGTTGTTGCCGCCGCGCGCGTTGATGCCCCCCTGAATCTATAATCAGCACGAGCCTGAGTCACGAGGGAGGTTAGAAATGCTCTCGCGCAACGGGAAAGCTCTATCCTCCTGATCAAGGAGATCCGCGCGAGCCTCAGCGTTTTCAGCCCAGATTCGCCTTTTTCTGGCGAGGTTCGCCATGGCCTCATCTCTCAGCGGGTCCCAGTTCTCCCAGCCCAGCAGCTTGAGGAGGTCGGATCTGAACGCAGGGGAAGGAATGATGAATGTTGTGAGCGGAAGTGTTGCTGAAGAGGGGCTTCGTGGATGGGGTATGGGTGAGGTGTTGTGGCTGTGATTTGAGTGTGTGAAGGGCCTGAGCTGTTGGAAAGGACCAAAGAGATTTTGAGAAGTGAAGAAGAAAAGGAGAAGAGGAAGAGTTGAATTTCAATTGCATGAGAACGCTTTTAACATCATGCCTCATCCTAAGATTTAGGATCACGGGATATCATCGTAAGGATTTA
Organism: Ascodesmis sphaerospora; assembly: GCA_027569015.1. Taxonomy (NCBI): domain Eukaryota; kingdom Fungi; phylum Ascomycota; class Pezizomycetes; order Pezizales; family Ascodesmidaceae; genus Ascodesmis; species Ascodesmis sphaerospora. The sequence continues at coordinate 959,607 of JAPPUR010000014.1, read as the reverse complement.
TTTTCTTAGTTCCTCAGGTATCTTTTTGCTCTTCTTCCTTTCTTCTCACGCGGTGATCATCACCTTCCATCCATTCTTTCTTCGAACTTGGTTCGCGACTCCAGGGATATCGTTCAGGACGAAAGCCTCTGGGGCTATTACTCGGGCTCAGGCAGAACGCATCGAGAAGATGGTTATCCGCATACAAAACGACCGACGGGCGGATAGCAAGATTGCCAAGCGCATCCTGAGGATCATAGACACTTTCAGGAGTCGGCCTTGAATAGAGCGCTAAAAGAAGGATCAAGGGACACCCTTTTGTATGTCTTCTTGTCTGCGGTGGTGCATCCTTGCTAATTAGCGATGAGCCAGGCGTCATCACGGTTAAAGCACTCCGCACGATATGAACCCTCTCGTCTCTCTTCATCTTGTGGTATGCGGGCAGATCTCGTCTGTCCGCACGAAGTTGTGCGTCAGGGTGGCGCTCGAGGAACCATCTCCAGCGATTTCCCACAAGCCCGGCAAAACCGAGGAGAGATTTACGCCAGGAAGCTCCCAAGAACTGGTGCCAGAGGGCGAGGGACCGAGATCTGCCCGCATACCACAAGATGAAGAGGGACGCGTGAGGAAGCGTGCCGTCGAGAAGCGACGGCATGTTTGCAAGATATGCAAGAAGTTTTTACCACGTCTGCAGCCTTGACGAAGCACCTTCGTGGCCAGAAACACCTTCGTGGCCAGAAACACCAGCGCAACGACGGTTTGAAGGATGCGGGCTCAGTGAAAGCATTCAATCAATGCCCTCCATGTGTGTGGGAGCCAGTACCCTCAGCGACAAAGCCTATATCGCCATTACCGGGACACTGGGCATGGAGATGGCAATCCCCTGAAGTCGGGTTCAAGGGGGCGGTTCCATTGCGAACCATGTGGTCAATACTCCGCTTCAAGTCGACAAGCAACGTACTCCCGATCAGGGCAAACGTCAGAACTCTGGAAGACCGACAAGATCATTCTGTTCAGGTTGTGGGCAAGCAGGCCAGAGGAACTCAGAGTTGTGAACGCCGACGCCGAGAGGCCCCAACAAGGTGGCTAGAGAGGGCAAGGATCCGAGAAGCCGAAGTACTTGAATCTCAAGAGGGATGAGAGAGCATTGTATCTTAAAAGACACCTAGAGGCACAAAAGAAGGTAGATAAGCGGGCGAGCTGCTTTGTCTGAGGATCGATACATATGTGAGACTTGTGATCGTAGCTTTGCCATAAAAGCCGGACTGGACAAGCATTTTGGCGGTCCAAAGCACTAACTGAACGCTGAGAAGGCAAGGTTGGGCGTGAAAGAACTCCTCATAGAGATAACAAAACTCCTCTTCCGCCGCGTCTATAGGTTCAAGGCCACGGACCCTATACTCAGTCTCCTTAAGCCTCTTACCTAAACTCAGAAGAAGAAAGAAGAGAATAGGAAGAAGATATATAAATAAAAGTCTAAGAATAAATAAAGTAACCTATGTTGTTTAGGTAAGGGGTTACGTTCTGACGTTTGACTTGAACGGGAGAACGCTGCTTGTTGACTTGAACTGGAAGTATTGAGCGTAGTCATCGCAACGAAACGCTCCTCGAACTTGATTTCAGTGGGTGCCCATTTCCATGCTTAGTGTCGCGGTAGTGTCTGTAAAGCAGTTGGCGCTGCTTGTACGTCTTGCCGCAGACTGTACACTTGATGGGAAGCTTGTCGACACCCAACCGCTTCTTCTCAACCGTCTCTGCGTGTTTCGGGCCCCCTACATGCTTCTCTAGGGCGGTCTTTGTGGGAAAGTCATGGTCGCAATCATCGCAACGGTGTCATTTCTCGACTAGGGCACGCTCTCGGACCCGTTTGTCGGCCTTTCTCTGGGCATCTGGGAGCATCTTTGCGTCGCCTCTTCATCTCATCTCGGTATCGGCGGCGATAAGTTCTTCTAGACTCGCAAGCAGGCCACCAGTAGGCTTCTGTCAGAGAACTGGGGAGGCCATTATCGTCAGAGGCGAGGTCGTGATGGAAAGCATCGCGAACCTGGTCGGTCATGTGTTTCGATTTGCGGATGCGGTCGTACGCCCGCCTGTGAGGATATTCTCACCGTCCAATTTTGAGGGCCTCTGACGTTTGAATTGAAGCGGAAGTATTGGCCGCATGGTTTGCAGTGGAATTGCCTTCTTAAAACTGACTTGAGGGGATACCGTATAGGCTTTGGCGCTGAAAATACTGCTTCAGGCACGTATCTCATTGATCGGACGCCCTCTTTGAGCCCGCATCTCTCAAAGTCACGTTGCGCTTGTGCTTCTCGCCATCAATATGCTTCGTCAAGGCTGCAGCTTTGCCAAAGTCCCCGTTCCACAGCTTACATATATGCCATCATTCCTTCACAGCACGCTTCCTAATACGTCGGTCCGCACGCGTTTATCCGCACGAAGTTGTGCATCAGGGTGGCGCTCCAGGAGCCGTCTCTCGTCCTTCTCGAGTTTTTGATCACTTCGCCGCAACTTCCTTTCTTCTGACGCGCATCTCTGCAGTAGCAAAAGCGATTTCTTCGACAGTGCCGAGGAGGCCACCAGTGGGCTTTTTGCGTGTCCATAAACCATCATAGAAAAAACTCTCCGTTGACCACCGGCAAACGTCTGGCTTGCCTAAATGCCTTGGGTGACGGGGGAGTCAAACTCATCGGGGTTTCCGGGCTCGTGGGGAATCGCAGGAGGGTTCAGATCGTGTGGGAGGGCTTCACCTATCATAACAACTGGCCCATCGTTAATCAGCAGGAATGAACTACCACAGGCAAGAAGACATACGTAGGCGTGCCCTTTGATGTTCGTATTTTGGTGGTCGCTTTGTATGCGGATACCCCGAGTCATAGCCTCAGACAGAGCCTTTCGTTCAGGGCGATATCCCCACGTCGCGAACGATGTTCGAAGGAGAAAAAATGGAGGGAAGGTGATAATCGCCGCGTGAGAAGAAATGAAGAAGAAAATGATAAAAAAGAAAGTCCTGGAAAAAAGAGAATCGATGCCTAAGGAGCTGAGAAACTCAATCCTTATGATGATATCCCGTGACCCAAAGCTCTCACGGGCCTGCGTGGTTTGTGGGAAAATGCCTACCTAAATATCGTGGCTTGTTTTTATTATCTTTGGACTTTTATGTATATGAATTCTTATTATTCTCTTCCTTCTTGTTCTAAGTTTAGGCAAGAGCTTTGTAGAGGCTGCGTGACAGGAACCTGGTCGCGCAACTACAAACGTTCGGGGTGGAAGAGCTGGGATTTATGCGATCGAACATTGCCTCACAGTATTGGGGAACAACAGGGTAATTGCAGAAGACTTGGCACATCACTGTCAAAATGTTACATCATACAACCAATTCATCCTCGGTAATCGAGTGGGTGATTCAGTTCTCACTGTACCTTGCAGCTCTAGTCGTGACTCTCCCTTGCCAAGCATCTCTTGTCCACACTCACTTCTCAACATCTGCAGCCCAGCAGCTTGGCACAACCCAAGCTTGCTGTGTACTGCAGAAAAAGAAATCGGATCAAGTAAGGGGAGACGGAAAAAGAAAGACTGTTTGTTTTGCGGGTTGAGACACTCAGCTGATAACTGCCAGGTCTCAGATTGTGCATTCCTTGGGGAGATTACGAGGCTTGGGCTGCACTCGGTGACAACAGAAGAGGCGTTCCATTCCAGGCGCGTACAGTTACGCAAGATATGGCCTTGTCCTCTTCGTCTGATGATCTGGGCCTTTTTTTGCTTCCGGATGAAAAGGTGATGATGGTGCTTGGGGAGGGGCGAATGAGGTTATTGAACTGCGTGCGGAAGGGGATTGGAACTCGATGATTCTAGGCCAAGGAGAGATGGAAAAGAAAGTTTATATATAAGAAGACGAAGCTGGGACTCGAAAGATAGAAGAAATGCTTTGTTGACAAGCGCCTCTCCCAATCTTGTACCGCGACAGTCAAGCCAAGTCGACTCAGCCTGGAGTTGAGCTGGAGTCTTGCCCGACACGTGCCCTCCCTTCCTCCCTTACCTCGCAGCTAAGAACCACCTCCTCCCCCCTTGCATTATTTTTTCTCTCTTCTCTTCTCTTCTTCATACTCATTCATTCGCTTTTCACCTTGAAATATTTCATCTTTATTGTCCACTTCCTACAGAGCTTTCTCTCTTTTCGCTCTCTTGTCATTCTCTTTCTCCTTCCTTCGTTCGTTCTTGGATAGCGGGTTATTCACTCCCGTCTTCATTACACTCACTTTCTCTATTGTCTCTTCTCTCGTTCACTGTCGTTTTTTTGGGCCTCTCTTTGTAGCCTGTTCACTCTTTATCTTGACTACTGTACACCTACCTACCTATATCCACGACCTATATCTTGGGAATAATGGCTCTGGGACGGTTCTTTACAGCGGCTGTGGCCTTTGCGGCCACTGTTTCCGCACTGCCTGTTGGTATGTTCATGGAAAAGTTGGAGAGCTGGAGCGAGACTGATAATGGCTTTAGGTTTCCATATTGAGGAGCCAGAGGTGTAGGTTCCCCAGTTCAGGCTGGATATGCTGCCCAAGATGCTGACCATACTACAGCCTCACCACTATTACTCTTACCACCGCTGCTACCTACACTCAAACCATCGCTCGTGCCACGTCTACTCCCACTGGCACCGCAAATGGCGGCGGTTACACTCCTCCCAGTGTCCCATCCGGCCCCAAGAACGGCAGCTCTGGCCTCCCTGGAATCTCGTACGCCCCCTACCGTCGCGATCATCAGTGCAAGACCAAGGATCAGGTCAAGAATGATATCGACCGTCTTGGAGGTTCTTACTCGCTCATCCGTATCTACGGCACCGACTGTGACCAGGTGCCCGTCGTCTACTCTTGCGCCAAGGAGAACAACATGAAGGTGTTCCTCGGCATCTGGGACCTCGACTCCGTCCAGGAGGAGGCCCAGAAGATTATTGACGGCGTCGACGGCGACTGGTCCATAGTTAGCACCATCAGCGTTGGAAACGAGCTCGTCAACAAGGGCGAGGCTAGCCCGGAGAAGGTCCTCGGCGCCGTTAAGCAGGCTCGCCAGATCCTCCGTGCCGCCGGATACGAAGGCCCTGTTGTCACAGTCGACACTTTTGTTGCTGTCGGTGCGAACCCTGAGCTCTGCGCTGAGAGTGACTACTGCGCTATCAACGCCCACGCCTTCTTCGACCCTACCATCTCTGCGGACGAGGCTGGTGAATGGCTCTCCAAGACCATCGACGACCTCAAGGCCAAGCTGCCCAAGGACCAGAGGATCGTCGTCTGTGAGAGTGGCTGGCCCGTCAAGGGTAAAGCCAATGGACTGGCTGTCCCCGGTCTCGCCGAGCAGAAGCTGGCCATTTCGGCTATAGAAGAGGCTTTTGCCGGCCATATGGAGGACCTTATTCTCTTCTCTGCCTTCAACGACCCCTGGAAGAAGGAGGAGGCCTGGTCTTTCAACGCGGAGCCATACTGGGGCATTGACGGCGCTGTTTCGTCGTCCGACTAGTTGAGGTTTCGATGATGTTTTTTGTCCGCTTACACGATTTCTTTCCCACGCTCACGTCTTTTCTTCTCTTATGCTCTTTTTGGATGTTGCTCATCTTGTACGATGGTGGATGACTTTGGGCACACTCCGTCGTATGGCGGGACTGTACGCGCCTGATATGTCGCCAGGGGGAATGGGAATGGACTTTTGACGTTCAGCTACAGGAGAAACGAAAAAGATGGAGAGGTTTACAGAAACGAGGCACTCGAAAATTAGTGGCTAGACTTGGGCTTGGACTGTTGACGTGCTATTCCCATCCCCTTTGGCTGTTTTTGTGTTTTGAGGGGGTCGAAAAGAATATCGTCTTGTATTATACTTGAATGAATTGAATGGATCAGGATTATGCACCTTTAAATGACATGAATCTCTTATATTTCGGCGCTGAAAAGATATGTCTTGGAGAGCCTGGCTCTGGGCTTGTTCAGGCGGCAGCCATGTTGATCTAATGCCTGCTATCTGGGAAATGCCAAGTTGAGCAAGGGTTTAGATATCCTATATCATTATTTAGGTAACGGAGTAATCTAAGCTTATGAAGATGGTACCCTAGGGCGGGATAGGACAGACGGTGTTGGGGTAAACGACTCAGTAGCATATCCTCATACACGATTCACAAATAGCAGCATCCATGCTTCACGCACTCATCCTACAAAGACATCTTCAAGCTCACGGTGAATCAGCCATGCAGAGAATCTGGTGATATATAACTCGATGCTATCAAGCTGAGTAGAACATCCATCATCAGACATCATCATCATCCCGAATTCTCGTTCATCCATCCAACTATGGATCCTACCCAGTCATCACCATGTTAGAAACATAGTTCCTAAGCAGATGCCTTTGCCCTCCACAAAAGGTTTCGTTTCATCAGTCTCAAAGAGACTTGGCGGTATCATATACATGATCCAAGAAGATCGTTGAACGTTGTAAGAAAAAAAAAAAATGGGCTCCTGTTATGATATTGGCAGACAGACGACCTCGAGATATACGCTCACGGCGCCAATCGCGAGACCACTTCTCTTGCCAACCTCTCACCAAGATGTGCTTCTTATTTCAGAAGACAACCAGGCGAGTCGCTTAGCAGGTCCAAAGTTCATCCAGAAACTGGTCAAGCTCGATGACACGGAACCGAGAGCCGACGCCCTCCTCCTTCCACACGCCGCCCCAGGCAGACGAGAGGCTCGACCTCCACGACACCACCTCAACGTTCCAGCCCATTTTCAGGGCTCGCTGGGCGTAGGCGAGGAAGCCGTCCGAGTACTTGGCCGGCCGGGCATCCCCGGTGGCCAGGACGAGCGTGCCGGGCTTGTCAAAGTACTGCATGACAGACTCGCCGATCCGGATCTGGAGCGTCTCGTCCACCATGTCCTCGACGTAGCGGGAGCCGTGGCCCTCCATAGCCATGTTCTGCGGACGACGGCTGCGGAGATCGACCCGGTAACCGAGGTCTTCCAGTTCCTCGATGAAATGAGGTTTCTGTTTGTCAGGATGCATCGAGCATCCAACGTTGAGCCATTCCGCGTGTCGATCTCGAACCAGGAGTTTGTGAAAGAACTCAAGATTCATCTGAGGTAGCGGAATGAACCGTACAGACTCTGGGAGAGAATATCTCGCCCTCAGAGCCTTCTGAAATCCAATAATGATGTTGGACATGTCGATAAAGACATGGATCCCGTTGGAGGCCACCTCTGGGGCTTCCTTGCTTAGTGTCGAGTCAGTGAGGTGCTGATGGACAAGCTTGGTCAAAAGAGACTCGTGTTTAACCTCGGCTGACTTTGCGTGGCCGTAGATGTCTGTCGTAGGGCCGTATTTGACATATTGGTAGGTGATGAGGAGGTGCCGAGGCTGTTCGGGTTCAATATTGTCGATGACTTCAATCTCAGACTGCGAGGTGTCTCTATGATGAGACTTGTTTGTGGCCTTGGATGCCTTGGTCTTCTTCTTTTTCTGTTTGGCCAAGTTCTCGAGCGGAGATTCGGTCGAGCTTGGGGGTGTTGATGCGGCGGTTGAATATGCCTTGCCCGGCAGCAAATCCGAGTCGGAACCGGACCCAGTCTCTGAGTCAGTGATGGGATCGACCTGGGGCTCGTCTGATGTGACCTGGAGCAGAGCAATCGGCTGAATACTCGAAGATGCTTCGACAGGCCGCTTTAGAATAGTGATTGGAGTCGCCTTTAGAGGGGAAGTCGATTGAACACGAGGGGAATCCTTGGGATCCTTGACGCCAAGGCGATGAAAGAGCCGCTGGAAATTCCCAAGGCTGATGGGTCGATCAGGTGGAGGAGATGCCCACAGAGACAAATGTTCCGAGTTCAGTCTCGTAGTAAAGTCTCCAAGCTTGAGCGGGCCCTTTTCATTCAAGGCCATTTGGTCCAGTAGCTTGTTGCTACCAGGTGGTTCGTGAGACGAATCGTCTGCTGAAATAGTCGGTGAGGATGCCATGGTGATAGTCACAGGCGTATATAGACATATGGGTTGGCTGAACAGCGTGTAACTGGCGCGTCAGGACCCGGAACGTCTCTTGTTGGATGTTCAAGTGGCGTCAAAATGCGATAGACCAGAAATGAATCCTTGAATAAGATTGTATCTTCCGAAAGGAAATGGATGAATGGTCTGGATGCGTAATTCGCCGCTTCTTTCGTCGACCCAAAAACCAGAGTGCCAGGAATCGAAACAAGGGCTAATGAGCCTTGAAAGCCAGAATACTATGGTAGAAAGTCGCCAGATATGATCCTCGCGCGTTATATATCGCCGCTTGGAGATGAGTGATGAATCCAGCGGTTTGATTTAATGCGGAAATCGGGCTGACGGAATGGCGCGAGTCAAGCAGAGCAAAAACCGTGAAATAGCGCAAGAGACAGTAGCTGCGTTAGAACAAGTAGAAAAGCAAAGTTTGAAAGATGAATGAAACGAAAAAAGTATCTCGAAAAAAAAGACGAGCAAAGGACAGAAACGGTGACGGGGAAGAAAAAGTCAAGTTAGTGAGTCAAAGATGCCGAAAGGAAGAAACGTCGAGACTGCAGGTGGTGATGCGTTGAGGCTGAGGGTCGGCCTCCAGTGGCGAACAATAGCGGGGGTCTAGCCAATTAGGAAGTATAATCTGCGCCACAATCCCAGAAGGGATCTCGGATCCAACGGCCGCCGGAAGTAGCCACCGAAGGGAGCGAAAGTGGCTGGTATGTAACGCGCCACAGAAGCTCAAGGATGCATCAACCATACAGAGTCACAACGATTACACAGAAAGGAGCATTGACTTGGTTGTCAAATTCTACTTCAGCTTCGCATATGATAGCCTTTTCATACTTGGTACGGTATGTTAAATGATACGGCACAATATTCCCTATGTCCCCAATTTGCGCTCCCTCATAGATAACCCAGTAAAGTCGAGCCATGCCAGTCTCTAGAGAGTGTATGATATGTATAAGATAGGCTGAGTCCTGCGCATGCTCTTTGCTATTAGGCGCATACACGTTTCGGTTGCCAGTCAGGGGTAACGTTGAGCTCGAGGTTGATAATGATCTTCTCCAATGCGAGGAGAATTCGCTACGAGGACAAGAGACTCATGTTTCCACCAGAGACAGCATTATCCGGTCTTTGATCAATAGAATCGAGAATCACGAAGAACTGGTTGTTGCCTTTCGATACTCCTCAGTAGTCAAATAAACTCCGGAAAATCAAATCGAGACGAAAAGTCGATATCCTCATCACCTCCGTAGGTCGATGCTCGCACGCGACGATTCGAAGCTGGGTCGCACCGAACTGCTGGAGCTTCGTCTCCGTCGTGCTCGCTGCTCGCCAGGGTCTGCAGGATTGAGACCCGTCGACTTCGCAAACATGTTAAGCACATCTGTCAGCGAGATGACGCCACTTAACCTGCCCGAAAGCCGTGCGCCCGCCATGGCAGAAGCGGGCACTGCAGACGTGGGGACCGGGGATGCTGGTATCGCTGCGGCGACAATGGGCGACGGAGGCGTGGGATTCGCAGGCGCACTGGGTGCGGGCTGCGCAGCGGGCGGCGGTGGTGCAGCTGTGCTGGTGAATCCCTGAGGTCCCATCAAGGGCGTCGCAGGAGCTGAGGGCGAAGGGGATGCTGACTCTACCACCCACATTCGATGCGATCGAGTAGCGACAAGTTTGGCGACGGTGTGAGCCAGAGTCGAGTAGGGGTTGACATAGAATACGGGGAAAACGTCCCGGCCGTGTTCGACACCTCGCTCGTTCAGGATCACCGAGATAAAGTTCATGCATGACGAGTTGAGTAAATGCGCGTTGGAGCTCTTGGTCAAGTGTCGAACGTCCTTGGTCGAGATATTGCCCACCACGTTCAGGCCGTTGTCGACCACGGCGACACTGGTGAGGCCTTCGTTGTTCATAAGAGTGAGAGCGTCGGATAAGGGCGAGTCAGAGCTTTCATCCAGTTAGCCGTTGAATCACTATTGCGCAAACGTGCAACTCACTTGACAGAGACGATCTCCTTCGTACCAATGCCTAGATCCCGAAGCATAACAGGGTAGAGCCGGTCAATCGAGGCAAAGTTAACGCCCTCATTCCAGAAGAACTCGACGATCCGTAGCTGACTCGCGATGCCCACGACATCGCCGTTAGGCGCTGTCACCAACAGGCGGTGAATACCGCTGCCGAGGATCTGAATGGCCTGAGCGAGGTTCTCACTGCCAGGCAGTGTGACCAGCGATTCCTTGCGGAACAGGGGCATGACGTCTCGAAGGGGAATTTCACCCCCCTGTTGGGCCTTGGATAGAATCGCGTTGAATATTTCGACCTGATCCTCTTCAGGTTTGGCGAGTCCGACGACGACGAGCAGGTAGTAATTGAGATCAGTGTAGTCGAAGGTGGAAGCGGCGGTTTGAGTAGAAGCATCCTCGCGGACTAGAACGACATTGGTGGTGCTCTTAAGGAGGAGCTATTAAACCTATAGTTAGCATAACGGAACTGAAGCTCATGATGTTGCGATTGCTGCAACATCTTTTGGGGCGCGTTGGAGAGCTTACCTTGGTAGCTTCTTCGATGCTGTTGTCGAGCTCCACCCACTTGACGTCCTCGGGCGACACGAGCTCTCCGACTGCGACATCGCGCCAGTCACGGCCAGCGAATTTCGGATTCGCGTGTTTGTTTCCGGCGGGAGGATGATTGAGAAGCTCCTGAAGAGCTGCCTGGGTAAAGGATGGATGGCGCTGGGAGCGGGGCGAAGATGGCGCATTGCGCAGGTTCTCGGCGAAGCTCTGGCGATGGGCGGACTTGGCCGCGCTCTGGCCAGAGCCAGCAGATATGGATACGGATGGAGATCGTTGGGAGAAGGAGGGAGGTTTATGGGAGGCTGATGAGTTGGACACGGCGCTGTTGAGGCTGGTTGAGCTGGTCGCGCGGGCGTCCTTGAGCTCTCGAGGGCCGGAGCTCGTTGATGGAGGGTCCATGATGAGAGAGGTTAAGTTTAGTCCCTTGGATGGATTGACTGATAGGTATGAGATCGGTAGATTGATCGATGGTTTGGAGAGAAAGGCGATACAGCTGGCGAAGGCAAGAGACCTGGACTGAAATCAGGTAATATATGATAAGGTGATGGAGGCTTTGAGTCGCGACGACTGACAATGGGCAGATGGCTGATGGTAGGTATGGGATGGCGTGGGCAAGGGAACAAGAGGGACTGGACTGGACTGGAGACGGCGGGGCAAGACGCGGCGCGAGCGAGAAGGAGGGGCTGAGCTCCGATGGATGAATGCGATGCACCAGAATTCAAGATCTGAACAAGAGTCACAGGCCAGGGGTCAGGATAGGTTCAAAAGTCAGAAGGACGACTGCCAAGGGAGGAGGTTGAGTGAGCGGCGGATGAAGTGGAATGGTTATTGCAGCGGAGGTTGGTCTGGAAACAGGCGAGGGGCACGAGGTTACAATCCAAAGTGATGACTGGGCGGGGGGCCTTTTGCATGATGACATAGCCATGGGATTGGTGGAGTGCCCCGCGATGGATGGATGAGAACATCCATGTCCACGGAGGTTGGGCTAGGAAATCAACGGTAGATATGCCGAAAATTAAATCAATGCTGGAATTACCAGAAATGTGACACTAGATTTCCCATCACCAATTATTTCACGATATTGCTGCAAGACGCGGTAGCTATCGACCAGGATTGACGCCCGCATCTGAATGATGCACACTCAACACCTGAAGATCCATCCCAGAAAGTACCGTGTCTGGGCAACGCCTCAGTTGATCCGTCGGAGCTTATCACGGATCACTCACAAAGATCGAGACGTCACTGGACCTGGCAAGCAAAAAAGTGCGGGATTGACAAGGAGCCCCCCCTGCTTGTCCACCATCCACAGCCCGTGCCCGAGGCTCGGGTTCCAGCTACAGCCCCGAGTTTGGGACTGGTTCGGTGACGGAGAGCGTTGACAGGAAGAAGCCGGGCGCCATGTTTTGATGGAAGGTGTAGGCGTTGGCATGGCTTATCTACAACGAACCAAGTTGCATGAATGAGGGCGGCTTCATGGGGCATTACGCCAATGTACGATTGCGAACCATATCTAACATGCACTTGTCAACGCTCCTCAGCCTTGCGTGCGCGTACTTTGACGTGGGCGACTTATAGTTGTGGAGGTGGTGGACACGGAACGGGAGAGGAGGATTAGGAAGACTAGCTGTCGATAATGCATAGTAGTGGATGTTCCTCAGCGATACAAAACATAGGATGCAATGCTAACATTCATTAACCATGCATGCTATCAGGGGCACACAATGCGCAACTGGTGTTTCGTCACGATATTCCCATACCTCCCAGCTCGCACTAACAGATGAATCGAACCACATTGCCGGTCATGTGCCATAGAAGGATAGGGACCATTGAGCCTCTATCCCCCAACGAAGCCTAGAAATTCATAGTACTAATATTCAGAACTATGCTAGTTTGTTTGCTTGTAACTCTTTTATACATAGATATCCAATACCAGTGTGTACCTAGATGTGTAGTGGTTGTTCGGGACGGTGGATCACTAACAGAACTGCTAATAAATTTGCAGGCATAATAATAGTACACACACCTGAGCAACGAGGTGGGGCGATTTGAGTTGGAAAAACGCCTCCTACCCAACTCGAGCTGTCAAAGGGAGAGAAAAAAAACTTGGCCAATTATTTCTTGGTCCCCAAGAGCTCTTGTACGATGTGCTCTTCGCCCATTGGTCACACGTTTGGTGTTGTGGTCGTCATTCTCTACCACTGGCTGCCCATCCAACGAAAAGATGCAAATCCTGCATCAACCGCGGCGGTCACTTTCAAAATATTGGGAGCCTGGGAGTCTTCACTCACTCGAGTCTTTGACGTGCTGTCACATCTGTCCATCAACTCAAACAAACCATAGCACCGAGTTCGTGCCTATCGATAGCGATCCATGATAAAAGAAAAAAAAAAGGCGACCATGCCCACCAGGTGGTGGTCCCTTGAGAATTATTTGCACTAACGACTGGCCAACGTCTCCGCCTTTGTTTTTTTTTCTTTGGGCTGTTGTTCAAACACGGGTACCTCCCCCGCAGAAATAGCAGGCTCGGTACTTGGCCACGACCCTCGACCTTGGGCTCCCCCTCCCCCACCCTGCTCTCGCTCCATCCATCCCTCCTCTTCACTTTCTTTCCCACCACCTCCCACATCTTGGGAATCTTCGGAATTAGACTCTCTCTCGTCCTGTAACAGCGACGCGTAAAGGCCCGCGCCCAGCAACGGCTCGCTCCTTGGTCACCTCTTTCCTTGCATTTTTCTCTTCATCTTTCTCGTCCTCCCCCACCGACCGACTGAATCCCACCTCCGTCGCTCTCGTCGTCTGCTGGTGGACATCACCATCAGCAACCCTCCACAAACATGTCTCTGCTCCCTCCGGATGTCCACGCAGAGCTTTCACAGCTCCTGCAGGCTCTGCAGTCCTCGGACAACAGCATACGATCCCAGGCTGAGGAGCACCTGCAGAACAACTGGACTGCGACCCGCCCCGAGGTCCTGTTGATGGGCCTCGCTGAGCAGATCCAAGCTGCGGGCGACAATGCGACCCGTTCCTTTGCCGCTGTCATTTTCCGCCGAATCTCTTCAAAGACCCGAAAGATCGAATCTGGCGACAACGTGGATCTTTTCCTGTCCCTGGCCAAGGACCAGGCGGCAGTCATCCGCCAGAAGCTCCTCGAGACCCTCGCCGCCGAATCTGAGCGTCTCATTCGCAACAAGATCAGCGATGCTGTCGCCGAGGTTGCCAGGCAATACACTGAGACCGGTAAGCATTCGTCCACCTTGAAATTTTTACCCGTCCATCGTGCGCCGCTCTGGCTAACACCAAGACAACAGGCGAGCTCTGGCCTGAGTTGCTAGGCGCCCTCTTCCAGCTTAGCCAAGCTCCCGAGCCCGAAAAGCGAGAAAACGCCTTCCGAGTCTTTGCTACTACTCCCGCTATTATCGAGAAGCAACATGAGGAGGCGGTTCTGCAGGCTTTCCAGAAGGGCTTCAAGGACGAGGCCGTCATGGTACACTACATCCTGCGGGGCAATTTCTTTGTCCCTCTACCTACATGTGATAGCGCTGCTAACCACGGCTGCAGGTCCGTCTGGCGGCCATGGAGGCCTTTGCCTCTTTCTTCCGCACCATTAACAAGAAGGGCCAAGCCAAGTACTACGCCCTTATCCCTGATGTCCTCAACATTCTACCTCCGATCAAGGAGTCGCAAGACTCCGACGACCTCAGCAAGGCCCTCGTTGCTCTTATCGATCTCGCAGAATCTGCCCCCAAGATGTTCAAGCCTCTTTTCCAAAATCTCGTTCAGTTCAGTATTTCAGTCGTTCAGGACAAGGAGCTGGATAACATCTGCCGCCAAAATGCTCTCGAACTCATGGCTACATTTGCCGACTACGCTCCTTCTATCTGCCGGAAGGATCCCTCTTATACCAATGACATGATTACTCAGTGTCTGAGCCTCATGACCGATCTCGGCGAGGACGACGACGATGCTGCTGAGTGGATGGAATCGGATGATGTAAGTGCATATTATCAGCCTAACTTTCCTGTTCGGCACTAACAAAAGACTTCAGTTCGATCAGGATGAAAGCGATCAGAACCATGTTGCTGGTGAGCAGACCATGGATCGACTGGCCAACAAGCTTGGAGGCCAGACCATTCTTGCTCCCACTTTCAACTGGCTTCCTCGCATGATGACCTCTATGGCCTGGAGGGATAGACACGCCGCCCTGATGGCCATCTCGGCCATTTCTGAGGGTTGCCGAGACCTTATGATCGGCGAGCTTAGCCAGGTCCTTGATTTGGTAGTCCCCGCGCTCCGGGATCCCCACCCCCGTGTGCGATGGGCTGGCTGCAACGCCCTTGGACAGATGAGCACCGATTTCGCTCCCAAGATGCAGACCGACTACTATGACCGTGTCCTGAAGGCCATCATTCCTGTTCTCGACTCTCCCGAGGGCCGCGTCAAGTCGCACGCCGCTGCTGCTCTCGTCAACTTTTGCGAGGAGGCCGAGAAAACCATCCTGGAGCCTTACCTGGATGACCTGCTGTCACACCTCTTCCAGCTCCTCCAGAATGAGAAGCGATATGTCCAGGAGCAGGCCCTTTCCACCATTGCTACTATCGCCGACGCTGCAGAGGCTGCCTTCTCTAAGTACTACGACACCCTCATGCCCCTGCTCGTCAACGTGCTCCAGAACCAGAGCGAGAAGGAATACCGTCTTTTGAGGGCCAAGGCTATGGAGTGCGCAACTCTGATTGCCCTGGCCGTCGGCAAGGAGCGCCTCGGACAAGATGCTATGACCCTTGTCAACCTCCTCGCCAACATTCAGACCAGCATTACCGATGCCGACGATCCGCAGGCCCAGTATCTTATGCATTGCTGGGGCCGGATGTGCCGTGTTCTCGGATCCGATTTCCTCCCGTTCCTGCACAATGTCATGCCTCCTCTTTTGGAGCTTGCTGTGGCCAAGGCTGACATCCAGCTTCTTGATGACGACGAGCAGGTTGAGCAGATGCAGAACGAGGAGGGCTGGGAGCTGGTCCCTCTTAAGGGCAAGATGATTGGCATCAAGACAAGCACCATGGACGATAAGCACATGGCTATCGAGCTCTTGGTGGTCTACGCTCAAGTCCTTGAGGCTTCGTTTGCTCCTTACGTCGCTAACATCATGGAGAAGATTGCTCTTCCCGGTCTTGCCTTCTTCTTCCACGACCCCGTCCGCTACATCTCCGCCAAGCTGGTTCCCCAGCTGCTGAGCTCATACAAGAAGGCGTATGGCCCCCAGTCCAACGAGCTTCGTGGTCTCTGGGCTGCTACTGTCGACAAGCTCCTCGAGGTTCTGACTGCCGAACCTGCCATCGACACCCTGGCCGAAATGTACCAGTGCTTCTACGAGTCTGTGGAGGTTCTGGGCAAGGACTGCCTGACCCCCGTCCATCTGGGCCGATTTATTGACTCGGTTCACTCGGCCATTGAGGATTACAAGGATCGTGTTGCTCAGCGTGCCGAGGATAAGGAGGGAGCTACCGCTGACGATGTCGAGGATGAGGCTGAAGACACCTTGATCGCCATTGAGGACGACCAGACCCTCCTGTCTGATATGAACAAGGCTTTCCATGCTATCTTCAAGAACCATGGTGCCGCTTTCCTCCCCGCTTGGGAGCGTCTGATGACGACCTACGAGGGTTTCCTGACCTCCCCCGACCCTACTCAACGCCAGTGGGGACTTTGCATCATGGACGATGTCCTGGAGTATTGCGGTCCGGAGAGCACACGATACGCCAACTACATCACCCAGCCGCTCATTGATGGCTGCCGAGACCCCTCAGCAGCTATTCGCCAGGCCGCGGCCTACGGTATCGGAGTGGCTGCGCACCGAGGTGGAGCCCCCTGGGCTCAGTTCCTTGGAGGCTCTGTTCCCTTCCTGTTCCAGGTCACCCAGGTGGCAGATGCCCGAAATGAGGACAATGTGTATGCGACCGAGAATGCTTGCGCAGCCATTGCCAAGATCCTGCACTACAACGCCAGCACTGTCGGCGATGTCCAGAACGTCATTACTCAATGGGTAGAGACACTACCTGTGACCAACGACGAGGAGGCGGCGCCTTACGCTTATGCTTATCTTGCTGAGCTGATTGACCAGTAAGTTTTCGCATATCAGAACTATCATGTGGTGTTGTGATGGACAAGCTAACCATGTATCAATAGGCAACATCCAGCTGTGATGAACCAGGCTGGCAAGATCTTTGTCTTCATCGCCCAGGCCCTCGAGGCGGAGACCCTCGTTGGACAGACGGCCAACCGTGTGGCTGTGGCAACCAAGGCACTTCTCACAACAGCCGGCGTGGACCCTACGCCGCTATTGCAACAATTTTCACCCGAGTCTCAGCGGACAATCATGGGTTTCTTCAACTAGTCTGGGAGTGACATGAAGCCCCGTTTCCGGGACCGTCACGACATGGGGTGGACTCTGTTTCCACGGAGTTATCACTTCACGGCATGATGCACAAGGGTCAAAAAGCAAGCATATGATGAGGAGCGTGCAAGTTTATGAGGAACATATAGTTCTGTTTCCAGATGATACCAAAAGCTGCCACGAAACGCCCGCCAGCAGGCAAGTTGCCCAGTTCGCTACGAAGCCTCGACGGCGACACGAGTATTGTGTAGATGCTCGGAATTTGTGGACTGTTGACTGAAGGGTGGAGGTTGTCATGCCCTATGGAGAGGCCGCGAGGCTGGAGCGTTGTCATGCCAGGGTCACGCAGCAAGCCGCTAGGGCTTGAGAGTGAATAAGAAGAGGGATAGAAGACGTCGGTGTTGGCGTCGAGGCAAAATAAGGGGGCATTTTGATTAGGTAGGATATATACTTAACACCACCTGGCGCCTTTAATTCAAAGCTAGAGTTATCTTGTTCAAGACCCGTGCATCGTGCACCGTGTTCACCAGTTAGTCCAGAGCACCCAGTCTGTGCATGGATATTACCTCCTCTAAAGGTGAGCAACAAAGTATAGTAAGCATATATGAGAAAGATCGTAAATTTTATAGAAACTTCATAATTATCTTATCAAGACTTAGGTAACCCTTTTCTTCTTAATCAGCGTGCACGTGTACCAGTAGGCAGCGTATCCCTTTGGCACGCGGCTTATGACGTCAGGGCTCGCCCCTGGAGCCTTCAGTCCGGGAGGCTGAAGATGCCGAGGGATAGGTGGAATGAGTGTCTTTGTGTCTGAGACGCGGGACGGGTAAGGCCAGTCGAGATGACAGATTCATGGTTTCCTAGATTTTTAATAATGTTGGCTTGACGGTGTAAGAGCAGGGTTGACAAGGATATAGGTGTTTAAGCGAGGACAGAATCCAGGAATATGCCCTGGTTTCTCACATTTCAGGACACTTGCATTCTGCTTCCCAAGGGCACAGCTTACAGGCCAGGTAATCGAACGATTGTAAATCAGGTACACGGCGTCGCCCGCAGATCCAAGCCATGAGACAGCATAGTCGCAACAAGAAGCCCAAGACGAGGCAAGGCGAGATGGGATTCACATGCCATGTCTCACTTTTTGCGAGTCGAGATTGTCTCAGGCCTTCCCTTGTTTACAAGACAGCTGTCAGTTTCAGGCTTGAGATAGAGAGAGGTATGGAGGAAGAATCCCGCAAGGTTTCGGGACCTGAAGTTGAGTTGAGGCTTTGGATTTGAACTCCGGGTGTGTTTGAAGCGGCTGGTTACTGATGTCTTGGGTTTTCTTTCTCCTTGCGCGGTGGTGTTTTAGCCAGTCACTTGGGCTGCATATTAATTTAAGGACGGTTTTCTCCTTTCTTTTAACAGCCAGTATCAAGCTGTCTGAATGCTGCTGTGATGATCTGGACAGAGTTGTAAATCAGAGCTAGAGTTTTCGACATCCATAGCGCTCTAGCATGCATAATATCGCGGGGAGAACGGATACATTTTAGTTTATGCTCCCCTCAAGATAAGAAGTAATATTTAATAAAAGAATTCTAAAGCATGAATATTTTGTTACAAATATTTGATTATTTTATCATATTTTAGTTAAATTTATTCCTGGTGCTCGAGAAGACGTGTAATCATTTTTGATGTTCTGGCGTCCGCATGGTTCCCCTCTAAGGTGGTTCCTACACCAAAGAGTTACCTACAGTAGGTCTGGCTGCCTAGGTTTCTTCTTCCCCCACACCTAGACGCCATGTTCGACAGGTACCTTGGAGAGACACCACTGTGCACGCAACACAAAAAGTACCCCCCTATCGCGCGAGAAGGTACCGGGCACGCCGGGCTTCCTGCACAAGGAACGGGATTGCACTTGCGACTGCAGAACACGGCAGTCACCGCCCGCCTTCCCGTCATCCACCACCCACCATCCAGCGCCCTCCATTTTCCCCCTCCCCACCCACACACTCCATCCACTTCTCACGCATTCCCATCCATTCTTCCTTCTGCCATATCCCATACTCTACTTCTGCATCCCTCGCTTTTTTCCCCCTTGTCAAGCGATAGCCATCTTCCCCTTTTTCTACTCGACGCGATCCGGCCTCGAAATCCACCCCGACTCCGATACAGCTTCATCCGCCTGTTTCGCCACGCCTTTGACGAGTCAAGGAGCTCTGCCAAGGACGATACAACCGCGAGCCTGAATATCCACCCCCGCGCATCGACTGTCTACGACTATCCACCCGGCGCCAGTTGCCTCTCTTTTTCTCTCGGCCTTTCGCTCTCTCCGGTCGGATCCACTACGCCAGTCTCAACTCGACCCGTCTAGATCTGTCTCGACCTGATCGACGACGTTGTTCTTTCACTTCAAGATCTCCGTGTCCCTCATTCCCGTTCGATTCTATCGACCCTGGTGATTGCTCTTCCGGCAATACGATCCCATCGCCCGGCGAGCAGCGTCGCGAACTCCCCGAGTCGACCCAGGTATCCCCCCTTCGATCGCGATACAAGATACATTCGTCCGCCCACCACTCTTGAGCGCCTGGCCAGGCCGTCCCGCCAGATGCTGTCGCTATGGATGGCTTCTACCCCCCAAACCAGCTGCATCAGCAGCAGCAGCCCCATCAGCAACAGTACCAACAAGCGCAGCAGCAGGGTCAGCAGAACCAGCAGAATCAGATGCCCCCCGGCATGGTGTCCGACCCCTCTCTCATGTCTGGAGGGGAGTCGCTTGACGACATCATAATCGACAACCAGAATGAGCTATATCGTCGACGGAGCATGCCTCAAGCCTACGCCAACCCCATGAGCCAATTCCAGATTCCTCAGCAGCAGCACCAGGGACAGAGGCGGATGTCCTCGGTGGGTGCCGGCGATATGATGACATTTGGAGCCGACAACGGCGACCTCAACTCCTATCAGTTCAACCAGCAGATGAATGCGGGCTTCCCCACCATTAATACATCCCTCGCCATGTCTGACCAGATGGGCAACTACATGGCGGACCCTAATGAGTACTCGGCCATTTCCCCCGATATGATGGGATCAATGATCCCTTCCACATTTGCCAACATGAGTGTTGGTGCGGTGGGGGCGCAGATGTCGAACAACGGCGCGTCCATGAACTTATACTCACCAGCCGGGAATCCCATGGCGGGTCAGTTCTCCCAAGGACAGCTAAATCCCCAGGTTGGGAACGATTTCTCGATGGATCTAACTGCGGATGATGGTTCAATGAATGTGCCTCAAAATAGCGTTCCCACAACGAACCCAGGTCTCGCCCCCGCGATATCCGACATGGAGACGATAGATGAATCCAACGACAACATGCTCCAGACTTTCAACTCAGGAGTAGCCGATACGAACCAGAACCTCCCATCCCTTTCTCGTCAGGTCTCAACAGCTTCCGGCTCCGTCGTCTCTCCTCCCCAACCGCACTCCCACAGTACTATAGCCTCGTCCTCTATCACACACCCAACCAGCACTTCTGTCGCGACGACACCCACAAACGCCGGTACCCCTCGAGACTCGAAAGATAAGACCGTGTATTCCAAGAGTGGGTTTGACATGCTCAAAGCCCTCTGGCTGGTTGCGACACGCAAAGATCCAAGGATTCATCTCGGTGCGGTGGACATGTCGTGCGCTTTTGTCGTCTGCGATGTCACCATGAACGATTGCCCTATTATTTACGTTTCCGACAACTTCCAGAATCTCACAGGGTACAGCCGCCATGAGATTGTTGGTCAGAACTGTCGCTTTCTTCAAGCTCCGGATGGCAAAGTCGAAGCGGGCTCCAAGCGCGAATTTGTGGACGATGGCGCCGTGTACAACTTGAAGAAGATGATCCACGAGGGTAAGGAGGTCCAGCAGAGTCTTATCAACTATCGCAAGGGCGGAAAGCCCTTCCTGAACCTCTTAACCATGATCCCCATTCCCTGGGATACAGAGGAAATCAGGTACTTTATCGGTTTCCAGATCGATCTCGTCGAATGCCCCGATGCGATTGCCTCGAACCAGGAGCTTGGAGGTGTGAAGGTGAACTACAAGCACAGCGACATCGGTCAGTACATCTGGACGCCACCGCAGTCGAGCCAGTGGGAGCCCGAGAACGGACAGACGCTCGGCGTGGACGACGTTTCGACCCTATTACAGCAGTTCAGCCCCAAAGGCCTTCCCTCAGACTGGCACAAGCAGTCGTGGGATAAGATGCTTCTCGAGAATACCGACGACGTAGTACATGTCCTTTCGCTCAAGGGCCTCTTCCTTTATCTATCACCCGCCTGCAAACGAGTCCTCGAATACGATGCTGCGGATCTTGTTGGCAACTCACTCTCGACGGTCTGCCATCCATCTGACATTGTTCCGGTTACACGTGAGCTGAAAGATACGACTTCTGGCAACCCCGTGAATATTGTTTTCCGGATTCGCAGAAAGAACAGCGGCTACACATGGTTTGAGAGTCACGGATCGCTCTTCATCGAACAAGGAAAGGGTCGAAAGTGTATCATTTTGGTGGGACGCAAGCGACCAGTGTTCGCGCTCAGCCGCCGCAATCTCGAGGCAAACGGAGGCATTGGTGATAGTGAACTTTGGACGAAGCTCTCGACGTCAGGCCTCTTCTTGTTTGTTTCATCCAATATTCGGTCTCTCCTGGATCTTCAGCCAGAAAGCCTTGTAGGGACGAGCATCCAGGATCTCATGCGAAAGGAATCACGGCCTGAATTCGGACGAACCATTGAGAAGGCAAGACGTGGAAAGATTGTCACATGCAAGCACGAGGTTCAGAACCGCAGGGGCCAGGTGCTGCAGGCCCAGACTACCCTTTACCCCGGAGATGCCTCTGAGGGCCAGAAGCCATCTTTCTTGCTTGCACAGACAAAGCTTCTCAAGGCCTCGTCGCGCAGCATCGCTCCCGCAAGTGCCTCGGGCTCCAGATCGATAGCGGCAACTCCCAGGTCAGATAGCCATCAGGGATCAGGCTTTATTTCGCAGCCTGCTGGTGGTGCTTTGGCACCTGGCACTCAGGATGCAGCCTTGGCTTCTGACGACAATATTTTCGACGAACTGAGAACCACCAAATGCTCTAGCTGGCAGTTTGAGTTGAGGCAGATGGAAAAGGTCAACCGTATCCTGGCCGAGGAACTTGGCGGGCTGCTCTCGAACAAAAAGAAGCGTAAGAGAAGAAAAGGCGTTGGCAACATTGTTCGAGACTGTGCCAACTGTCACACAAGAAACACGCCTGAGTGGCGTAGAGGACCCAGCGGCCAGAGAGATCTCTGCAACAGCTGTGGCCTCAGATGGGCCAAGCAGGTGAGTTGCAAAGCTACTGGTCATGTGCGACGATGCTAACTGTAAGATAGACTGGCCGGGTCTCTCCACGCAACTCTTCGCGAGGTGGCAACACTGCCAACGGCGACGCTCGAAGCAAAAAGTCCAATTCACCATCGTCGCCACTACACAAGGAGCTCACCGCTGAGACGCCTAATGCACGAGCTGGCAACGGTGAAGGTGCAATCAATCCTTCGCAACTCACGAAGCAGAAGATCGACAATGGAACCGTTGCCCCTAGCGGCGCCGCTTCAGCTACAGGTGTGAAGCCATCGGCTGTGATGCCACCATTGAGCCACTCGTCAATGCTACCTGCTGGGCAAGCCTCGTCGATGGTGTCGATTCAAGAGGAACGCGAGACGAGTCAACCTTGATCGATGAGCGCAACCCTTTCTTTTCTCTCTTCATCCTTTTGTCCCTCAAAGTTGCGATCTGATCACGGAGCTTTCGGAGCCGGGTGTCTTGATTACACGGCATTATGATACCCGCTATTTCTTTTCATCTCGCCTACCCTCACTCGAAACAGCCCTTGCTCCGAGGATGGCTGCAGGGAATGGCAAGATAGTTGTCACAATATCGACTATGGAACTCAGAAGACGGCACTGAGCCGTCCTTGTCTGATCTTTATTTGTGGAGGGGAACTGATATACCCCATGGTGCAAGCGGTCTGGAATTTCGGAAATGGGAATAGACACGAATATACCACATATACGAGGCGTTTGGGATGAATATTTTGGACGCAACTGGGACATTGCTGGTGCCCCTACAGCTTTACGGCCTCGCCATTTCACCACCTATGGACACAACTCGACAAGCCGCAGCAACGAAGCTTCAAGGACGAATCGACAAGCGGTTAACACTACTTCTCTTGACCAGTCTTCGTGTGTATTTGATGGAAATATCGGGCTAGCGTGGAGTTGTTAGGTCATGTTGAGTTTCACATACAACCATGTGTAGGAATGTCGAATCATCATTGCTGGAGGAGCATGAGGCTCATGTACTGTAGATAAGGGGAGCAGCAAAGTAGTCTCAGTTATGAAATACGAAACGAATACGATTTGTCCACCGTTGGCTACCACCATGGGGATAACATGTGAACCATCTACACGGGCTTCAGAAAATATCAACCGCTTCCCCTCAGGGCCCTGTCACAATCGGTCCTCGAGGTCTTTTAATCATGGTAAGGGAGTAACATCAGGCGTATATCTCACTCCGCGAGGGCGATACATGACCACACTTGGCTATCGATTGGCAGTGATTCACGGTCAAAAAATATCACTAACACCGCAAGCAGCCGCTCATCTACCATAGAAATTATGCGGCAAACTCAGCGGTGCTTCGCTTGCCAGACGTGCTCTAGTAACTTGGCATATGAAGTGACAGTGATTCACTGTCATAAGGGCATCCCGCTTCTCTCTTTCTTTTGTTCTGCGCAACACTCGAGTCAATCTTTTTCAATCATCACCATCATCGTCATCGCTGCCCCTCTTTGACTTTCATCCTCTACTACCACGGCCGAGGAGACTGCACGCTTTGCCCCAGGGCGCCTCGATCACGATGACCGAGCCTCATCCGCGACGTGGGCTGATGGGTCTATCTGACGACGTCGTTGTTCAAATCAGCAGGTTTGCCGACGGTCCTAGTCGCCTCGCGTTCTCGAGCTGCTCGAAATACACTCGAAGCCTCTGGGCGAGATTCGCGTTTGCAAGGATTCGCTTCGAGGGCGACCAAGAGTCACTTCTCAATCGCCTCGAACTCTACCTCGACCGCCGATCGACTATCCCATGTCACCAAGTCAAGTACGTCATACTTATCATTGTTGTTGGGCCCGACGCTTTACTTACCTCGTCTTGAACAGGTCGCTCACGATCGTTCTATGGCCTCCTCCAACTCGCCCAATAGCGATATGGGACATTGATCAACCTCGCGATACCCCATCTCACGTGCTGGAAGTGCTCCCAGGCCTCATCACTCAAGTCCTTCGACACTCATCTAGGCTCGAAAAGCTTCAGCTGAAACTCCATCACCTCACTCCCGATCAGGGAATGTCGTTGAGGCAGTCTCTCTCACACACACGAGGTCTCCCCAAGGTTAAACATCTCACGGTCTACGCATGCCCTGCCGCTGCAGGCATGATAATTAATCGATGTGCCGTTTGGCGGAACCTGATTTCGCTGCAACTGGACTCAGGCTTTCCAAGCGTAGGCGTACAGTTTGCGTCTACGTTCCAAGCCAATCTTCGAAGGCTTGCACTCGTTATAGACACCAACGTTGATGTCATGGGTCTTCCTTTGGAGCATATCAATCGAATCAACCCGACCATGCACGCAACACTTGTCCAGGACATCACCGCCCTGTTTCCCAGACTTGAGTGGCTTGTGCTAACCGCGACACACATGGATGCCCCACGCCCATTTAATTCCCGGACCGAAGATACTTTTCTTGTACGTTCCTCGCGGTTGATCTTTAATGTTGCGCATAGGGATCATGTAGATAACTGACTGTCTGGCTGTTAGGACCGTCACGTACGCTCGCTCCGTCACGCCATCAAAGCCGCTCCGACTCTCAAGCGCATTGCCTTCACACTCCCGGCCGGTCAAGTTGGGAGCAGGATCATCCGCGGCTCCTACGACCAAGTGCCAGAGCCCGTAGCCGACCAATTCCATAGAGATATATGGTTCGGCGGCCTGGCTATGTGGTTCCTCGATCGAGTTCCCCAGCTAGACAAGGTATGCTTCATGACAGGGCCCGGCGAGGCATACAGCGGTGTCAGAGCGCCAGAGATGGTGAGATTCGAGAAGGATACCCTCACGAGCGTAGGTTCTCGTCCTTCTCATTTCCCTTGGGGGTTACATGATTAGGGGGTTCCTTGGGGATACGTTTGGATTGGAGGTGGTGAGCAAATCCGTGGCCGGAGTATGAATGGTTCACGGCCCAATTAGGGGACCATAGAAGCAATCTTCCTTGAGACACAGTAGACCGGGGTGAAACAATAAAAGTTTCTACGAGGATTGCGATACCAAATTGAGCTCTGCCACATCTTAGATTGTGTCGCTGTCTCGTCCTTTCTCAGGGGTGAAGCCTCGTACGTCAGCCCATCATGTGGCCATCCTCCTCTGGGTTACTTTGATACCTCCTCGTGGTCAGGAGTTCACCATCACATGTCGCCCCTGACGTATAGAACATTCACTACGATCGTATCAGTGTCTCTTTGCAGTGTCGATGTTTACGAGGAGAGGGGCCGTGAGCGGGAGTCACGATCTCGGATGTTGAGTCGATGGTCTAGGGTAGCCTGGAAGGTTTCAACAAAGTCGATGAGCTCCATCGACGACAAGTCCTTCAGATAGTATCACGATTCATAGCCCAGTTTTTAGAGCGGTGCCAGTTTCCATATAGCGAGATATGGTATTATCAGTCGCATTTAGGCAGGGTTGTCTCCAGAGCGGATGCACTGTTAACATCGGAAGAGGCTTACAGACATGCTCACCTCGATCTCTTCAACAGTCAAGACAATATCAATAAAGTAGATAAAAATAACCATAATTATAGAATATGTAGTTACAAATCTTAGAGTACAGTCTTCTAATCTTATTATTTTCTTAGCTAAATTTATGTTGTTAAAAGCCTGGTAGGCACATAACAGTGTGAGCTATATACAGTCTTTTCCATGCTCCATCTCAAAGCCTGGACAAAAGCCAGCTCTTGTTGTATATATAGACATTATAAGCCCGACCAGGTGACTAGAATACCACAAAACTTGCCCAATAGCACTCCTATGTCTTTCTCTTCTTCACTCCAGGAAAGGCCGGCCTGTGAATTTGCCCATAAGAGCGGGCTCGACGAACTCTCTTTCTGTCGCTTCCTCCATCGTGGCAGAGACAGATAAATCGTCTCTGAATTCGGCCAGGCTCACCAGTGACATAGCCCCATACTAGGAGATTGATGGCGAAGTCTATGGTATTGCTTGTAGTTGCAAACTGGTATGGGGGCTGAGTATATAGGGATGGGACTGAGTGGTTGAGGCGACGGTGAGAGTGAGGTGAGAGTGTAGAGAGAATATAAAGTTTAGAATGGTATATAGTTGTATCGATAAATCGGTGGGCATTAGGACGTATTCGTAGAATGGGATGAAGCAACCGGGTTGGGTGATCCTACAAGTTATCGAGCCGTCTCTCCTGAGATATGGATGCCTTTACCACCACTCGATGCTGGGTCTTCTTCGACTGAGGTGTTTCCCATTTCTTCATCAATTTCATATCCCATCGTTCGTCATACGCTTTGAAAGGGGTTCGACCGCTAAATCTAGGAATGTGTATAGATCTCCTAGAACCCCCAGAACAACAATGCACCATATCGTCGCAAGCTATTTCCCGGTCTTTGGTTGACACAAACTTCGTGAAGTGTGGCGTAGGCTGTGAAAGGTGATGCCGTCAGAAACTGCACCGATCAGAGCCATGTTATGTGCTTGCAACACAAGCTCTCGCGGACGGGGTAGTTTCGCGGGAACGGAACCAACTTGCCCGATGGTTTCAGGTCCTGCACCCCCGGGAAAATGGTTGGCTCCTGCGATATTCAGCCTTGATGAACTTCTTCAGGATGCCGAGCGTGGAGACAATGCTGTCTCTGTGCTCATCTGGGAGTGCCTGGTGCACATCATCCTCCACTCCTGGTGTGCTCTGGCACTTTGATCGCAGCTAGTAGGCTAGTCCACAATGTCGCCGAGGCGGTGGAGGAGAAGGTTGATTCCGATACGTGGGGATATAGAGGTGTTCAGGACCATGTCCGAAATTGCCATTCGGAATCCGTCAAACTCAGGTATCTCCCTCATCAGAGCCTTGGTTGTCTCTCGTGTCGCTCATGAGATATATATAGTACAAGAACAGAAACCCCCGGCTCCCAGTATCATCCCAACTCGTTTTCCTTTTATATAGGTACAGACTGTCAAGGACCGCTCGAATCCACAACAGGAAGTGGGTGGAGGCTAGGGGTGTCTGCCCAGACAACGCTTTGGTCCTTGTCTAGCTCTCTGGAGCTGATGGGCGAAACTGTATAGATGGAGGTTTGGAACCGCAAGAGATCTCAAACACCTCAACAGCCAAGACGCCTTTGACAGGTGTAGGTTCCATTTCCCTGCTCTTTCCATGTGGCCCCGGTAACTGCATTGGCGGCATCATTGGGATCTCGCACCGGAGTCTGTCTGTGGTTTCGAGAGAAGCATCCCCGAAACCGCCATCAAACACACCACAGAAATTGACCACCAGAGGCCACGATTTTCCTCAGCTGAGTGAGAACTGGTCCACTTCTCCTTCTCGCAACGCTCTACCAACCGCCAGCAAGGCGGGCGGAGAGCTAGACAATGTCCTTCGATGGTCAACGATCTTTCGAATCCTGGGGGAGTAGGAAAACGAATCTTGGCCAGGAAGTGATGAACAAGAACGCATATGTAGTTAGGACCCAGAAGCTTCAATGAAGAGAAGTGAATAATGTATATAATAAGGATGGGGGGTCATTGTAGACCCGATGGAGTCGAGAAAGCTCGTTCAATCAAAAGATGACGATATACCAAACAAGCAGTGATGAACTTGGCCTCTCGTCAAGGAGAAGTCGACCTCAAGACAGCAGACGCCAACCACCGGACGTAGCTGTCCTGTAATGTTGACTCCCGTCCACATATTATACAATGGTGTTCCGGTAAACAGGAATGCGTACTCGTACTGCAGACCCCGGAGGGCTAGGCTCAAGTGCGTGCGTGAGCTCGCTCTTTGCGTCATGTGATTCGTCTAAGATCAGGGTACTGACCCCTGTCTCTTCGAACCTGGCGATGCCTGGGTTGAGAGGATTTCCCAAGCTCCTCGCTGACTTTGGAACCTTGAGGCTCCAGAGGCGACCGATGAGGAGTGCCATGCGTGATGCATAGGCAAGGTGGTCGTGGTATTCTGCTACGTCACGGTTATATATAGCGGTCCGCGAACAAAGGCATGTGTACAGAGAACCACTTTGTACCCCATCACAGCGTCATGGGGATACGCCCGGTTGTCCAGTATGAGAAAGGATGGGCGGTGAGTCTACAAAGGAATGTTAGTATATCTCACGAAGAGGACTCATCACCATGTTCAGCTTACTGGCTTCCAGTGGCGTCTTAGTTTGTCTGCCCATTGTGTGACATATCCGCTCCGACATATAACAAGAACAGGACCTCGATGTGGGTGGTTCATGGGAAGCTCTTCACGAAGCTCGAGAGCGGCCCACAACTCCCGAGACTCAAGCTTGCGGCAAGCTTCAGCTTGATTTTGCCGATCCATTGCCATGACCGAGCAGGTCATTCACAGACTGAGCTGTTTGACGCCGGGACCGGCTCCTAAGATACCATCACAAGTCAGCTATCATGAACGAGTCCATTACGGCGTGAGAATCAGTCAATCACTTACTAGATAGTATATAAAGATGCTGTACCAATAAATATAATCAAGAGCGCCCTCCTTGTTGTTCTGGGAGCTCAATCCTATAGCGTCGTGTTGCTGCCCAAACCCCTGGCCAGACACTCAGCCAGTGTCAACTGAAAGCCTGACTTGGTTGATAGAGTTCCCGAAGCTTTGTGTGCGCTGAGAGCCACGTGCTTCATATAAGATGTAATGGGACTAGGTGTAGTAGATTCTGCACCCGCCAAGTTTGGCATCGTAGCCTTCTTCTCTTGCAACAGTGCAGAAAGCGCCATATCTTTGACGAGGTGATTAAGGAGGGCTTCGGTGCTTGCCAGAACAAAAGGCGGAGGGTGATGAGGCTTTGCTCGACCTTGTTTCTAGGAGGTAACCGTTATAATATAGCATATGTAAGATGGGGTGTTGTTGAGGTGGGTTGAAATGGGATGAATGTGGGAGAAGGGAGAAGGGGATGAGGGGGATAACTCTCGTATAAATACTTTTCAGAAAGAATAATGAGTAATCCAGATGCTGTAATGGCTTTTCATGCCATGCATGGAATCAATTTTGCTTGGACATCTTTGCGTTGCAAATCATATGGCAAACGAAGACGTGCTTTGTTCATGACAAGCAGATATGCTCTAAAATCATGAGAAATCGCCAAGTAAACTGGAAAAGAAATCAATCTTGACATCCGTTTTGTTTCATCTTGGAGAATCCATCCGTCATAGCTAGGTACCCTGGGCACTCGTACTGGCTGCATGATGGGTCGAGGTGCGAGGCTTCCCTCAACTTCAACCCCTGAACGGTTCAAGTCAAAATGACGAGTGAGACATGTTTAATATGATTCGAACTCTTGAACTGGCCGTATATGTAAGGATAAATCAGTCAAATTAGTCCAAGATCAGCTGCTATATACCCTCTCTACTTCTATCTAGAGCTCGTCCTTAGTATGTGTCTCCTCCTCTAGCTTCCGGCTCTTGGTATTCTTCTCCTCAGCGCCCTTACGTCGCTGATCCAGTGCTGCAATCTCATCATCGTAGACGGTCCACTCAGGGACCTGTCTTCTCGCTCGGTCGAGCTTGGGTTCCTTGGTCTGCGGGTTGTTGCACAGGTCGATGGTGCGGGCCGAAGCGAGGCTTTCGTCACTGCACCATGTCTCACACCACAGCCACTCCTGGGGAAGGCTGTGGATAGGGATGGTAAATTGCATGTTGTTGGGCAGGTCCTGGTCCAGGTTTGACAAGCTGTTGGGGTCAGCTGAGAGGGTGTGGTACTGCTGTCTGAGACGGTCTCCAGCCGCGAGCTGGCGGAAGCGGTGTAGATCTACGACATAGAGGGCCGAGATATGATAGGGGAGACCACGGAGGTAGTTTGCCCAGTAGCCCTGCTTCCAGAACCGGAAGCCCTCCATCTCTGTGCGCGAGTCGCACATGGGCGTGAACCCGTACGGCGCACCCTTGAGGTCGTGGTTCACAAGGTCAATCATGTCGGTGCGAACGATTTGGTCCGCGTCCACGAAGATGACCTTGTCGAGTGACAGCGGGAACAGCACATCTAAGAAGAGGATCTTGTAGCCCCAGATCTCACGCTGCTTCTCCTTCTGTTGACGAAGCCAGTGAGGCCACTTGTATGTCACCATCTCGTATTTGAACCCATACTCGGCTGCCATGTGTGGAATAAAGTCCTTGAACGATGGCGAGAGGAACTGCTCAATGAACCAGAACTTGACGGTGTGCTTGGTGTTGCGCATGACGGAAACCATCATGATATTGAGCATACGCTCGTAAAGGTGGCCACTGGCGACACTGAAGATGTTGATCTCGGCGTGTTCTTGTGCCGAAATCTCCTTGTGCGTCTTGGATGCACCAAGGAGACTCTCGGCGAACTTGAGGCCCTTTGCAACAATGCCCTTGTCTTCATCATCAGTTGTTGTGAGAACGTCAGCTTCTCCCATGCCTGGCTTTCGTTCCAGTCGCGGGTACAGTGTTGTGCCCTTAAAGTCCATGAGCGCAACCTCGGTACCTTCATCTCCGGGGACAGCAGAGTAGCCCTGGGCACCGACGCTCTCAATCGTAAAGATGTCAGCACTGCGGCCCTCCTTGAGCTGAATGTTGTAGTAACCAGGGTTCGCCTTGAACTGGAAGTATCCAAGGTTAGCCATGATGATGGTATCGGTGACGAGGGGGTCCTTTTCCGTTGCCAAGACCAGCTGAGCACCACGGGGTGCGCCTCGCTTGCCATCTCTGGAATGACCCTCAATGAGGATATTCTCCAGCTCATATGTCGCGTCCACATCGGCCTTGACGGAGCTGAGCTTGATGTTGTCGAGATCGTGGACGGAGGCCTTGGGAGCCACAAGCCAGGCTGGAGGAACATCCATGCCGGCTGTCAGAAGAGCCTCTGAGGGAAGGCCCTTGAAAACAGCCTTGGGGCCCTTGACATGCCCATCCTTATCGAAAGAGGGGGCTGAGTTGAGAACATAGCGGAAGAAACGCTTGATAGGAAGCTCCGACACAACCTCCTTCGGGTTGATGATCAACTTCAGGTAAACACCATCCAGCTCGGATAGGACCTTGAGGATCGGAGCCCACTTCTGGCCTTGTTCACTGGTAGGGTTCAAGAGACCAGCAATATGGATGCTGGCGGTCTCTGGGTTGCCAATCTCAATCGCGGTATGTGTCGAGTTCCATGTGCTATAGAGCGTAGTTCGAACGGATGGAGCAGACTCAAAGATGCCCTCTGGAAGGTCAGAGATGGTAGAGAGTGCAGTGATGGAAGTGAGCTTTGCGGCGGCAACAGGGTCCGAAAGCTTGTCGGCGAAACCGAGGTCCTCGATGGCAGCATAAACAGGAAGAATTCTATTTCGCTGCTCAAAGTCAAGGAGCTGCTGCAAGTCGTCCACCTTGAACAAGACGTTGGCTGGCAGAGGGCCAACGACGCGGCCGTTGAGAAGCAAGGCCTTTGTTCCTGGCAAGATCTTGGCAGTGGAGAGGAACTCCGCCAACGCGTTGCCAAATCCATCATCTTCACCCGTCCACGACGCTTCAAGAATGGCCTTGAGCTCATCCTTGCTCTCGATCTCGGCAAGTTTCGCTGCGTTGGTCTTGAAGGCGCCGTTAATAGCGTGTGCGTCAGCGGGTGATGAAGGGTTATGAACAAGTTCAAGTCGAATTCCCGGGTTGGCTCGCTTGAACTCAAGGGCAGAAACAAGAAGATCTTGACCATCTTCCGTGTTGAGGTCAGTGACAACAGTCAGAACAGCCCAGGTCTCCTTTGTCGATTCAACATTGGCCTCGAGAACAGCAACCTTGCTGAACAGGTCAGCATGATCAGTGCAGAGCTTGTTGACATCGAGAACGCGGAGAGATTTGTCATCATCGGGGAAGATGTAAGTGTTCCTCTTGGCAAGCGCCTTGTTCAAGAAGACACCGGGAACCCAGCTCTCCTCGTCGACCTCCCCAAGGTAGACCGCCTTCTGGATGGCCTGTGTGTCTTCAGTCAACCGCTGTCCCATCGCCTGCACCCAGTTCTTTTCACGAGGAATAGCCAAGCCGTCGACGAAGACGGGGCGCACCGTCGTGTCTGCGTTGAGTCGACTGGACCAGGCTTGCGATGCCTTGATCTTCAGTGTATAAGATTCGGCTTCAAGAACCTCATCCAAAGTCATCTTGGCAGTTTCGGGTAGTGGCTCGCGTCCCTCAGTGGCCTTGGCAAAGGCCCTCTTGTCCACACCAGTCTTGGAACCCTCCTCGCACTCCGAGAGATATGCGATCAGAGACTCGAGACCGTACGTTTCCATCAAGTGATAGGCAATCTTGCCTGCCGCAACAGCTGGAGGTGTGGATGTCAGAGGGGCAATACCAAAGCGGATGGTGAGGCCGCGCTGCATGAACTGTGCCAGCTGGCTAAATGCCCGCACATCCTGAAGATTGGTAAAATCGACAGGCGCAATGATGTGGAAGAGATTGCGAGCCACTTGGGGAAGCTGGCCGGGATAGGTGCGTCGGAGAAGCTAAAACAGGATGAGTGACATTCCTTGCCAAAGGGTCTTGTTGTACATACCGACTTCAGTTCCTTCGGAAGCTCCGCATATTGATCATCCTTCTCGAGATCATTGAGCCAAATAAAGACCTTGCCATCTTCGCTTCTATCTGTCCAGTCGAATCGGGTGGGCTCATCATCTGCTTTGGCGTTGGCGATCTCTGAGTGTCCAAGCAACGAAACAGCCTGCTGGCCGTTAAAGCCAAGTGCACGAACACCGTTGATCAGCTTGCGCTCGCGTCGGATCATGTCGATAAGATTGAACGGTTCGATTTGACGCTCAATGAGCTGAACTCCGTTCATCCACAAAAAGTTGATGCCGGTGGGAACGCCTGCTGCGACATTCTTCTGCTGCTCCTCCTTGAACTCCTTGGAAACCTCGTGCGCGATGATCGACCTGGAAAACTTGGGGAAGTCTTGTGTCGCCTTAACCAAGGTTTCGAACGGATTTTCGCTCTTCAGGATGAATGAGGCAGTCTTCAAGCCCAAGGATGCCAACTCCGACGTCGAAAGGGGCTTCAGATCAGCAACTTCCTCCTCTTCGTCAAGAACAACATCAGTAGCGACGGGCTTCTGAGTGGCATCTTTACCGGCTTCACGATCGTCAATAACAATATAGTCGGTTCTCTTCAAGGCCAGCTCGACACCATAGCCACTAACGGGAAGAGGGCTGCTCTGAGCGGTACTCCGACGGTATCGAAGTCGATAGGAAAGGTCTCCTTGCTTGGCAGCCTTTGAAAGAGCTTCATGAAAGGGGCCGAATGATGCAGACGTAGGGTCAGCATAGAGAACAGCGT
Source organism: Ascodesmis sphaerospora (assembly GCA_027569015.1). NCBI lineage: Eukaryota > Fungi > Ascomycota > Pezizomycetes > Pezizales > Ascodesmidaceae > Ascodesmis > Ascodesmis sphaerospora. Next base: position 926,039 of record JAPPUR010000014.1, on the reverse strand, counting down.
CTTTACCAATGCCCAGTACTCGGTCAAAGGGCAACACATTGGTTTGCCTGTATCGCGTTAGGACTTAAGGGCCAAAGTGGGAATGTGCACAACTCACTTGGATGACAGATCACTCTCTACCTCAGCATCAAGCGTTGGAGAGCAGTACTTCTTGTTGTCGACCAGAGCCCAGCTCTGACACTTGTCATCAACGTCCTCCTTTGCCGTAGGGTCAACAGCAGTCGAGTAGTATTGGTAATGCGCTTCGATTCGTGGCGCCGCAGATCGCAGGGAGAGAGCTAGCTTGAAGGTTGACAGAGCATCGGGGCTGGCAATATGGCCGTCTTGTTGTAGAACCTCGAGGAACTGGTCGTAGAGCTCTGCGTCTGAGCTTGCTGATGCGAAATGGCTACTAGCGATCTTGTCAAGGAGTGGAAAGTACGAAGTCGAGTTTTCTCCGACAGCCGTCTCGCTATAGACTATTAGCACTGCGGCATAAAATGGTATGCTATGGATGCTTGGCATACAGAAGTTCGAGAAGATAGGGCCCACGGGGGAAGGCAGCGTTCATGCCCACGTTAACAGCAGGAGATGCAGTCGCCAGAGAGGCCATGAGAGCCATCGCAAGCCCCCATGGCAGTTGGGAAAGGCGCAACATGGCTAGAGCTGTCTCGAGCAGCGTATATGGTCCTTTGTTGGATTTACGCGAAGCTCGGAGCTTTGAGGCTCGCGATGGAGGGGCAAAGGACAGCTCTCAAGAGCTACCTCTATGGCAGATGTGGCGATTTCAAAAAATGATGCTGCAATCCTCAAAGACACAAGTTCAATAAATGGTTCGGCTTTCTAAGCCTTCTCCGACTGCAGCAGGCTTTCAATTGCCCTGCAATGACAGCTCATTCATCAAGAATCAAGCTGACCTCCGGATGTAAAGTGTAGTTGGATCTGGACAGCGTCACCAAAAGCAAGAGCTGCCCCAACTAGGCTTAGCGAGGTGCCCCTGTCATGATGTGGCGCCTGTGGCTGTGACAGGACCCAGTGGCTTCTGGGCGTCGTATCCCCTGCATTTGGCACGCCAGAATGTGAAGAGGGTTCCCTAATTCTTCTCAAGTATTCGAAGTAAATCTCTAGAAAATATCATAAAACAGTATTATTATCTAAAGGCCTTGTATCTATTCTTATTATACTCTATTGATCATCTTTAGGGGAGTATAAACTCATAGGTTTATCCTGACCCAGCTGTCTGGCTTCAGGGGTCAGTGTCAAGCCACATCCAGGGAGCTTAACGAGCGGAACAATGGATGTTGCGGGTGGGTTTAGCCTCCCCAGCCATGAATGGCAGCCCACACTTTGGGACACGATTGCTTAAGCCTCCTAGGTAGGAGATCCCTCCACGGCCAGCATTCAACCACCACTATCCCTCCCTTTTCCCTCCTCACAACCTCCCCCTTCTCCACGCTCTGCTGGCCAGCTCGCTCCGACGATTGCGATCTAGCGACAAGCAAGCTGAGCAACTGCTTCCACCGACCGCTTCTTGGGCCCGTATTGTTCCACCCCTTAATGCTTGAAGCTGCGGCTTCACCTCCCCGCCAAGATGCAGTCCTCCCCGGGAATGTTGACCAAGGTATGAATGCGCGGCCATGATATGCCCAGGTCCAGATTGGCTAATTGTACTTGCTGCGCAGTTTGAGTCCAAGTCCTCTCGAGCAAAGGGCATTGCCTTCCACCCCAAGAGGTCAGTCGTTGACCGTCGCTGAACCGCATCGCAACCTCCAAGCTGACAAGTCACCATCAGACCATGGATCCTCGTGTCGCTACACTCTTCCACTATCCAGCTCTGGGATTACCGAATGGGAACATTGATTGATCGCTTCGAGGAACACGATGGCCCCGTGCGAGGTGTCGATTTCCACAAGACCCAGCCGCTCTTCGTCTCGGGCGGTGACGACTACAAGATCAAGGTCTGGTCCTACCAGACCAGGCGCTGCCTGTTCACCCTCAACGGCCATCTTGACTATGTCCGAACCGTCTTCTTCCACCACGAGCTTCCCTGGATCCTGTCAGCCTCGGATGACCAGACCATTCGGATATGGAACTGGCAGAACCGTTCATTGAGTAGGTTGCGTTGGCACTTTGCCAAATATTCTGAAATGCTGATGTGTCCATAGTCTGCACTATGACTGGCCACAACCACTATGCCATGTGCGCCCAGTTCCACCCCAAGGAAGACCTCGTCGTCTCGGCCTCTCTCGATCAGTCCGTCCGTGTTTGGGACATCTCCGGCCTCCGAAAGAAGCACTCTGCCCCCACTTCGATGTCCTTTGAAGACCAGATGGCGCGCGCCAACCAGAACCAGACCGACATGTTTGGCAACACCGACGCCGTTGTCAAGTTCGTCCTCGAGGGTCACGACCGAGGTGTCAACTGGGTCGCCTTCCATCCTACAATGCCCCTCATTGTGAGTGCTGGCGACGACCGCCTGGTCAAGCTCTGGCGCATGAGCGAGACCAAGGCTTGGGAAGTTGATACATGCCGAGGACATTTCCAGAACGCATCCGGATGTCTTTTCCACCCTCATCAGGACCTGATTCTGTCTGCTGGCGAGGATAAGACCATTCGTGTATGGGATCTTAACAAGCGAACTGCCGTCCAGTCGTTCAAGCGAGAGAACGACCGTTTCTGGGTTATTGCTGCCCATCCCGAGATCAACCTGTTCGCTGCCGGCCACGACAATGGTGTTATGGTCTTCAAGCTGGAGCGTGAGCGCCCTGCCTCTGCTGTTCACCAGAACCAGCTGTTCTACGTCACCAAGGAGAAGCATGTCAAGTCCTACGATTTCCAGAAGAACATCGAGAGCCCTACCCTGCTGTCGCTCAAGAAGCTCGGTAGCGCCTGGGTTGCGCCCCGTACCCTGTCCTACAACCCTGCGGAGCGATCTATCCTTGTCACCTCCCCCGCCGATGGAGGCTCTTATGAGCTGGTGAACCTCCCTAAGGATGGCTCGGGCGCTATCGAGCCAGCCGAGTCCAAGCGTGGCGCTGGCAACTCGGCCATCTTTGTGGCTCGCAACCGATTCGCTGTTCTCAACTCGGCCAGCCAGACCATCGATATCAAGGACCTCTCCAACAACACGACCCGATCCTTCAAGCCTCCCGTTGGTACCACTGACATCTACTTTGGAGGCACTGGTAACCTGCTGATCATCACCCCGACCGCCGTCCACCTCTACGACATCCAGCAGAAGAAGAGCACTGGTGAGCTTGCCGTCAACGGTGTCAAGTATGTTGTGTGGTCCAACGATGGCCTCTACGCCGCTCTCCTGAGCAAGCACAATGTCACCATTGTTACCAAGACTCTCGAGCAGGTCAGCACCCTCCACGAGACGATTCGTATCAAGAGCGCCACCTGGGACGATGCCGGTGTCCTCCTCTACTCGACTCTTAACCACGTCAAGTACACTCTCTTGAACGGCGACAACGGTATTGTCCGAACCCTCGACCAGACCGTCTACCTGGTCAAGGTTAAGGGCCGCAACGTTTACTGCCTTGACCGAGCCGCCAAGCCCCGTATCCTGCAGATCGACCCTACCGAGTACCGATTCAAGCTGGCCCTTGTGAAGCGAAACTACGAGGAGATGCTTCACATCATCCGAAATTCCAGCCTTGTGGGACAGTCTATCATCTCATATCTCCAGAAGAAGGGCTACCCCGAGATTGCTCTGCAGTTCGTCCAGGACCCTACTACCCGATTCGACCTTGCCATTGAGTGCGGCAACCTTGACGTGGCTGTTGAGATGGCTAAGGAGCTTGACAAGCCCAAGTTCTGGACTCGCCTGAGCACCGAGGCCCTGGCACACGGCAACCACCAGGTCGTCGAGATGTGCTACCAGAAGTTGAAGCAGTTCGACAAGCTTTCCTTCCTGTACCTCGCTACTGGTGACCACTCTAAGCTTGCTCGAATGGCCAAGATTGCTGAGCACCGTGGTGACTTTACCTCGCGATTCCAGAACGCCGTTTATCTCGGCGAGGTTGAGGATCGCATTCAAATGTTCAAGGAGATTGACCTCTGTAAGTATAAGCTAACTACCTATCTTGCATCTCACTAACTGTGTGTTAGACCCTCTTGCGTACATGACTGCCAAATCTCACGGCCTTGAGGAGGAGTGCCAGGCCATCCTAGAGGCCACTGGTCTGACTGAGGAAGACCTCACCATGCCCACTCTCGGTGCTCCCCTGTCTACCCCCAAGCCTGTCGTGCCCACATTCAAGGCCAACTGGCCCACCAAGGCTACTTCGCAGTCCTTCTTTGAGAAGGCTCTTCTCGGACAGGTTGAGGGTCTTTCGCTTGAGGATGAGCCCGCTGCTGCCGCCGGAGGCTTCGAGGATGCCCTCGAGGACGATTCTGCTGCCAAGCGCAACGTCTCCTTGCTCGATGATGACGATGAGGATGCTGCTGGCTGGGATATGGGCGACGATGATGTTCCCGAGGTTGACAGTGACTTCGTCAATGTCGAGAGTGCTGATGCTGGCGGCGCTGCCAGCAGCGAGGCTGACCTCTGGGCACGAAACTCGCCCCTTGCCGTGGATCACATTGCTGGCGGTTCGTTTGAGACTGCTATGCAGCTCCTGAACCGACAGGTTGGTGCCGTTGACTTTGCACCACTCAAGCCCCGCTTCCTCGAGGTCTACTCGGCCTCCAGGACATTCCTCCCCGCTTCCCAGGGCCTGTCACCCCTGGTGAACTATGTCCGCCGAACTCTGGATGAGACCGATCCCAGAAGGGTTCTGCCCATTATCCCTCGGGATTTGGAGCACCTTGCCTCCAATGACCTGCAGGCAGGCTACGACTCGATGAAGTCCAACAGGCTGGATGCTGGTGTCAACATTTTCCGGGGCATCCTCCACTCCATCCTGGTCAACGCTGTTTCGAGCGAGGACGAGGTGGCTGAGGCTAAGAAGCTCATTGCTTCGGCGAGCGAGTACGCTGTTGCTATGGACATTGAGCTCTCGAGAAGACAACTGGGTTCCGCCGAGGTCGTAGCCAGTGACCCCGAGAAGCTTCAGAGAAGCCTTGAGCTGTCGGCATACTTCACGATCCCCAAGATCGAGGTGCCTCACCGACAGCTTGCCCTGCTTAGCGCTATGCAACTGGCCATGCGCAACAGGAACTACAACTCTGCCCTGAGCTTTGCTAACCGCATCATTGCTAACGGTGGTGCCAGCAAGATTGTGGAGAACGTAAGTGTCACTATCCCTATTTAATCTATCTCAGCTACTAACACCCTAAATAGGCCAGGAGAGCCAAGGCTCAGTGCGAGCGCAACCCTCATGATGCTGTTGAGATCGAGTTTGATCAGTTCGCTGAGTTTGACGTGTGTGCGGCCAGCCACACTCCCATCTACAGCGGTACGGCGTTCGAGGAGTGTGCCTTTGACGGCTCCAAGTACCACACCCAGTACAAGGGCACCGTGTGCCGAGTGTGCCAGGTTTGCGAGATTGGCAAGCATGGCAGCGGCTTGAAGCTATTCGCTTGAGCCTTTAAAGAGTAGAAGATTTAATGACTGGAGCGCAAGTTGGGACATGGAGTTTCGAGTCAACGATGCACAAAAGAAGCCAGGTGGACCGAAAGGGGACGTCTATGGTTTTCAAAAATGGCTGGACTTGGACGATAGGTTGGTAGAACGATGGCATAGGAGTCATGTCGTATCTTTATAGCTGCAACTTAGCCTGAATTCATGCGAGACGTACACAATTCGATAGAAGAATGACATGTGGAGACCTCATGAGTGTGTGCTGGACGGTTGCTTGCTTTGTGTTTCCGTCGGATGGACGGACATCGTCAAGTTGAATTAGTCGTACAACACTTGTCTCTTCCTCTACTCGTCTATATCCCGTTTCCCCTTCGTCTCCACTAATGCAGCTCTACACAATCGTCTCGAGCTCGCGGGCGTAGCCCAGAGCATTCTCTATCACCATCTGGCTCATCTCCTTGTTCTGGTTGCCATCCTCACCCTCAGCGGCGTCGGGGAAGTAGATTTGGCCGTCGCGGACGACCCAGCCGCGGTGGTGGGCGAACGAGATGACGTCGCCCTCCGAGTCGAGGAAGAGCAGGGACTTTGTCGAGCTGATGGGGAGGCTGGGGTATGCGCGCTCACTGCTAGAGGCGATTTCGGAGCGAATCTGGTTCTTGAGAATCTGTGTCCAGGTTAGTATCCGTAGATCGTCCATGGCATATATATCCTTACCTCTGAGAAAACGCTATACTCGTCGCATGGCACCTCGCTGCTCTTCATGGCCTTCCAAACCCGGTCGTATGATCCCTCCATCAACCACCTCTCCAGACGAATGGGGTAGCCCAAGTATCGGTCACTCTCGACGTCACCGCCGCCACCTTCCCGGTTGGCCAAGCTCTCGAGCTCGGTGTGGAATTCGGCATATCGACCCTGAGTCAACAGCAGAAGCAGGCTCAGACCGGTGACCTTGTTCCGCTCAGGCAAGTTGGGCGCAAGCACGGAGGCGGGGAGCTCGTAGAAGGGCTGGAGCTGCTGGACATAGCGGGTGAAGGCGTCGGGGTTGCGGGCGCGGATGGCAAAGAGGGCGCCCTGCTCGTAGGTCTCGCGGGCGAGTGGGAGGAGGGGGGCGGGGGTGTTGGGGGACGGCGTGAGAGCGTTGAGCTTGAGGAGGGCGAGCTTTGCCTTGGAGAGAAGGGCGTTGGCTTCGGCGTAGCTCATGGATGGGGAGTGCTTGAGCTGAGCAAGGATCTGGGCGAGGTTGCGGTCGGCCATTGTGGGCGACGGAGGGAGAGCAAAATGTCTCGTGACTGTGTTGCGCAGGGTTGATTCCTAAGGGTTTTGGTGGGAGATGATGCGGTCAATGAGGCGGTGTTGTGGTATGGTTCGTTGGGGTCGTGGTGTTGATGGTTGGTGATATTGAAGCTTCACCAGGCTGCATTCAGTGACGCGAGGCCACGGCACATGCCTGGCGCTGGTGGTTGCGAGGTCGCTGGGCTTGCAGGGGTGTTTCGGGAGAGAGAAATTCCGAGCCGAGCCGCCAAGGTCCCCTCGGATGAGGTAATCATGTCGATGATCCATCGGCGTCCAGGTTCGCACCATTTCAACGAAAGTGCATCTTTGTAATTCGCTGCTTTTCTAGATTGAAATCGGATATTTGGGTTGCATGCGGCTGATCGCGCATGGACAGCAAGTGAGCACATCCCACCTGTTCGGGGTTGGGCTGGGCAGACTATCGATGAAGGTCCATGGGGGTCAAGTCAGCCTTGTGCGGCTTGTCTTGGTGGCGGTTTGATAGATTCCATGTACAATTCCGTCGTAGAGGATTTTGGAGTCAGCCTAGGCTATGCGGGTTCTATCTGCCTTGACACCTCCAGTGCCAAGGTAGGTACTCCGTTCCGTGCCTCGCATACCACTAGAGGATTAATTAAACTCGCATTTGGAGCCACGAGGTAACAAGCTTGTTCGCTGTCGGAGACATAATTTTCACGTGGCCGTACAAAACACGACAGCTTGTTGATAGGTAGTGCCGTGCTTGTGTACGGGGACAACTATGAGCATGACATGTCCTGCCGAAACAACAAGGACTTTGGTCCAACAGAAACAGAACAATTCAAAATTCAGCCCATCATGGCCTCGACCAGCAGGCGGGCGCTCTCTGGAAATGAAACCAGGGACAGAGCTGGAGCTGAAAATAGCAGCGGGGGCTGTGGCTGAGCAAGCGACCAGCTTGGCCATGTAACTGAGCTGAACTGCTAATGCAGCTACAGCAAAGCTCTCTCAAAGTGGTGTCCGTATTGGTAAATTAGCTACAGCCAACAGAACATGTGAAACTTGACAGCTAACCAAAGAGCACGAGAAATGAGAGGCATCAGGACATGTGCTGCGATGGTTGGCAGATTTGAGAGTACCAGGGTCATGACTTCACGACGCCGTGACGAGCATGTACATCATAACCAGCCTCTCTGCCCCTCGTTCAAGGGTGTCTCCGTGGCCGTGTGGCTACCCTCCATTCCGAGCTCCAGCTTCACAGCTCTTCAGTTGCAATGCAAATCCCCGTGGCCAGGTTTCTTGGCAATCTTCAACAGCTTTGAATTTGTCTAGGTAGGTAGGTAGGTAGGTTGGTTGCCACATAGCCCAAGAAAAAAAAGGCGAGGGACCAGTTCTCCGTACGGAGACGAGCATCACTTGATGCCCGTTTTAGATGAGCCCTGTCAAATTGAGTATTTATAGAGTAGTACCTAATTACACTATGATTATATTTTTCCTTAATTCTTTGTAATTTCTAGCTAGAGTATTTCCTAAGCATTAGAGGAGTCCCGTCTCCTGTTGCAGTGTCGGACAGTTGCAGGCGGTGCCTCCCTCACAACCACCTGGAACTTAAGCGAGCATCTGACGTCGAGGACCTGAGATCTCAGGCTCCTGCCTCTGCCTCCTTCACCTTCTTCGCATTACTTTGTCCTATTTCATTCCTACACCCAACCTCTCTTCTCCTTGCATCACTCCATACGAACCGTCTCATGTTCGCGCCGATCCTCACCTAATAGTTCATGTCAGTCCGACAGAGTTCCTGATTCCACAAATTGAAACAAGACGCCGTTGAACGAACGGGGCCAACATCCCTGCTGCGAATCCTTCACCCACAGCCCACTTACGACCTGTCTGTCGCAGGCTACTCGACTGTCGCAGCACGCACGAGCGACCCTTTGCTTTTGCTTTCCCCACGCACTGTCGCCCGTCGCGCGCACCTCTTGCTCGGGAGCGCCCCGCTCCCAACAGCCGCCGCCGCAGCCCACCCTCTGCAAGACGCCCACAGGGTGCCAGTCGCGGGCTGGGCCTAGCGATTTCTAGTGTTACAGCTCCTTACAGCTGATTACAGGACAGCAGCCCATCTCGTGAGGCCCGTCACACTGACGGATACATAACGAAGCGTCTGGACCCTCAGCCTCCTCGTTGATCTCGACCTCGGCTCCCTTCTTTTCCGACTCTCTCTGTCGACTACCTCTTCGTTCTATACCTATATTCCCTTGCCCCACACGCCGACCCTCAAGCCGCCGCAATGGCGAGCTATCAGCAATACGCACAGCTCGGAAAGGGAGCTCCCGGCGGCTCAGCCGCTGCCGGCAACTCTTCATGTAAGCAACCCTTAATTCTCCCGTCATCCCCGTCATCACTTGGCCGGCTCCCTCTGTAAGAGCTGATATGCAGGAGCGCATCTTGTGCGAGCTGGCGACTCTCCATTCGCCGGCATATCTGTTTGACTTGATTGATTGATTGGTGGCCGACACTGGACCAAGGGGGACTGGGACGCACTCAATCTTGGACCCCCAATACGAGAACAAGGACATCAAAGCTCAGAGAGAAACGCCTCTTGGACATGAGAACCCCGACAGAGTTTGGCGCAAACTATCTAGACCTGAAGCCGTGTCAGCATTTGCTCGTCCCTGGCTACCTGCAAGATCGGTCGACGCCCAGCCCCTTAGAAACACGCAAGCCAGCTCAACATGGTCTTTCCCCAGAGCTCCAGACCAGCATCGTCATTTCGACAGGGGAGCTATTTGCGTCTCTGGCACCCACTACACAGCCTGGTCCTTGGAATTCCAAGCCACATTCTAGGTCTCAGCAATGTCTTCTGGGCCATGCCAGCCAGCGGGTCAGGATACAACAGTGCCTAAACACCACAATGGGCCGGCGCAGAACGGACCCCTAAAGCGCCTGCTGTGGCGGACGACATTGTGACTATTCTGACACAGCCATCTCGGAGCGGCACGTCCAAGCAATTGTCCAAGCGACTCTTCTTATTCTTCTCCGGGTATTAGTAGATCTTCGTATCTGCTCCATACGTCCCGCTTCCGACAACATTTGTCTCTCGGCAGTACCTACGGACAATCCCAGCCGGCCCCTAGCAGAGTGGTTCTTGGCACGCTTTGGACCTGGATCCTTGTGCTTGATCCCCTGAGGCACCACCCGACGTTGGGCTCTAGAACCCCGCCGCACTGTTACTACTTCTGGATCCCCTCGTCGTTGGGCTCCCGAACCGCCTCCGTTTGGCGTTTCACACTCCATCTTGATTCTGGAGCCTTTTCTTCAGGCCACAGCCAGCCTACAGCCTACGTCAAGTCGACTAATTCTGCAGCTTGTCGCTGGAACCACCGCCACCAATCAATCAATCAATCAGGCAGGTAGGCAGGCAAGCCAGCCAACCAAGCCAGAACGCAAAGAAGCGCAGCACACGCACAGCTATTCAGCTCGTCCTTCGGTCGCCTGCTGGCTTGGGCGAAAGGAGGGGTTACGCGCCGTTTCTGCAGAGTCATCGGCGACCGCGCCCGTCAGCTCTTACAGTACCCTCATCTCCACGGGAGAGGCCAGAACCAGGGCCCCTTCATTATTCATCCTTTCCCCCAATCCTCGTGCTGACATCTTACGTCCTTCTCCGGCAGACAAGAGCCAGCAGAACGACATGGCTCCCCCACAACTCGGTGCGACCTTTGTCCCCGGTGGTTTCGACGACTATTATATGCCAGAGGTCGTCGCTCCTGCGCCCCAAAGGTACGTCGCCTGGTTTCTCCCCTTTTAATCCCATCCGTTTGCGGCCCAGGCTCCAGTTTCTATTTCCCGATTCCCCAAGCCCAAGCCCAAGCTCCCTGCCCTGCTCCGTCCCCGTCCCCGTCCCCTTAAGCTTGCCTGTGAGAGCCGGATCCGGTTGCAACGGTGGAAAGGTGGGGCGCGCTGACGATTCTTTGTTGTCCTTGTATCTAGGGTAACCCCTCAGGTCCCCCAAAACATGCAGGAGGACCTCCAGCGCATGGAGCTTGAGGCTACTTCTGTTGAACCGCGATCCGAAGCTGCACCTGGACCTGGACCTCGTCACACCCGCGAGCCCTCCCTCTCGACTTATATCAACCCTCGGGGAGCTGACCAGCCCCGGCCCCAGGCCAACGCCGCCCAGGTCTCAGACGACGATATTCGAGCATACCAATCGAGCGAACCCTACAGGACCGAGCGCCTCAGCACCATGAACTTCGACGCCCCCTCCTTTTCGCCCTTCCCTAAGGTCAAGGGCGATAACATCCCCCCGACTGACGAGGAGAAGGAGGAGATACTATGGAACGCGCGCAAGCACGTTTTGCACTCCCAGAATGTCTCGATGCAGATTACCTGGGCGCGCGACGTCCTAACCTGGGCAGACATCTCCCAGGAGAGCCTCACGAGAGAGTATGGCGACAGGGCCCGACCCGCTACCCCTCGCATAGAACATGAGCTCCGACTCGATGCAATCAACATCATCTCCTACCTGTCACAGCAAGAGCACCCCGAGGCACTCTACATGCGCTCAAAATGGCTCGAGTTTGGCAAGTTTGGCAATCGCGTCGACAAGCGTGAAGCCTATGTCGGCTACAAGCGTGCCGCCGAGCTTGGCCACGCCCGGTCGGAATATCGGATGGGCATGCTATACGAGCAGTCCAACGACATGTCCAAGGCCAAGGAGCATTACTACCGCGGTTTATCCCTCAAGGATTCCGCCTCGCTGTACCGGATGGGCATGATGAGCCTCTTGGGCCAGCACGGCGAGACCAAGGACTACTCGACCGGCCTTGAGCGGATACAGGCCGCCGCCGATAGCTCTGATGAGGATGCTCCTCAGGGCGCCTACGTGTACGGCATGCTCATCGGACGGGATCTGCCCGACATCACCATTCCCGAGGGTCTGCTGCCCAACAACCCCCTCACGGCCAAGATGTATATCGAGAAGTCAGCTTACCTAGGCTTCGCCAAGGCTCAGCTCAAGATGGGTCAAGCATATGAGCTTTGCCAATTCGGCTGCGACTTCAACCCATCATACTCCATCCACTACTACGGCTTGGCAGCCAAGCAGGGTCTGCCAGAGGCAGCTCTGGGTGTCAGTCGATGGTTTTTGTTTGGATACGAGGGTGTCTTTAAGAAGAACGAGGCTTTGGCGTACAAGTACGCTCAAGAAGCTGCGGCCGCTAAGCTTCCGACTGGAGAATTCGCTTTGGGTTACTACAACGAGATAGGAATACACGTTGAGAAGAGTCTGGCGGAGGCCCGGAAGTGGTACCAGATTGCGGCCGACCACGGCAACAAGGACGCCATTGGCCGACTCGAGTCGCTTGATGCCGACAGGACTCTGTCCAAGGCCGACCACGAGACGACTACGCTGACCCGAATCAAGTCGCAACACGGTTCTCAGCGAGGACAACGACCCGACCGCTTCAAGCAGCCACAGCAGATGCCCACCCTGAGCGAGAACAGCGCCCCTGCCTCGCCTACCATCGATGCTGCCGCGGGCCGACAGCCCTCTCCTGGCTTGGCCCCTAACCAATCCCTCGGAGCCCGGCCAACCCTCGTCTCGGGGCATGTCGACTTCCCCGATCCCTCCCGGGCTTCCTTCGTGCTCCCTGCCGTCAATACTGACCGACCTCCCGCCTTTAATGTCCGGCTAGATGCCAACCAAGGCCCGCCGCGACCCCATTCCGCAGCCCCGTACCCCGAGGATGATCGACCTCCACCCCTGACCGTTCGTGCTAAGTCCACGGCGCCTTATCCTGAGGATGATGTCCGGGGACCTACCTCTCCTCGATTTAACCAAGACCCACGGCTGGGACCTCAAGCAGACCGTCCTTCAAGCGCCTTCGGTATCAAGCCCCAGACCGGTGGTCCCCGACCAATGCCGGGCTCCCAGTCAATGGGCAACCTCCATCCTGGTGGGCCCGGAGGACCTGGAGGTCCTGGCGGTCCCGGCGGCCCTGGCGGTCCTGGCGGTCCTGGTGGCCCTGGACGTCCTGACTTGCGTGGTAGAGCTGCATCTGCTGGATATGAAGGTGGCCGCCCAGGACCTGGTGGTCCCGGTGGCCCTGGGGGACCAGGAGGACGACCATCTCCTTACCCAGAGGACAACAACTTTGCCAGACCAGGCAGTGCAGCGCCATACCCCGATGCTGGGCCTCAGGGTGGTCGACTTCAGAAGCCTCCTCCTGCTGGCCAATACCCACCCGGGCCCCAGGGTGGGCCGGGTCAGTCCCAGAACTACGAACGCTTCTCTCGCGTGCCTGGAGCTAGTGGCCGACCCGAGCGAGGAAGCTCGCTCCCTCAGAACCAGCAGCAAGGAGGCCCGCAGCCAGGAGGCCCACAGCAACCTCGACCGCAGCAGGGAGAGATGCGCCCTGATATGCGGCCGCCGCGTACCTCGAGCGCCCAGAATCGTGTTCCTGGTGGCCCAGGCCCCGGCGGTCCCTCTCCAGGACCCTTTGGCGGACCTGGCGGACCTCAGGGTGGACCAGGAGGACCAGGAGGACCTCAAGGGGGTCCTACTGGACCTCCCAGGACTGGCAGTGCGCCACCATCGCAGTTCCAGAGGCCTGATAACAAGCCAAGCCCTGCTCCTAGCGCGGCAACTGCACCGCCTTCCAAGGCAGGCAAGGGCCCGGCGACGTTTGAAGATATGGGTATCCCACAAGGAAAGCAGGAAGGTGACTGTGTAAGTGTTTACTGACCATTCGTGCTTAAGCAGATGGCTAACTTGAAGTAGATCCTCATGTAAATGTGGACAGCGGCTTGGATGAGATTGATAATGGAATGGATGTGAGATGATGGACCATGTGGAGGAGGAATAGACTTAGCTGGGAGAAGGGGCATTACTGGAGTCACACTTGCGGATGGGATGGGATGGGATGGGATGGAATTGTATTTAGGCTGATAGTGAAGGACCAATGACGGAGCAAGCATGGGAGGCAGGGTTGGTTGCGTACATGTCTGTTGGACACTATGGATGCCCCCGGGTTTGTTGTATGTATCGACGGACGGCCTGACTTTGAGTATACAGAGAGGCATTGATATGAAATACGCATGAAGCAGGTTGCATAGATAATGAGTTATGACCTTGTGAGCCGAGTATGGCTTTGTTAGGGTTGTATCTCGCTGGCATCTCATCTTCTGTCACCGGTATCAGCTCATCCCCTGACTCGAAACCGAGTTCAGCTTGATATAGCCTTGCCTTGACCTTGAACGTGACCTAGACCTAAGGTATTGAGCCATTGGTACAGAGGCGTGCACAATTGTGTGGCGGTGTTCGCCTTGTGAAGTAGTTTGGTTCAACACGGACACAAAGAATATGGGGGATTGGACGTGGAAACTATGAGACGATTGTAATAGGAACAATGTCGAAACAAAGGAGTAAAAATGTATAACTTTGCCTTATTCCTCTATGACATGCAAGCCGGCTCTTGGTGGATATTCTTCATCGTCGATAGCCAACAGAGGTTTCTTTGGATTTTCAACGTCAGAGGAATCAAGACATCACCATTGAGACTTCTCAATATTCAACATGAGCAGAGTCGATACAGGCAGAGTAGGCACCGAGGTGTCAGAAACACCCATGCCGCCAGGGTCCGCTCAACCGGATGAAGAGAGGGGACCGACGACGCCGTTTGACAGGGTCAACAACACACAGCAAGAAGGGCTTGAAGAATTCGAAATGAGTATCGTGGAACAAGTCGTACGTCGAGTATCTCCCCAATCGAGCTTCAGCTCATTAACACCTCCAGATGGCGGATGGAGAGCTTGGTGTGTCTGCTTCTCTGGTCACTTGGTCTACATGAACACTTGGGGCTGGGTTAACTCTTTTGGCATCTTTCAGGCTTACTACGTTGACAAGCTTAATCGGACGGCGAGCGACATCTCATGGATTGGATCCATTAGCGTGTTTCTGCTGTTCTTTGTTGGCACTCTTACCGGACGGTTGGTCGATGCTGGATACTTTCGGTATGTGTTTGTTACCGGCATCTTACTGCAGGTTGTGGGCGTCATGGTTACTTCGGTAGTTTCTGAGTACTGGCACTTTTTCGTTGCTCAAGGCGTTCTTGTTGGGCTTGGGCATAGCTGCATTTTCTGTCCTGTTCTTGCGGTGCTGTCGACGTACTTTGCTAGACGTCGTGCTCTGGCTATGGGCATTGCTGCTTGTGGGAGTGCCACAGGGGGTATGGTGTTTCCTAGTCTGGTGAGGCAGCTTCTGCCGAAGCTGGGCTTTGCGTGGACGTTGAGGATCGCGGGTCTCACCCAGCTGTTGACACTCTCTATAGCTTTGGTGTTTGCCAAGCCCAGGATCAAACCTCGTGGTTCGAACCCTCTGGTAGATTGGTCTGCCTTTAAGGACGTCGAGTTTGCCTTGTACGTTACGGCGTCGTTTTTCACCTGTTGGGGTGTGTATCTTGCGTACTACTTCATTGCTGCGTATTCACAGACTACCCTCGATCCTCCTCTCACATACACTGAATCCCTCGATCTCCTCATGATTCTCAACGGCGTCGGTGTCGTCGGCCGTCTGGCATCAAGCTGGGTAGCTGACCGCACAGGCGCCATCAACGTATTCGCCCCGCACGCCCTCGTGGCGTCTCTGCTACTGTATCTCTGGGTGCTTGTAACTGACAAGCCAGGTTTGTACGCGTGGGCCGTTGTATACGGCATCATTGCGGCGGCGATTCAAAGCTTGTTCCCCACGGGTGTGTCGTTGCTGACGCAGGATCTCAGCAAGATTGGCGTCCGAATGGGCATGGCCTTTACGGTTGCGAGTTTCGCGGCCTTGACGGGGCCGCCTATCGCAGGTGCCATCATTGATGTCGAGGGAGGATACTATGGTGCGCAAGCATTTGCAGGGAGTGTCCTAGCTATGGGTGGAGGGTTGTTGATTATCGCCAAGGGGAAGAATATGCGAAGAACGGGGACAGGATGGATGGGCAAAATTTAACCAACAGCTTGCCATTCTGTGATAGATGTACAGATGAACAGTCGCATTTGATGGCTTGGCCAGTTGATACCCTTTGTTTATAATGCTGCCTAATTGAACTTTTTTGCCTCTAAACGAGCTTTGCGCCCTTTTGTCCTTGTCTCCTTACAAGGGCTTGCTCATACCCGTTTCTTTGTCTCCTCTCCTCTCTAGTCATACTTGATGACAACCTTTCCAACTTGCTTGCCCTGCCAGACAAACTCAATGGCCTCGTCCGACTTGTCAAACGACCATACCGAGTCGAGAATATCCTCAAATGTCATTTGAGTAGCCGAGATGGCAGCCATCAACTCGTCTTGGTCGTCTTTGGAGCCGGCGTTGATTCCTCGGACGTTCAACCGCCTGTCAATGATGGTCGAGACAAACTCCTTGAGGTGCTCAGGCTTAGGCCCACCGAGGTAGCCGACCTGGCTAACGATACCACCGCGGCGTGTGCATTCCATACTCTTAACGAGGGAGCTGCTGCCGCCGTTCTCGACGACGAGATCAACACCGATACCTTCTGTCAGGCGGAGCACCTCCTGCTGCCATTCAGGATGTGTCCTGTAGTTGACAGTCTGGATCTCTGGCTTGCCAAACTGCTTCTTGATCTGCTCAAGCTTCTCGTCGCTGGACGATGTCAGGATGACCCTGAGACCAGAGGCGCGGGCTAGCTTGAGGGCAAAGGTGGAGACACCGCCAGTACCTGTAATTGTCAATAAGTGCATTTCTTATAGATAGTTTGCTGGATACTCACCCTGGATCAGAACAGTCTGGCCGATGGTGGCGCCCTTAAGGGCAGACCAGGCCGTTGTTCCAGCACATGGGATGATGCTGGCCTGGACCCAGTCGAGGTGCTCAGGCAGCTTGGTGACGAGCTTCTCATCAAAGACAAGGTAGGTAGCCAAAGTACCATCCTCATTGGCAGCGAGCCAAGACCGACCAGTCGAGCGGGCAGTAACGTACTCAGAGTCTGTGATGGGAGCAACACGATCTCCTACAGACACAAGCGACACTCGGTCACCAACCGAGATGATTTCTCCGGCGGCGTCATTACCGGGGACACCGTTGGGGGTAACGGGCCAAGGGTTTCCTCCGTTGGCGATATTGGCGTCACGGTAGTTGAGTGCCACAGCGTGAATCTTGATCAGAACGGCCGTGGGGTGAAGGGGAAGGGGGAGGTCCTCTGTGACGAGCTTCACCTTGGGTGTCCCAGGGGTGTAGTCGTCGGTTCGACGCCAGGCTTGACGGGTGGTAGGTAGAGACATTTCGGCAGGTTTCCCTTGCAGTTGAGGTGAAGTTGTGATTGTATGAATGAGTGAGGGCGTGTTGATCTCTTTATACAGAGGTATTGCGAATAGTTACGTCTTTGCTGCTGACATATAAGCAAGCGGGGTTGAGTTGATTTGTAAGTGGATGTTCTCATGGTCCATTCACCTTGTATCACTGCAAATGTTCATCTGATTGTCTCTAACCTGGCCGGGAACGAATCCGGATTCCTAATGGAGTGACCTCCGTACACATCGGGGAGTGTAGCCGGGACGGCATTGAGATAGACCCGAGTTTCTTTCCAAGACATCTCATCGCGATTGGCTGGCTCTCAACATGCCACTGAGTAATTCAATATGTGCTCGGATGTTGATGATGCGGGGAAGATATGCTGCAGATCGGGTTGTCGATGGTTTGGTGGCTTTCTCGGCTTCGGAACCCGATCTAACGTCTTGTTAAGCAGCGCAACTCAAGGCGTGCGTGCTAGCGAAGAAATATCAGCGAAAGACAGGAATACCTAGTTCGTTAACCAAATGGCTAGAAGTAGAGCATCGGTATTCTGGGCAAGAAAGTTGATACTGAGACACTCCTTCATCCGCGAGACAAGGAGGCTGACCTGACTTACACGGCTACACCCTCACACTTGCTCGGGCCAGGAACCCGTGGATACCACACATTGACGGCTCCAAATTACATTACACATCGCATCCGATTTCTCCTTTGGGGCAGCTACCGGGTTCCCCTTTGGGACTCCGGGACTCCATTAACCTCAGCCGGGAAGGATAAGAGAGCTTGTAGCGCGAAGTGAGGGGAAGCTCGATCCATCTACCCCAGATTCCGGCGTGAGCGGAAGTCGCATGCGAGAACTAGGGGACCTTATCATGAGGTTGTATATCGGGTGTGTGTTCCTCTATTGGTAAGGTATCGTGCATTTAAGAGACCTGATTATCTGCCTACGGGCGTTGTCAGTCCTCAGCCATCACAACTGCAAGGATCCTTACCCTTGATCTAGAATCCCCTCGTCATCTGTTCCCAAGTCATCATGTCTGAGCTCAAGATCGCAAAGATCGACGTCTTCCAGGCGGAGCTGCCCTACTCTGGTGGTGTCTACCGGCTTTCCGGCGGGCGAGAGTACCGCAGCTTCGATGGCACCTTTGTCCGCATCACCACCAACACAGGCATCGAAGGCTGGGGCGAGAGCACTCCCTTTGGCTCGACCTATATTGCTGCCCATGCTCTTGGCGTGAGGGCGGGTATCGCCGAGATCGCCCCATGGCTCATCGGCCTCGACCCTCGGAGGCTGGACCGCATCAACGAGGCTATGGATGCTGCTCTTGTTGGTCATGAGCATGCCAAAACTCCCATCGATATTGCGTGCTGGGATATCTTTGGCAAGTCGGTCGGCCTCCCTGTCTGCGAGCTCCTCGGTGGCCGCACCAACGTGGGTCTCCCCATCATCTCGTCTATCTACGTGGGCGAGCCCGAGGAAATGCGCAAGCGAGTGGCAGACCACCGGGCAAGGGGCTATATCGGGCACTCTGTCAAGATCGATGGCGAGCCAGTGCAGGATGCCAAGCGCATCACCGCCTCACTGGCCGACAAGCAGCCGGGCGAGTTCTTCCTCGTCGATGCCAATGGTGGCATGACGGTCGAGACGGCCCTCCGCATGCTGCGCCTTCTCCCTGATGGCCTCGACTTCGTCCTCGAGGCGCCCTGCGCGACGTGGCGCGAGTGCGTCTCGTTGCGGCGGAGGACCAACATTCCCATCCACTTTGACGAGCTCGCCACCAGCGACGCGTCCATCGTGCATATGATTGCTGATGATGCAGCTGAGGGTTTCGGTATCAAGATCTCCAAGAACGGTGGCTTGACGAAGAGTCGGCGCCACAGGGATATTGCTCTCGCAGCTGGGTACACCATGAGCTGCCAGGAGACGACTGGATCCGATGTCGCATTCGCGGCTATTGTTCACCTGGGGCAGACCATCCCCGAGAGACACCTCCGTTGCATTCTCGAATGTCGTGACATGGTCAAGGTTAAGACTGCCGACGGCAACTTCACAGTCAGGGATGGACGTGTGCAGGCGCCCACAGAGCCGGGGCTTGGCATTACGCCTCGAATGGACGTGATGGGCGAGCCTGTTGCCAGCTACTCTTGAGTAGGTTGGTAGCCGCTGAAAGAATGCCTCGCCTTGTTGGAGGATGGAGGAGTTGAGTTGTGTCAGGGTGTGTGACACACAGGGGCCCTAGCATATATCTCCGACGGGAAAGCACCTACCCGAGAGATGAGGGAGTCCAACAGTGTTTCGCACAGGGGCTCTCCCATTGAGATCACGTAGCCAATTAGCTGGATATTAGATCAAAGAACAAAATGAAAGCATACATTTTACAGCCACTCTTGTACATTCCCATCTGCTTCACATGCTTCAACTTACACTTGGAGGCCGGTGTTGGTCGTTGCAGATGTGGTGGGGCAGATCTAAACCCTTGTCAACATGACAAGGCAACCTGCAGATAGTCTGCCTTGCGTAGAGAGAACTGTACGACCGCAGTCTACGAAAAGGTCGGCCTCCAATTGAAGGCCTTTAGACGTGAACCAGGCTTGCACAATTCACGGTTACATCTTGATGAGGTCGCCATTCTGCCATCCCGCTAACTCACGATGATGTACACGGCATAACTGGTAGAGCAGAGAGAACTTTGGGAACTCCTTTAATTACTACTCTAATGTCATTATTCTAAAACTTCAAGATGCCAGCAGTCATAACTATCGCAAAATAACTCAAGCCTTTGATGCCGGCCTGCACTTTCACCGTGCATCCATCACCGAAGGCTTGAAGTTGACAGGCCAATCAGATATCGCGCTTCATGCCGTCACTGGCTACCACTGCCAACAGCTGTCAAGGAACTGGCAAACTGCACAACGCGTGTTTTTATTTACTTTTCTACCTCAGGATCTCGTCGCTGCCTGAAAACCTCTTTCTTTTCCTCTCCTCTTCATCTTTCATTTTCTCACCGTGATGCGAGTTTCCTCTACCTTCTTCCCCCTCGCACGCATCCTCTCTCTCACTTACACTGCGACTACCCGAACGTGATCCCGTCTCCCGTCGAGGAAGGAACACACCCGACTGACTCCTTCCCTACCAACTCTCGCCGACCGCGAAAGGGCCGACATCGTCTGAGCCCGAAACGCGTTCGGCCTCCTGCCAGCCGAACTTCAGGTTCTTCCCTCCCGGGGCACGACGCCTTGCCTTGAACCTGTATCGCCCCGATACGTCTGTCGCCTTTTCCCCTGCTGTATTGCACTGTTTTTTTATCCTTCATCGTCTTTTCTTTCACTGTTCCTGTACGAATCCTTATCACGTATCAAGCAAGATGCCCTCTGCAATCCCACCCCGAACGAGGCCCGTTGCCACTATCCACCATGAAAACTTGTCGCTTTCGGATGCCTTGTACAATCACCTTGTCCTGCCTCCAAAGCTGCCACATCGTCGGGATCCCAACCTGAACGAGATCGAGGCCGATCTGATCAATCGCCTTATCGCTTGTGTCAAGCATATCCGAGACCTGCCCGACAACGACTTCCATTCTACTTGGAACGCTATCGAGCGTGGACTTCAGGCCACCAAGATTATTCATTCAAGTGGTCATGCCGACAGAGATGTGCTTTCCAGAGAGCTGAATGGCCTTGGAGAGGCCGACTTCGTCGTTGTTCATGTACATGCACAAAACTGTGCTCTGTTCATTCGTCGTGCAGAAGAGTAAGCCGCCCTGTCACTAGTGCCTGGACTCCTGTAAACTAACCTCTCGCAGCCCTGTTCTTGGTTCTTCACTTGTGTTCGAAGCATTTGAGACCTCTGCCCGAAACGAAGATGTTTTGGCCACCGACAATGCCCTCAAGTGGCAGTTCCCCGGATGTGCTGTCGCTGTTCCGCTCGCGACCGTTCAAGAAACCGGATTTGTCTCAAACTTAGCCAGCTTCCTCGACAGCGCATCCCGAGAGTCACTCATGGACTTCTCCGCGCTTGCACTCAAGGCTGGCACCACCATTGCCGAGACTCGCAACACTTCCGAGCCTGCATTGATCTCCTCCATGTTGATGGCTATCCTCCAAGAGAACGGTCGTCGACTGACTCCAGTCTTGTTGCAAAAAATGGTCCGAGATGATGTTTGCTGGAAAAACGCAGAGAAGCCGTGGAAGAGACTTCCTTTCTGGCTTGTCCTCCGTGTCGCCGTGTCACGCTACCTCGCCCAGCAGCTTGGGGGTGAGCTTGGTCGAGTCGAGTACAAGTTCATGATGGCGCATCTCTTCAGCGAATTCCTCAGTCATGTCCAGCACTCTGGTGTCCAAATTGAGCGCCTGGACTTTCTCAAGAAGAAGATTTGCCGACGCCTTGTCAAGCTTGATGCCGACAAGGATCGTTCCCAAGATCGTCAAGTCGTCCAGAGGATTGAGTACCTGTTTCAGCATCTCAGCCCCGGAATTCAGCACTCGGTATCCAAGGCCACTGCCTTCACTGATGCTTCTTGGAGTCGACAGAAGCTGGCCATGACCAAAACCATTCCCCCGGTCCCGAGGCAAGCATCCCCTACTGATTTGAGGTTCGACCTCAAAGTTAGCGGTGGACAACTGTACAGCATTTGGAAGGGATGGAAAAAGCCCGTACACCGCCGAGAGGATAGGAATGGCACCCTGAGCATCGCTGAAGCTGCCAAAATGCACTTGGGCACCTTCTCTCAACGCCACCACAAGCTGATCAAGATGGAAACGAATCTGGCGAGATTCTGCACCGAGTTCAAGGACTCGCCACATTCCACAATCCACACGGCAAGCGTACACATTCACGGTTATCTCGGTCACGCCAATGAAGTGTACAACGGCATGCCTGAACTCAAAAGCACCATGATCCTGACCGTCATGGATCTCTGGGTGAGCATGGATGAAGCAAGCTGCAGGCTTTACCCTCTTTTGAAAGAGTTCCACCCCGTCTTCCGTCCCGAGATGTTTGATGTCCTGCTTATCTCGAGCTTTGAGGACATGAAGCGCCTCCAGAAGATTCAACTCTACATTCAGAATCGCATCGCATCCTGTGAGGGCTCAGCAATGACCATCTTCGATGACCCCGTTCGTGGGTCATTTGGTCATCGTGCGTATGACGATTCTGCAATCTCCGAGCAGCTTCAGAATCTGCATGAGTCAATCGAGAATTGGGCCACCAAGATCCGCGACGAGAAAGAAGAAGAGTGGAAGAAAAAGAGCAACGAATATGCTCAACTCTCACAGCGTGTTGATGAGAGTAGTTGTGTCTACTTGGTCGATGACGACAACCCTCTCGGACGCGGTATCCATGATCCTCACTGCGCTCGGTGCTTCATGGTGAGGCAACTCAGAAGGATCAGGATCCAGGGGTACGAACATCCGCTCCCATCCGACCCTTACGTTGCTAGGGCGGTTATCTTCGAGCTGGCTTGCCCTCAAAGCTTTGCAACCTACCGAGACACGACATGGACGGCGATATCGCGCCTAGCCCTCTCACCCCTTGAAGAAGGTGTTGAACCCAAGTGCCGGCTCAGGGAGTATCAGCAGTTGCAACGATTTGCCAACGAAACGATAATGAAGTGCTCTCTAGCGTCTGTCACAAAGCCTTGTAAGTATGACTGGTCTGGGGAAGTCCAGACTTGTTTCTTTTGCCTAATTCGAATGCTGTGATCTGGCCGTCGGACTAACATATTTGCAGTTTTCATGACGCATTACACCGAAATGGCGTTTCCTGTTGAATGGGATAACGGAAGAAATGGTGTGTGCCGCCCAAACGGCCTGAAGCTCACCTACCATGACAATCCATCGAAGAAGTGGCCTGGCCGCCGGTCACATCTCAGCGTCTTGCATCAAGTCAAACTGCAAATACCCAGCTCATCACCGTTCGCTCCGATCCTTCAGGACAACATCTTCTTGAAGAACATATACGGCCCTTCGTCGTACGAGATCATGTCAACGGCATCCAGATGCCCACAGGGCATCAACGTTCATGAGTATCTAGCATTCCAAACAATCGCTTCCGGAAAGTCTAGGCGATGGCTATCCATTCTCACCGAACTGGGCTCCGCCAACCTCAACTTTTCCAACGAAGCAACGATGCTGCTCCTGAGCCACATGGCTTTTCAGTGTGGACCTTTTGATGCTTCCCACGACGTCTTTAGGCTCATTCACGCGGTATTTCGTGACCCAGGCTTCTGCGACGCTCTAATTCAACAGCTTGCTAACCGCCTGGACAGTCTCTCGGCCAATTGGAGAGAGACCTACTTGATGGAAACGATCATCACGCTGACGCTACGTCTGATTGATTTCGCATGGGCTTCCAAGATGGAAGAAACCTCCGAGAAGGCTATCTCTCTTCTTTTGCGGGCTCGTGGCACTTGTGTGCGCTGGTTCAAGCTGCTTCGCGCGGAGTCATACAAAGTCACTGAGACCGAACTCGCGCAGAGATTCCAGCAATACGCTCTGTGGGCAGCTCTTTTGTGCAAGAGAACATTCACGCATTTGACGTATCGTCCTGCCGACTTTGATGACTCCTCATTGGAGGTTTACATTCAGAGTAGCATCACAGTGCACGACAACCTCGTTGTGAAATTGGAGGCCTTGCCTGAACTGCTCCAGCATGCCGTCATTCGAGACATGAGGCTTTCATACCAGCTCTCTCCGCTGGTTTCCGAGTCTATAATGCAGAAGACGGATGTTTTCCGACGTTCCTTGCAAGAGATGTGGCCAGAGGAACAGGGTTGCGCTCGAGTGTTCCGGGATGTGAAACTTGAGGCACCACATTGGATTTCTTGTCTCTCCGTATCTGGGGATGAAGCTTTTGTGCAGAATGTTCATTACAACATTACTGAGGGTCTCTTGATGGTTGACTACCGGCCCATGGGCGTAGGTTCCCGGCTATCCGTTGTCCATTGAAATTGCTAACATTCGACTTAGAAACTCCCCAAAGATCCCAAAACCTCTCTCATACTGAACGAACTGTTCGGAAATCAGTCTCTGTTGACATTCCCGTCAGAAAGGCCTAGGATGCAATATAGTGAGTACATATAAGACCCCCAACGTGCAAGAAAACACCACTGATTTGGAACGGCAGCACTGTGCGTAAGGCCTCGTGGCTTTCAAGTGCATGTCGGCTTTGACCAGAGCGGCGAGTTGATTGTAAGAGCTTTCAGAAAGCCTTACTCGCTGCAGCTGATACCAAGGGAGACGTTCCGAAACGGGCAGTACTGGGATTTACCAGGTCCTCTTCTCCAAGGGTCATTCCATTGGCTGTAGGTTCAATGCCTCTCGAGTATCCTGCAAACTGGGCTGACTGAAGTTAGGAATCTCAACAACGGGGAACTGCTCATCACCAAGAGCCATCAGCCCTGGCCCGAATTCCCCGCTCGATGGTACACTCTGAGTCTCAGTGACCAGACCTGCACTATGGCACGGAAAGGGCTGGGGATGTACGAAAGGGACAGTGTTGTGAACCCTTACAGTCCACTGTTCAACCGCATAGCCGGGATCTTTGGTTGCTTTGAGCCTCGAGAGCATATCCTTGTTCGCCAACCAGGAGGAGGCAAGAACCTGCAAGTCGAGCTACCACGGCTCAACATCATGTTCTTTGTCAACAAGAACCGTCTACTCCAGTCACCTCAGCTTCAATGCCAGGTCGACACGAATCAGGATGCCGGAACTTGGTATGGTCTGAGAAGCAAGCTGGTGTGCACGAGCGATATCAATCCCATGCATAGATCTATCCTAGTTCCTCTTGGGACCTTGCTTGCCGCTTCGGATGGCTGTCACGTCACTGTCAGGATCGAGTCCAATGGGAAGTATGGAAAATTTACCATCAACAAAGCATTGGGAAGAATTGACTGCGCCCCAGAACCCACGCTGGTCTTCATGAAGGCCCTCCTCCATGCATCGACCTCTTTCCTGCTTCCCGATCCACTGACAGGCCGTACAGGAACCGAGGAGGCCATCCAATGGCTTCAGGCAGGTATCTCACAGCCTTGGTCACCGCTGGGCCCTCCTCCGCTGGATCTTTTGGCGAGAATTGCACAACTTACGCCCAGGAGAGTCTACTACCCCATTGACCTCAAAGTCATGCGAACGGACACATGGATTGAATCGTTGCCAAGCACTCTCCAGCGATCAGAGTTCAGACCGATCGTCGACCAGATATTGCAGGGATCTACGACGTTGGCCATGTTTGCAACAAAGGACCAGGCCGCCATGGAGCCTCCTCAATTGACCGAGTACGGGGAGCCACATCTTCATGCCCGAGCAATGTTCCGCCAGCAAGCTGTTGAGAGGTATCTTGGAGACGCATCTGATCGTCCAGCTCCTGACAACAAGGCATATCAATCTCGAGATCGCCCTTCTACGACAAACATAGCTCATCGAAATGTGTTGGAAGCGACGCACCTGGTTCGGCAATGGCCTCAAAACATGAGAACCGCAGACAACTTGGCACAGATGCTCGCCCAGGGCGGCGTAGTTGGTGGTTTTCAAACCCCCTTCCAAGCAGCATCTCTCAGTGACAAGCTGAAAGTTGATATCTTGCAGCACTGGGGTTCCCTTGTTCGGTTCGCGCGGGACGCGCCAGATCGCTACCGCTTGATGTTCCTACTTGGGCCTATGTCGTTCCGGGCCGACGCCAACATGCCCCTATTGCGAGCTATCATTGCATTTGCAGTCTTCGGAGAACTCAAGGACCTCGAGCTCCCTTCATGGGAAGAATTCTGTCATTTCCAGCCCAATCAAGTACCACAGCTGGACTATCTGCTGCAATTGCTGAAGCCCTTCAGAGCACCCCCACCAACAAATGACACACAGGCGCTCGAGGAGTTTTCGAGTGCCAAGCTCAGGCGAAAGTTGCAGCTCGAGCGATGCAAGCATGAGACCAAAGTCGAGGACGACTGCAAGCTGTTTGCGAACCACCTCTTGTCTCAGTGGCCCTGCCTGGAGCCGACGGTAAGTGGTCTGTCCCAGTCAGTTCTCCTCGACATCGGCGCCGCCTTGGAGGTTATCCGCCCGGAATGGAAACGACTATTCATGAACAGAGATCTGGCAGAACACCTCCAAACCGTTCAGGAGATTCTTGACCGAAAGTCCTCTGAAGATCGGTATGAACCACCTCCAGCTGTGCCCTCTGACGATTCCTTTGCTGTAAGAATTCGTGGAAATGAAGGCATCGATCTCCAGCAGTTGTTGGCCAAACCTTACATCGTCATCAATGAAGCCGTCCCCGAGCCCACGAAAGAAACACTTGGTTCTACTGAACGTCCATTTTTGACTGCGAAAGACTTCCCTCAGCCCCCTGGTGCTTTCAGTGCGCTCGGTGCTTTCGCATGGCTGAGCGGTAGAGGTTCAGCAAGTGGCCCCTCACACATGTTTGGAACTAGAGGTCCCAAGCGCGACATGGCGGTTTTCCCTACAGACAAAGTTGTAACAGAGTCTGTAATGAAACTGGAGGCCATATCAACTCGGCTTGGAGCCTCCAAATCGGCGGTCAGACGTCGATATGCGGCAGACTTTCAGAACAGCCTCGACGCCTTTAGACGTCTCGACTCCCCTACGAGCACAACCACGGTCTCCCTGCAAACTCGCGAGGAATCTATAAAGCTCAAATCTGAGAAAGTTGAAGCAAACTTCCGGAAGATCGTGTCAGCACTCAATGCGGAAGGTCCAACATGCTCAGCGAGGCGGGTTCGTTGGCTCAAGGCTGGTGGCCAATGGCCTATCGTGACCAAGGCGACGGTCCTGGGTAAGATTAGTTCTATTGCGTCTCAGAAGGCATTTGGCAGCGGCATGCGCAATGCTATTGTCGACTTCGGCATCGAAATCACGAAAATGCAAAGGGAGATTCGCCTCCACGACCTTGCGCTGAAGAACATGTCGGGTCGATATCAAGAAGAACTCTCCAACCAAGGTCATTCGAACTGGAGCCCGGAGGAATACCCAGACTGGCTGCTCCTGGAGATCGAATCCAACTTGATGATCCGGCCGGTTCAAATCGATGTCGCCTTGGCCACCATTTCCCCTGAGTCTGGGTCAAACTCGGTGCTACAGATGAACATGGGACAAGGTAACCGAATCCTCTCTCCAAGCATTGTTAAGATGATGCCATTTTGCTAACAATGCAACTAGGAAAAACCTCTTGTATCATTCCGATGGCCGCAGCAGCCCTTGCCAACAGAAAGCAGCTGGTCCGGGTCATAGTTCCCAAGGCACTGCTCCAGCAGACTGCGCAGCTACTTCAAGCCAGGCTCGGTGGCATCCTGGGACGCAGCATTCGTCATGTCCCTTTCTCGCGCCGAACACCAACAACCGAGACAAACATTCGAGCTTTTCTCTCAATTCATCGAGAGATGCTCAAATCTGCTGGCGTGATGATCTGCCAACCTGAGCACAACATGTCGTTCATGCTCAGTGGACAACAGCGACTTTTGGACGAGAAGCCATTGCAGGCAGGGCCCATGATCAAGGTTCAAGAATGGCTCACCAAGCATTCACGAGACATTTTGGACGAGTCTGACTACACTCTAGCTGTGAGGACCCAGCTCATCTACCCATCAGGATCCCAGATGACAGTGGATGGACACCCGCACCGCTGGCTTGTTGCTGAAGCGGTATTGCGACTCGTGGATGGCCACCTTTCTGACCTTCCTTACGACTTTCCGCACTCGATCAATGTCATGAGACGCCAAGGAGGCGGATTTCCCTTCGTCTTCTTCCTTCGACAAGACGTTGAAGATGAGCTCGTTCGCAGGTTGACCAAAGACATCTGCGGAGGCGCAGGCGGAATCCTTCCGCTGGCTGAACAAGCAATGGCGGCCAAAGACAGAGTGGCCGTGAAAGACTTCATCACGTCGGCAAGGCCACGGCCCGCCAGCGTCGAGCGAGTTCGGGGCATGTGCCCAGACAAACCAAGCTTGAGGCAGACAGTTTACCTTCTTCGAGGACTTCTTGTCAACCGAATACTCATGATGACACTGAAGAAGCGCTGGAACGTTGAGTACGGGCTGCATCCGAGAAGAGACCCTATCGCAGTTCCCTTCCACGCCAAGGGAGTACCAAGCGACCAATCTGAATGGGGTCACCCTGATGTCGCTATCCTCTTCACATGTCTCGCGTTCTACTATGACGGGATAAACCCTGCGCAACTCCGGCAATGTCTGGAACACATTCTCAAATCTGACGACCCAGCGACCGAGTATGATGCTTGGACCAAAAGCTCTGAAGGCTTCCCGTCGTCGATGAAAGCCTGGAACTCGATCAATGTGGATGACGACATGCAGCTGAGAGAGATTTGGAAGGCAGTTCGATACAACAACGTGGTTATCGACTACTTCTTGAACAACTTTGTCTTCCCCCGACATGCAAAGCAGTTTGAGGTGAAGCTGCAGTCTAACGGGTGGGACATTCCCTTGTCACCTCTGGGTGATACATCATTTCAGGGCAGACCCTCGGGTTTGAGCAAACCTCTGAGTACCGGCTTCAGTGGCACAAATGACAATCGAACGATGCTTCCACTGAACATTGAGCAACAGGATCTGTCAAGTCTTCACCACACGAGCGCCGAGGTTCTGAGCTATCTCCTTCATGCACGAAACCGACACTGCATCTTGCCAATAGATGTACGAACCTCGCAATATGGAAGAGCCTCAGAACTGGACTTGCTTCATTACCTGAAACGCATGCAAATTCGTGTCTTGATCGACGCGGGTGCTCAGATTCTAGAGATGGACAACTTCACCCTGGCACAACAATGGCTGAGAATTGATCAAACGGTTCGGGCGGCGTTGTATTTTGATGAAGAAAACAGGCCATGGATCCTGACGCAAGAGGGACAACGAACACCTCTGCTCGCGTCACCGTTTGCGGATGACCTCAGCCAATGCTTGGTATATCTAGACGAGGTATGTCAATCTCTCCCTTGACCCTTCTGTAGTTGATAATAACCGTCTCTAGGCGCACACTCGAGGAACTGACTTGAGGCTGCCGCCCATGGCCCGTGGTGCTCTCACTCTGCGATTGGGACAGACAAAGGACCACACGGTCCAAGGTAAGCAAATTGATGATAATTCCTTGCATATTTACTGACAAACTCAAGCTGCGATGCGTCTGCGTCAACTCGGAACCACACAGTCTGTCAGCTTCTTTATTCCCCCAGAAGTCCATCAGAGCATCGCGGACCTACAGCACAAGACGATGCATGAGCCCATTGACTCATCTGACGTGTAAGATCTTGCATTTGGGAGACTATTATATCTCAACTGACATATAGTAGCATCCAATGGCTTCTCGATAACACGTGCGACAACATTGAGCAGTTGCAGCCACTGTACTTTGCTCAAGGCATGGACTTCTGCCGCAGAATGCAAGCTGCAATCAACCACACCGACTTCTTGACCGACAAGTCGCAACGAAAAGCCTACGTTCAAGCCATCAAGCAGGATGAGCAGCAGACTCTCCAACACCTCTACGAGCCAAAGCTCAAGAGCCGTGCGACTGGAGTGCAAACTTCCAATAACGATACCCTCAAGCAGTTCATCGGTGAGCTCAACACCCGACGCAAGGCATTCCAGGACACAGGCAAGGCTGTACACGCATCTGCCCTGCAAGAAGTAGAGCAGGAACGGGAGGTCGCCTTTGAAGTCGAGTCGGTGAGGCAAGTCAAGAAGCCGCATCACTATGCTGCCCACTCATTTCCCGGTCTCAATGCCAGTCTCGAGGCATTTGCACGAACAGGAAGACTTCCTCCTGACTCGCATTACTTCAATCACATCTTCCATGCCCTTTCTCGGACTGGTATCGGCCGCAAGTTCAAGGTTTCTTCCAAGGCCACCAAGTCGAAGCTGCTTGAGACTGTCGAGTTCAGCCGGACCATCAAGCTTCAAGGAGAGCTTTCCAATGACAATTTCATAGTGAGTAGCTCGAAGTCAGCCCCCTCTTCTTGTTGCTAATCAAGCTTGTAGCGCCCCGTCAACTGGGTTCTTTGGAGCCCTGCCGCTGAAATTGCCGTCATTATTATCCCCGAGGAAGCAGAAGCTCTGATCCCCCTCATGAGAGACCCCGACCTAAAGGTTGCGACACATCTTCTCATCTACGCGGCGCCCATTACCAGAAAGATGCTGCATTTCAACCACCTCAAGTTCTACAGCATCCCGTCACTGCCTTCGGATTGGTGCGCGCCGACCTGGCTCCAGGTTGAACTTGGCTTGTACTCGGGTCGACTCTACTTTGAATGGGGGGAATACGAGCAGATGTGCTCACTGCTTGGGATCCAAGAAGGCCCCGGCCTGGTCGAAGAGTCCGGTTTGGACATGATGGTGGACGGTGCGGCCGATGAGACCCTCGCCCATGATGGAGTCCAAGTCCAAGTCCAAGTTCAAGGTGAAGCTCAAGTGCACAAAGACCCAACTTCCGAGGACAACAAGCTCGCTCAAAACCCCCTCACCTTCCTACAAGAGTGGCTCGCACTCCGCCGACGAGGCCAAGATTTTGCGCACAGCCCAATGGGATTCGTCAGTCAAGGCAAGTGGCTTCGGGAGGACCACGTCTTCTTCAACCAAGTCGAGCAAGTCGCCGATGGTCAGAACGAAGCTCTCGTCCAACCCGTCATGCGTGAATCGACGGACAGCAATGAACGCAGAGACGACGGCTACTATGGAGTCGACGACATGGGCGCCAACGAGGCTGGAGATGGTAATTGCAGCGATGATGATATTGAGTACGACGAGTCCGAGTACGCCAATAGCCGGCTTCCTGGTGGTTCAGACGCCGACAGCAGCGACTAAAGACAAGGGGATCACGAGACTGATTTGGAGGTTGGATTGCCAACCATGTTGCTGTGATATGTCGGAATCAGAGGGATGACAGG
Source organism: Ascodesmis sphaerospora (assembly GCA_027569015.1). NCBI lineage: Eukaryota > Fungi > Ascomycota > Pezizomycetes > Pezizales > Ascodesmidaceae > Ascodesmis > Ascodesmis sphaerospora. Next base: position 895,091 of record JAPPUR010000014.1, on the reverse strand, counting down.
ATGTGGACTTTTTGGTCTTTGATGTGCGTGATAGGCCCGGTCGGGCGTTTGTTTCCCTGTACAGATACTTATGGAGGCATGTATGATAAAATGTATGTCGTGTGTATGAATTGAATGGCGGACTCTCGTTTTTGGACAAGATTAGACATGGCCCCAAGATGACTTGTGACCCAGCTCTCCACCCGACAAGTTCATTACTTGCCTCTCTCAGGGTTGTGATGAATCAAGGCCGATATCATGTTGCGATAAGGAGTGACACTATCAAACTGCGGATTTAAAAGGATCTTCAATATTCCAGAACAACAACAGTAAAGGTTCACCAACACCCAAGTCACATGGGTTTCACTCTCGTGCATTGACGATGATCAAACTCCCCTTATGGAAGCAGGGAGTGTGTTGAGTAACCTCACACATGTCGCACAAAGAAATGACAACGATCAGATGAATAGATACGAATCTATCATGAATGATTACTTGAGAAAACAAGGGCTTTGGCCATATTCGACATGATGCTCCTCCATCCATCTACTTTCCTCCGAATTAAAGTCATGTCCCACAGTCAACCATTACACCGCCCTTCCAAGAAATTCGTGTCAAATCGTGTCAATGATACAGAGAAAATTCTCTGACAGGTGCTCGCCATATCCCGTCAATACACCGCATGTCGCAATCGAACATCCATTAGTTCACAGCCCCCTAGACAACGGCATCATCGATGCGATCAAATGTGTTGGTTCGCGACCACCGGAACACACCCCGACGCACAGCATCGGCGACAGCCTCCTCCTTCATGAGATAGGTGGGCGCATGTGTGCGGCAAGCGGCAGCATCGCAAGTGTTGTCAGTCCACCCAACGCGGAAGTCGTCTCCCCACCAGACTCGAAGCTCCTGGGAGACCCGAAGAGTAATCAGAACCGAGGAGAGATCAGTGTATCCGTCCAGGTCGATCCGGGTCAGCTCGTAGCCGCCCTCAGAGAAGGTAGGACAGACAGGGACTTGCTTGATCTCAGACCAGGCAATGGATTCTTCGCTCGAGGAAGTGTCGTTCCATCGGTAAGCCGAGATCTCGAATTCGCACCACTTCTCATTGCCTTGAGCGTCGCAGCCAAGGCTCGCACCAAAGAAGTCAAATCGGAAACAGGGGCTAGGGGCATGAGGTCCCATACCAATCTGAGCGACGTCTCCGGAGCCGGTGGTTGTGGTGTTGGACAGGGCAGGTGGAACAAACTCCACGAGCTGGCCGCCAGAGGAAGGAATGTAGGGTTGGGGTTGTTCTGAAGTTGGGGGAGCGATCAAGAAGCCTGAAGAAAACCAGAGGTTCTCTTGAGGGTTGAAAAGGGGTCCAGCCTTGGAGTTGTCGAACTAGATCGAGTCAGCGATGCACGTAGTAGGGGCAAGGGTTGAACTTACATCAATGGTGGTGTTTCCAATGCTCAAACCGGTCGCACAGATAGAGGTGGAACTGGCGTCAGAGCTTGCAGTGGAAGTTGAGGCAGGCGAAATCTCTGAGGTGGTCGAGTTGGACCAGACTGATGCCTCCTGGCGGCGAATGTGCCTCTTCCCCACAGTGATCGTGGCAAGTGTGGTGAGGGGGAAGTTGAGAGTGTAAGAAGTGGTCTCCTCCACGACGACATTGGTCCATGTACTGGTCTGTAGAGTAACAGGAGGCGAAGACAGAGGCCAGAGGGTGAACTCGCTGGCGGCGGGACTGCCCAGTGTGTTGTAAGGAGCTAGAGGATCAGATCCACCACTCGAGAAAACAGGGCCACCAGTTGAATCAACAACAGAGGTAACAGTCCAAGTTAGTGTACCTGTGACGGTGCCAGTAACGGAATCGCCTTGAGCATCAGCACTGCTATCGGCGACGAGGCCAGACATTGACTGATCGGAAATGATGGCACCATAGCTGTCAATGCTGGGGCTGCCCGTGACGAGGGGGCCCAAGTCGGCAGAAGTGACAACAGGTCCAAAGGGGGGTAGTGATGAAACGCCTGAAATGGCTCCTTGCGGGGCACTTGTTGATACGCCAAGAGCAGATGAATCGCTAAAGATGACTGTCTGGACAGTCAAAGTGGGCTTCCCGTCGGGTCCAATGATGATAGCCGTGGTGAGTGAGGCAAATGTTCCGGCAGAGTCATCAGAAGAATCAGGCTGGGGAACACCAGTCACAGAGGGCAGTCCAGGGTTGGTTCCAGTGGGCTCCGTTCCGGTAGGGATTACCAGAGTCGAGTCGATGATAGTGGGAAGACCGTCGGTTCCCAGGACAGTGTAGGTGATGCAGGTAGTGATGCCAGCTTGGCCATTGGGGTCACTCCCAGATGGAAGGCCTGGAGAGGCAGTGATCTGGCCGGGAACACCTGTGGGCAAGCCTGATGGGAGATCATCGGAGACGAAAGAAGGGTTACCAGGGACTCCTGAAGGCAATCCAGATGAAAACGCATCTGAGGTAAGGGCGGGGTTTCCTGGTTGCGTGGCAATGGCCCCAGGAATCACCCAAGTTGAGTCGACTACTGTTGGAAGGCCGTCTGGTCCAATCATGGTGTAACTGGTGCAAGTCGTGATGCCTCCACCTGTGACAACCCCCGAGCCAGCAGACCCAGATGAGGAGATGCCGGGAAGGCCGCTGGCTTGGTCGTTGGCAGATGAAGTGATGCCGTTGGGAAGTGCGTCCGAAGCTTCAGAAGGAGCCTCAGGGTTGCCGATGACGGCAGATCCGGTGACCAAAGGTCCAGGTATGACCAAGGAAGAGACGACAACGGTCGGAAGTCCATCAGAACCAATGACTGTGAAACTGGCGTGGGTAGTGATAGGAGTTGCGCCATCCAAGTCAGATGCACCAGTAGGAAGATCAGTAGGAAGACCAGTGGGAAGGCCAGTGGGAATGCCAGTAGGGATACCGGTTGGGAGGCCAGTTGGGATACCTGCAGGACCAGCAGTTGGAAAACCAGGGAGAGAGGCTCCTGTAGAGATCGGACCAGGCACTCCTGCAGAGTCTCCAGAGCCAGGGGTGCCGGCGGGAACAGCCCAAGTGGAGTGAACAACAGTTGGAAGGCCATCAGTGCCAATGAGTGTGAAGCTTGTGCAAGTTGTTGCGACCAAGCTGCCTGAATCATCCTGAGGGGATCCAGGGACAGGGAATGAGCCGGTAGGGATGCTGCCAACATCGAAGGGGATGCCTGAAAGAGACCCCTGTGGAAGACCAGAGACTGGAAGTTGCGAAGAAGCTTCAGCAACAGGGCCAGTGGAAGGGATCACCCAAGTGGATTCGACAATGGTTGGAAGGCCATCAGCGCCAGTAGTGGTAAAGGTTGTGCAAGTTGTGATGCCAGATCCAGATCCATCACCGGGGAGGGGGGCGCCTGGAGCACCTGGAGCAGGGAATGGAATGCCACTGGGGAGGACTTGATCACTGCCCGGAGAGCCTGAGCCACCTGGGATGCCAGGCGCAGAAGGGAGAGGGAGTGGGACAGCAGAGATACCACTGGGAAGACCTTGGCCTTGTGGAAAGCCTGTGAACGAAGGAGGCTGGGCTTGACCAGGAGCTGTGCCATCGCCGCCGCGGACAACAGTGGGTAGTCCATCCTGCCCAGTGACTGTGAGCCAAGGGGTGGAAGCCTGAGGCGAACCAGGAGCATTGATAACAGTGGGACGTCCATCTTGTCCGGTGACGGTAAGCCAGGGTGTCGAGGCCTGAGGCTGACCTGGAGCGGTAGCTTGGCCACCACTGATAACAGTAGGCAGTCCATTCTGACCAGTGATTGTGAGCCAGGGTGTAGAAGGCTGGTTTGGGCCTGGGGAATCGATCACAGTGGGAAGTCCATCTTGTCCAGTGACGGTGAGCCAAGGTGTATGGGGTTCGGCTTGGCCTGGGATAGTCTCATCTCCGCTGCTGACAATAGTTGGTAGTCCGTCCTGGCCCGTAACGGTAACCCAAGGTGTAGATGGTCGGGCTTGGTCTGTTGGGGTGCCGTGTCCGCCACTGATCACAGTAGGCAGTCCGTCTTGCCCAGTGATAGTGAGCCATGGTGCTTGAGGTTCACTCTGGCTGGGGACAGTGTCATCTCCACCAGTGATCACAGTCGGGAGTCCGTCCTGGCCTGTGATGGTGAGCCAAGGGGTAGAAGGTTGAGGTGAACCGGGAGCATTGACAACAGTGGGCAGTCCATCTTGTCCTGTGACAGTGATCCAAGGCGATCTGGGTTGACCAGCATCGTCGCCACCACCAACGGTTGTGAACCATGGGGAGCTGCCGCCTGGGCCTTGTGGGCCGGCTTGTGTAGTGACGGGGAGGCTGTCGCTTGCTTCCTGAACAGGGCCTTGGGAGGGGTTTTGATGTTGGTTTCCAGGGAAACCTCCAGGGCCTGAAGGTCCGGGGATCTGGAAAGGAGTAGGTACAGGTCCCAGTGTATTGGAGCCAGGCGAGTTGGGGAAGTCTCCAGGAGAACCGCCGGGGGCAGGCTCGGAGTACTTGGGAGCGGGGTTGGAGCCAGGGAAGGGGGAAGAGAAGGGTGAGTGTGTGCCATCGTTCGAGTTGCTGCCAACACCAGAGTCGACACCATCGTTGGCGCTATTGCCCAAACCCGAATCAGTGCCATCGTCAGAGCTGTTGCCAAGGTCGCCAGAATCGGCACCATCATTGGAGCCACCGAGACCCGAGTCAGAGCCGCGGTCAGAGCCAATATCGCCACCTGAGCCAGCACCAGTGTTGGGGTTGATGTTGCCAGTGTCGCTGCCAGGGGCAGTGCCATCACCAGAGCCGGGAGTGTTGCCATCACCAGAGCCGGGAGTGTTGCCATCACCAGAGCCAGGAGCGTTGCCAGTGTCGCCACCAGGAGCACTGCCGTCGCCAGAGCCAGGGGTGTTGCTACCGCCGGATCCGGGGGTATCGTCATTGCCGGAGCCAGGGCCAGTGCCGGCTCCAGGGCCAGAGCCAGGACCCCAGAGATCAACAGTCAGGGTGGTGAAAGGCTCAACAACAGGGCTCACACCTGAGGCGGAGAATCGGGGAGGCTTTGTGGGGAAGGGCGCTGGGACACCAGTCTGCTGAGGACCAGAACGACCAGGAGCAGGAAAGCCAGATCCACCATGAGGACCCGTGGGGATAACAGTGACAACAACAGTCTTGGTGGTCAAGGGGCAAGAAGGAAGGCTTGATGCACCAATGACAGGAGAACCGGGCGCGTTGGGGGCGTTCTGGGGAAGATGAGGAATGCCGTTGGGAGATCCAGGAGGGAAGACCACAGAGCTAGCGCCAGGGACGTTGCCAGGAACACCGCCAGGGACACCACCAGGGACACCACCAGGAACGACTACAGGGCCGGTGCCAGGGACATTGGCAGGAGAACCGCCAGGAGAGCTGCCGGGAGCGGAGCCAGGTCCGGATCCAGGAAAGGTACCAGGAGCACCACCTGGGATGTTGGGAGGAAGACCTCCGGGGGCAGTGGGAGGGAAGTTTGGATCATGTCCGCCAGGGAAGGAGCCAGGAGATCCTGGGGCGTTGCCGGGAAAGGGCGCGCTGCCTGGAGCTCCGTTGGGATTGCCAGGAGGAATGCCGCCAGATCCATCTCCTGGGCTGCCACCAGGGCTGCCGTTGGGACCAGTTCTGTCTGAGGTTAGTGGTGTTGATGGAGAGGAAAGGTGTTTGACTTACGCGTAGTCGACCGTCTGAGCGCCAGAATGGCCCAGGAGGCCAGAGGCCAAGATGAGCCCGACAGATGCGGAGATGCGCATCGTGGGCGAGGTGCTTCAGCGAGATGCGAGTTCGCAAAGGGATGAAGGATGCGGATGAAGATCGGTGGTGGAGAAAGAAGGGCAGTCAAGTGACGACCGGTGCGTGAAGAAGCGAGGCAACGAAGACGAGATGGCCTCGAAAAAGGATGAAGGGAACGAGAGGACGAGAAGGTGAGTGCTTCTCGAGAGAGAGGATGGTCGAGGATGAAGAGGGAGGTTGGCGAAGAGAAGAGAGGATGAAGAGGAGAAGAAAAGATTTGTGGGCGAGCTGTGTGAGGAGGAGGTTATATGCCCTGCTCAGTCGAGGAAGGAGAGCTCCTTCCCTCTCAACAAACCCGGCTGGACAGCGTGACGCGTCGAAGCGTGGGACGTGAGAGCGACTGCGCAGTTGAGGAAGGCACGAAGAGAAGGAGCACAGCGCACTGGCAGTCAGCTGGAAATCATCGCCGATCGGCAGTTCGCAACGTCAAGTGCAGATGGATGATGAGATGGAAATCAGGGGATTGTTAGTGATTGATTACTGCAATTATTATTCCTCCCTACTAGAATCACTGCGTCCCTTGAACGCACCCTTTCATTGACTGTCGTCAATACCATGGCCGGCAGTCGACTGAGGCTCTGCTCAGTCATGGCCAGGGGCGCTCGGAACGTGCCGAAGCACTCGAGCTTGCTCCTTCCCTCCCCAGGAGCGGAACCTCTCCCGGCAGCGTGCTGCCCTGCACAGATCACCCAACACATATGCGCTCCTTCCCTGATAGATGAAGAGGCACCTCTTTGGCGCCCCAACAAACCAGACGCGTGCCACGACTGGTTTCAGCTCCGGTGCCGAATTACCCGTCCGAGGAAGGTGCCTCCCCTCAGCTGGCTGAGTCGACCAGGCTCGCGATCGATGTTGGTGAGAGTGGACAGAGGCGAGACAGAGGCGAGAGGGAACAGAGGTGATGGCCGGGCTGATGAGGATGCTAGAGTCTGTCTGTGATTGATGATTCTCCGCGTGAGGTTGGGTGGTGATAGCGTCGAGTTGATCGCTGTATTAACTGTCTCCAACGAATTATACAAGATCGTCCGTGTAGGGAGGCGGCGCCGATGAATCAGTATCCTCCCGTCTCACGGCACCATTATCGGCAGGTCTCCTGTCCTCATCCTCAATCCGTGCCGCCCACATAGCAGCTCCAGACGTAGTCGTCAAGAGAAAGAAGAGCGACAGAATGGGAATCAGCTCGAGGATCATGGCCACGGTGCCGAACCAGATGTACTCCCAAGCGCGGTCCCTCAGCGCCTTCTTCTGCTCCACCTTGGAGTAGCCCTTGATCTGGAACCAGCGGTAGTGGGCGAGCTTGCCCAGTCTTGTGCCCGTGATGATGATAAAGGCAGGAGTGCCGACAAAGGGGACAAGGTTGAGAGGCAGGAAGACGATGAGCTCGAGGATCTGGATGATGCTCCATGGCGTGTAGATTGCGGGACTTGTGGGCTTTCCGAGCATTCTGACCGCGGTGGGTGCATCAACGAAGAGGATTCGCTGGGGTGCGACAAGATCCTTGTATGACAGCTTGATGAGGGTCGCCTGGGGCATGTTAGAATGGGTAAGCAATAGAGATTGGGAAGAACTTACATCAAATACATCAACTCGGCATTCATCCACAAAGAAGCCCTCGAAGAGACCCTGGATGATGATCAAACCCTCGCCCAGAACCAGTACGACAGCGTTGATCCATGCTCCCCAGCCATGGAAGATGGCCAAGAAAGCATACTGGGGCAAAAAGGTAAAGGTAAAGAGAAGCAGGTAAACCAGGAACGAGATTATCGACAATGGAAAGATCCTGCCGACAAGAAGAGGCCAGAACTCCTGATTGCGAGCAAAGAACCAGATGCCACGCAGAGGGTACGACGCGGCAATGCCAGCTCGCTTGAGATAGGTCAAAGGTCGCTCCACTGGACGAGACAGGGCCTCTATCCGAGCCGAGTAGAGGCTCTCAGAGGAGCCGTTGGGAGGCATTTTGGGTTCACCTAGTCGCTACGCTGAAAGGGACACTACTGATGAAGGCATCACCAGTTGAGCTTACTGACGCCGCGAGTCTGACAGTTGTTGTTGATGAATGACGTAACTAGGCGGAAAATTTGCCTGGCCGATCCGACGGCACGTGTGTGCGGGCGTGACAGTACAATTTCGCGCGCGTTTCCCAGTCTTGACGTGCAAGAGAGAAAAGAAGTTGACAAAGTTTGTGATCTCGCTAACGGACAAAAAGAAACCAATCATTTAGATAGAAGCACCAAAAAGAAAAAGAAAAGAGCCAAATGTTCTCAATCATTTATAGGAAAAGCCCGATGCGGGGGTCGAACCCGCAACCTTGAGATCGCGTACTCAATACCACTTTGTGATGTCTAAGAGTCTCACGCTCTACCGATTGAGCTAACCGGGCGTGGCTCTGATTGGTGGCTTCCGAAGTTGCGGAACGCCTACTGGAATCCGGGGAGAGCATCCAGTCGCCGTGGTTGGTGATGGTGAAGTCCCAAGCTGGAGATGCTGCTTTTTTGCAAGGATGCTACTGATAAAACGATTTCTGTTGATTCTCATTCGTTCTTGTAGTTGTGGCCGGCTTGGAGATGCCGATATCTGCGGGGTTGCGTGGTGTACGCCCTTGGGATGTCAAGAGTGACGGAATGGCTCAGGAGATCGCCCTGGCCTTTATCAAGTCGGACAACTCCTCATTTTACAAACTCGCTACCTCTACCACCTCTACCAGTCTCTACCAGTTCTTCTAAGAGTCAGAATTTATTAAGTAAGGATGTCACTACCAAGAGACCTACCTCAAACACTGACACATCCAGTACACCATGAACGTCTCTTGTCAGTGCGGCACCATCCAGATGACGGCTTCGCGCCCCGAGCCCATCGACGTCTACTGCTGTCACTGTCTCGAGTGTCAGAAGCAGTCCGCTTCAGCCTTTGGCACGTCGGCCATCTTCCCCTCCGATGGCATGTGGCCGCTCCCCGACGAGGTCCGGTCCCACCTCGGCCTCTGGACACGTCCCGCTGATTCGGGTAACACGGTCGAGTGTTACTTTTGCAAGACGTGCGGCGTGCGGGTTATCCATCGGAGCATCCTGCCTGATGGTAACCCCAAGCCCACGTTGAGTGTGAAGGGTGGATTGGTGGAAGGGTTGAAGTGGGATGCGCCGAATCATATTTTTACTCGAACTGCTCGAGTACCTTTCCCTGACGGGAGCGATCCTGGATCTCCAACGTCTCACCCCGGTATGAAGAAGGCTTAGATGTTGGTCGGGACAGTGTTTAGTATGAGAATGTGTTGGTGGAGTTGGGGAAGCATGTTGGGGAGTTGACTGAGCGTGACAATGAAGACAATGTTTGTGTGATCTGCAAAACGAGATGGAGTCGAGATCGAATCAAGATCTATCTTTCTTTAATGATCTTCCAAGATAAGATATGCGAATCGACAAACAATACCCTTGCTGACGGCCCGTTGTGGAGCCATCGGGATTGCGGCGCCTGTCGGAGCTATGACAACACCATAAACCCGATCCGTGGGGTCATTTCCGACCGAAATCCAGCATCGCCGCTCCGGGCCCACAGCCGGGGTGACGATGCCCTCAGGCTGTACTATTGTTAGGCAGGATAGTAGAATGCCTTCATTAAAAGCTCAGCCTCATAGTCGATCTCGATATTGGCATATAAGGAGTTTGCAGCCGCCTTGTTGAATTGAACCAGAATCACACAACCAAACAGCTTCTACACTACTAAATCGCCTTCAAGCACACGCAACCTTCAATCAACTATCTATTTCATCTTGATTTAAGAATACTCACCAGTTTTCAACACATTCAACCACCAAAATGTCTGTCCGATCGCAAATGTTCCCCCCCTCTCCCATCTTCACCGAGGCTTCACTCCCATCGCTCTCCTCCAGGGTATACATCATCACAGGCGCGACATCCGGTGTCGGCCTTGAGTTGGCCAAGATTCTCTACTCGAGCTCCGCAACTGTCTACATCGCTGCACGAACTTCTTCCAGAATCGCATCAGCCATTCAATTAATCCAGTCAGAGTTTCCCGATTCGACAGGTCGCCTGGAGTCGCTATCCGTCGATTTATCCGACCTCAGGACCATCGGCCCCGCGACATCAGAGTTTCTAGGCAAAGAGTCTAGACTTGATGGTTTGGTGCTAAATGCTGGTGTCATGACTCCTCCTGATGGCAGCAAGACACAGAATGGGCATGAGCTGCAGATGGGAACCAACTGCCTAGGCGGCTATCTTCTCATGCGATCACTCGAGGACATGCTAGTGAGCACAGCAAAGATTGCGCAGAAAGGAACAGTTCGAGTTGTCTGGCTTGCTAGCACGCTCCAGATTGGTACGCCTAAGGGTGGCATCATCTGGGATGAGAGCAACACGGCGCCCAAGGTTGTGAGCAACCAGATGGAGAACTACATGATGAGCAAGGTCGGCAACGTATTTTTGGCACATGAGACAGCCAAGAGACTTGGAAGAGAGGGAGTTGTATCTGTAGTAAGATTGTCTTGGTTCTATGATGATACAAATGACTGACAGTAGGCAGTCGGTCAACCCAGGGTTTATGAAGACGGAACTACAGCGCCATATGCCAGGACCAGTCTCGTTCATGATGGTAAGTATTTGCCCATTTACACGGGAATTATCTAACAGCCAATAGGGCCTCGTTTTCAAGGGCGCTAAATTCGGAGCGTACAGCGAATTGTTCGGGCTTCTGTCGCCTGACGTCACCAGCGATAGGAACGGGGCCTTCATCGTTCCCTGGGGACGGTTTGGATGTCTTCCCGAGGATATCAAGCAGGCAGTCAACAGCAAAGAGCAGGGCGGAACGGGCACATCTGAGATGTTTGTGAAGTGGTGCGAGAGGGAGACTCGGGGTTTCAGGTCGTGACTGGTATTGTTTGTTCAACTGTAGCGAATCTCATCCGGGTATCATTAAGGTATCATAATCTAATGCTCAACGCCGTCCGATAAAACCATGGTTCAACCCTTTCGAGCAATATGTGTAATCTCCATATCCACCACGACCGGGCGATGATCTGAGATGAAGATGCCGTCATCATATCTCGTGTTGAGGACAGCAAACGACTTGAAGCTGATATCCATCGGATCCCTCACAAACATGTGGTCGAGCTCCATATCGTCCGACTCATCGAGAGAAAAGCCCGTGTATGTTTTTTGATGGCCAAAGCGCTTGTAGGACGGCACTTCGTACTTGAGGTCGTACATCTGCGTGGCCAAGAGTTTGTACGCCGGGCTCTCGGGTGTGGCGTTGAGATCGCCGGCGATGAAGACAGGAAGACTCTCGCGCTTGTGCGAGGACCAGCGGTCGGCCAGGTCAACGACCATCGCTGCTGCATGCTCTTGGGACTTTTTGCCCACCCAGTCGAAATGCGTGCACATGTAGACGACGCGAGCGCCCGTGTGAAGATGACGGAAGCGACCGACAGTAACGACGCGGGGAAGCTCAGCATCCCATCCTATTGAGCCAGCCTTTTCGGGTGTCCTACTGAGCCAATATGTCTTTGTCTGCTCCAGATTCCAAATAGACTGGCGATAAAAGATGGGCGACAGCTCGCCCTTTTTGGCGCCATCTCTGCGACCGCCGCCTATCAAGGTCCAGTCATCGCCAAAGTCGTCCATAAGATCCAGGGCCTGAGGGTATGTCACCTCTTGCATGCAAACCAGAGAGTCTGGCCGTCCGGCGAGTTCGTAGTTGAGCTGGGCGGCCATGAGCGGTCTGCGAAGGGGCCAGAGCTCTTCTCCATCTTCGGCCTTGCTGGGATCGACGTTGTATCGGATGTTGTAAGTCAGGAGGCGCAGATTAGTGGTGCGCTGGTAGGGAACAGCGACGACGCTGGTAGCAGCGCCGACGAGGAGCCAGATGATCTTCATGGTGAGGATTGTTGTGTGGTGTGAGCGATGGCTGATGCGCCTCTGTGTGTTGGTGTAGGCAGCGTTATAAAGACACGGTCGCAGTAACAGTCATGGTTTTTGTTTTGATGTTCACAGAGAAAGGTTATTATTTTGCGACGGGGTTGCGTCCGCATTTACGTTACTTACGCCGTTGGCTCAAGGTTCCATCAGATCAGATGGTGGGACAAAAGGAATCGCCCCCTCAACACATGGTTCCGGCCAATTACACGACGACCTCAAACTGAAGCCTTGAGCTTCTTCTTCTGCTTGACCTGGTCCTCGACATATGCTAACGAAACATGGCCTGGGTCTAATCCTGCCGCAATGGCTGCCCTATTCGGGTCTAGATGGCTTCTTAGAGTCTAGACTATTGGGTGAGTGGTCGTGTGTGCGTCGCCGGACACGTGTGAGGCTTGACGGCGTCTACGTAATGCACACGAGTCCATCGGATGAAGCCTTGATGCATTCGTTACAGTTTTCGCGATGAGGCTGACGTGCGTATGTTTTATATGTATGGATGCATGCCTCTCAAAAACAACGTCCATCTATCGCAACACTTCTTCTCGAAGCAGCAGCAATACAAACTCATCTCGCAATTCAATACCCAACGCCAAGACTATGCACATAGATTAAATCGACTTGATTGGTCCATTCCCGAGTTGAAACCGCCAAGGAATCACGGCACAGGCATCTTCCTCTCAACTAGCACAGACTGTGAGGCACAGAGACACCAACCATCGGGTCGTCGCTCACAACAAATCGCTCATCCCGTGGCCTAAGAGGCGAGCTCTCTCAGAGGTATTCATAATGGAGCTAAAGACGATATTTAACGCTAAAGAAGCGAATCCAAGGAATTTAAAGGAGATACATCCAGGTCGCTCAAGCATATTGCTTTGGATGAGGTCTGCTCATAAACAATTACGGCAACGACCACAGTGAATAGAATATGCGAAAAACTGATAGCTCGCATGTAAACGGTAAATTTGACGATGACAGGATTACACATATGCACAAGGAAATTGTCTCAAGCTCTATCTACACAAGCTCGTTGCAGTTATCCGCCCTGCCTAGCAACAGACATCGATGTACACTCAGCGCTCACACAAAGACTACCCATTCCTTGAGAGACGAATAATACAGATACATCCCAAAAACGGGTTCGTTTAATGGACAAGATCTATCAAACTCTATCTCCGATGGGAGATGTACGTATCCCAGCGACGAGTCCATCATGCATCATGCCCAAGACAGGCAATAAACCACGAGAAATGAGCACATGACCTCTTCTTCACGCAGCACATCGCATTCTCTAAATTCTCATCCTAAACTCTAAACGTAGACCGTTCTAGAGTCTATATCACTTCCACAATATCACCGCAACACCACGCCAAGAATACAACATCGTCACGACGGCCCGCGTCGCCGACACTCCCACCTCGGAACCGTCCATGTGGTAACACCGCTGGGACATAAAACCGACCTTAAGCCCCCCTAATCAAAGCCCATCTGATCCAGTCCCTCCAGTTCCGTCTACGGAGGCTACGTCTCCGCGCTTCGAAAACTTGATAAATGCCTCCGCCGCCGAGATTGAGCGCTACTCAAAATCACCAAGACACTTGGCAATTCAGGTGAGGTGACAGTCTTTTTCATTTACTATACCAGAAACAGGATTGTTTGCAAGGCACATTGGTGTTTGCGTGAGTATCGGCATCAGCATTGCCAAATGAGGCGTCCAGTCGGAGCACTGCTACCCTTTTGACAACACCCGTTCAGAGATGGCTGTGAATACTAACGCCTTGGCACCGATCTCTTCAAAATGCCAAGTTTACGGGACACTAGATTCGGCCCAGATCAGGGCTCCCACCCGCTTCCAGTTCAGCCTCAACGGCGAATCCTCCGGAAATCCGCCCCCAACCATCAACTTCAGACCATCGTCCACCGGTTCATTTCAACTCCAATCACCGATGCGTAAACACCTCCTTCCGCAACGAAGACAGGTCCTTCTGCGAGTACCACCTTACGCTGCAATCAAACATCCCCTCGACAGCCCTGCAGGGCAAAGGTGACCCCCAAAGCCAAGTCGTGCGAGACGTCGATCCCGCCAGCTCTAGACCCCACGGTCAGGGGTCCCGCCCGGGAAGGATCTTCGGGGGACGGTCCGGGCATGTGTGCTTCACATGGTTGCGGGTTGGACTGACCGCGGATGGCATGCATCAGATGTTGTAGGTGTCATAGCCAAGAGGCCTCAAAGTTCGTGCTATTCAAGAAGTGGAAGACCTTGTAAGTTTCTACCTGAAGAGTCACGTACGATTGAATACGGTTAACTTGGTGATGATATTGCAAGTTCTTGGCCATATTTGCCGAACGAGTTTCTGAGGCAGAATCTAGAGTAGAGTGTATATACAGGATAATCGCAGAAACAGGTGTGAAAATTCAACGGCCGTCAAGCATTAACAAACTATGTGTCCAAGATAAGGAACCAGATGATTCGGGGTATGAAGTTGAGGTGTGCGTGTAAGGTAAGGGGGTGTGTGACTTTTTGCGGATTGTTATGTTTTTGAGTATAGATGAACCTTGGATGGACTACCAAGTGCAGGCCTCCTCAATATATCGGACCACGGTTCCATGGCGAGCCAGAGCGGCGCAGGTATATCGGGCATCGTCAACCATGGCCAACGGCCCACAGGCCACGACGGTGGTTCCGCCGACAGCATGCTCCAGCTCCTCCTCGAGGATCTGTCTCACATTCATGCGCGAACCAACAGTGATGTGAGGCTCGATGTGGCCCCATTTTGTGTCTGTCACCTCTCCCACGCCCATCATCATGCTCTGGATCGAGTCCACCAGCCCGCGGCCCCGGATACCCCAGTACAGCTTGGTCGTGCCCATGGGAGCGTACAGGGAGAGGGAGCTGTTGAGGGCCGGGAGAACGGCTGTGACGCCGACACCACCGGCGATGCAGAGGACGTTGGGGTACTCGGGTGTGGGAGCAAAGTGACCGTCGTTGCCCTGGAGGTATGTCTTGCCCTCGTGGCCGTAGGTGCCCTCGATCAGAACAGGGATGCCGGCCTCGACACCGCACTTCTTTGCCAGCAGCTTGGTGAGGCCAGAGTGAGGCCGCACAAAGAAGGTGATGCCATGCTGACCGTTTCGGGTGGCAATGGTACGGGTCCTGTGGACAATACCAGCCTCCTTGGCAGCGGCGTCAGTGACGGACGTGGGAGACGACAGGGAGGGACCCTCGCTGTCAGAGTGGGAGGTGGAGTGCGGGTCGTTCCGAGGATGGCCAGGGTTGCAGCCGACAACGGAGAAGGGATGGTTCTCCCACATGCGCCAGGAGACGGTAGGGAAGTAGGCGTAGCAGTAACCGTGGCAGTCAACGCCAGGGACGTCGACGCGGATGTACTCGTCGTCAATGCGGGTGACGTAGGCCCTCTTGATTCCGTGCTTGCTAACACGGACGATGCGGAGGAAGCGATCAAAACTCCAGATTGAGATGGCAATGTACAGCCAGATGTCGAAGCCGCCAGTTCCCTCGTACAGCTTCCAGATATGGTACCACGAACCAACAATGGCCACGATGGCGAGGGCGATGTGCCCAATCAGGAACACCTCATATGCGATCTTCCGGAAGTGGTAGACGGACAAGGGGATGAGCAGACTGAAGGAGAGAGTGCCGATGATGCCCCAGTACCAGTACGGCTGCTTGGACGCCAGGGTTACGTTGTGGGCTTCGACCATGATGCGCAGCCACAGGAGGGAGTGTAGACAGACCTGGAGCGTGCAGATGGTGGCAACCCAGCGGTGGAGGAGGAGGAAAGTCGAGTGAGACCAGTTGGTCATCCACAAAAGAAGACTGTTTCGGCCACCATACAGGATAACAAGGGGGATGTTGGCAAAGGCGATGGCACCAGCTCGGTTACCAATGTGCCTCATGAGCTCATATCTACGGTCGGGGAAGACGGCGTTGGGAGCGTAGCGGGGGAAGCCAGCAAAGCAAGCGGCGAGGTTGATACCGATGAGATACGTGATGAAGATCATCTGCCCGCGGGTGGGGATGAAGCCGAGGCCCAGGACTGGCACGCTGTGCTTTCGTCCCCAGGCCGGGGGGTCGATAAAGTATGCGTAGAAGCGGCTTCGAAGCTTCGCTGGGAAGGGGAGTAGACGGAGGAGAGAGAAGCCGACGGGCATGACGACTCCGGAGAGGAAGACGAGGAGACTAGAGAGTACAAGTTAGATATCACCGTCGCATCATGAACAAGGGGGGAGTTGAGCTTACCTGTAGGTGGATTCATTCTTGCCAACAGCCCTGTAACCCTTGACACCGTTCATGTTGGCTTCATACTCCTCGGGGCTAATCGAGATGGTGCGGTTAAAGACAGGCTCGAGGGTTGCGTTCATCGGCTTCGGGGGTTTCTTAGGGTCGACTAGCTTGAGGGCATCGGAGTATGAGTACCGCATCACGACTCCGGGTTCGTTCTGCCCATAGATCATGTCTGTCTCCCAGAACTCGAGGATCTTGTAACCCTTGATGGTCTTGGGACAGTACGAGTTGATGCACCAGGCAAAGGACGTCAGGTAAGAAGTGTCGTTGGCCATGCAGGTAGCAGAAGGATACTGCTCAGCCTTTTCCTCGGGCGTCATGCCCGCATACTCGGGGCAGTCGAGGTTTGAAGGCATGGCGTAGCGACATCCCCAGCCGCAGGGGAGACTGAACGACTCCCTGCCATAACCGTCGAGGAGCTCAGTTGCGGAGACGGCAGGCAGAAGCAGCGCCGCCGCCGCGAGTGTATTGGAAAGCAACATTGTGGGTTGCGCTTCAGAACAAGTTTCCCTTGTGTGAGGACACTGGGATCAGGGAAGCTTTGAAGAAATACACAAGGGGAAGAAGGAAACTCTAAACCGTAGAGGCTGTTGTTTCTACTTCTCTGTGTGATATAATGTATAAAGCAAGAGTAGAATGAATGGAGAAGGAGGAAGAAGAAGGTTGATGATGTCGATGTCTCCTGAAGTGATCCCAACAAGAGGAAGACGACTAGTCTTTATACCAAGAGGCGCGGACAAATGCCTCGATCCTAAGCGGTCGGAAGAAAGCCTCGAGAGAAAGGTAGCATCCACCCATCCCTCGATCCATCCCAAGAGCCATCTTGACCTCTCCCCTCTTTTTTTCCTCCCTCTTCCGCACTTATTTGGGGGGGCGTGGGCTTCCTCCGTTCTTCCTCTCTAAACCCCCGCCCCAGGTCCGATCGTCAAAAAAGGGAACCTATCTATAATGGGTCAAAGGTTAATGGTCCTTCTCTGCGTGGGACGGTTTTACCAGGTCTTGGACGTATGGGGGGGTCCTGCAGGAAGGGCGGTCATCAGGGCTAGACACGAACGACTCCATTCGTAAACGTCCAGGCATGATATCCTCGCCACTGGAAGGTAAATGAGTCCATCGGATTGGTTTCTCCCTGGCTCGTTTTCCTCCAATGCCTGCTCGAGCAAATACATCCCATACCTTTTTACTATTGCCTTGTTCGGGGCCATGCTGCTTCAACAAGCGGGATCCCTACCAAGTTGAGCCATAAACTTGAACCCAATATGCAAAAGAGAATGAACTCAGTACGGTTATATCCCACGCTCGATCCACAAGAAGCCTTGTCCTGTCGTGTTCCCGAGTTCCGTCTTGAGTTCCGCACGCCGTGGCCTCAACACCAACAGTGAGTGAGTGCCCAGGGTGGGAAGGGAAGTTTCTTTTCAGCTTTAACCTTAGATTACCAGATCCATGCCTTGTAACAACAGAGCCCCCCGGTGCCGGCGGGGTCCCACACTCCGTTCTCTTCGGGGGGCGTGTGTATGTCTGTCCCGTCCGTCTCTCTTACTCAAGAGCACCAACCTTCCAATACTTGAGGATCAGCCACAAACCGGCAACTCGGCTTCGTCCCTGCGGAGGACTGGGTCCCTTTTTCAGCCTCGTCTAGGTCACTACTACTCTTGCCAAGACGGGTTATCAGATGGAGACTTTTGTGTGTCCCCATTCTCAAACGCATCCCGCAAACGCCGAGAATCAACGGTCGATGAAAGTCTGTTTTTGCCCAGGGTCCAGCCCGGCACTGACACCCTCGTCGTCAAACTCCACCGGCAGGCACCTTCGATTTCTTCCCGAAGCGTACATCTCGTAGTCGCAGCAGGGTTCCGGGAAGTCAATGGGGGTGGAGGGCCACTATAGAGTCAAAGTTCCTAACCTCTGCAATGACTGACAACAGGTCGCACGACACGAGACAAAGAGTCGTCGATCCTGCGCACCACCCGCCGGCGCCGCCGTTCGACCTGGCCCCACTGGGTTTACTCTGTCCCATGGCCGTGCCCGTGGGATGATGGTAGCAGCAGCAGCAGTAGTACGTGAGAGTAGTAATAGTTGCACTGGTGGTAGTCACTGTAACAGCGGGGACCAGACCTCTCTCAGCTGGGGACTTACAGCCTCTCAACCTGGCCTTGTCATCTTCAACCTATGACGGAAGCCAACCGATGGTGCCCCGATGACCGCCTATCAAGCCACAATGGGGATCCTTGATGTCAATGCCATAGGCTGAACCCCCAAGACGATGCCTTTCCTCTTTCGGTGTATTCGTAGAAACTGCTGTGGCGCTGGCTATTGATGAGATGACATTTCGCCCATCATTACCTCGTTGAGATGGGTTAAAAGTAATGCTTCGATCTGGAACCCCCAAGTTAAAAAAGAACCAATTTGCAAAGAGATACCCACACGATCGGGTCAACCAACATGTTCTCCGACTCCGGCCAGCTGGGAAACTACTTTGACGCCGTTGGTAGTTAGCATCTTGAAGATCGACTTCTTTCCCTTGGACCATACACCCCCATCTTTTTGTTAATTCTCCCCTCGGCAATCCTCCGCCATTTTTTTCTCCATGGGAGATTCGTCTCCTACTAGACCCCTTGAGGCCCATCTCCCGCTCCTTGTAGAGGAAGAAAGAGAAAAAAAAGTGATCAGATCCGACCTTTCTCAGCCCACCTATACCATAACGGGGAGGAGAATGGAAGGGGGGTGTATGTGCCACGATCTTTCAACAAGGTTCATGAAACGGCTCCGCAGGAAGGGAAGAGAGAGAGTGAATCGTCTCATTTTCTGCGAGTTTTGACCAGGTCCAGGCCTTTCAAGTCTAGAACCGTGGAACCTTTGGGTAGCATTCGCGTGGTTTCCGGATCTGGATTGATAAGATAAAAAAGCCACATGTGAAATATTCGTATTTTTTTTTCTTCCCCCTTGTGAGAGGAAAAAGTGTGCCACACTGATCGATAAGATGTTGATCGATAAGATGCGACATGATTGATAAGATGTCCTTCAACACCACATGGTAAGGGTAGATCGGCAAGTCTAGCGACTTTCTAGTTTTTTTCTTCTTTTGTGCCTTATCCCCGACATGGTTTAACCATAGTTTTAACTCTGTAGCGAATTGCACCTGTCAAAGGCACTAGATCAATAGCTCAGTTCCAACACCCCATCATCCCACATTCTGCTCGTTGATACTTGCTCCGATGAACGGACTCCCTTTAGGATGCTCTCATGCCCGACAGCTGCCTCCCTTACCCGAGGAACAAATGCGTTTCCTTCTGACAGGGAAACACCAGCATCATCAAGACCCCACGCGTGGCACATCTAGTCGGGATGATCTTAATCCAGATTATCCTAGTATGTGTAATCTAGCTCGGTAGTCTGCGCCCAAGTCCAAATCCCGGCCTGCTTGTGGCTTCGTGTGGTCCCATCTTGCTTGCCGAGCATCCGATTTCCTCGCGCCCCATGACTAACATGTTCCATTGTCAGGTCCTTTTTTCTTTCTGACCCTGTTCCTCCATGTCGTCTCAGCCCTTTGTGTGTTCCTCCGTCCACCCCGTTCCGTTCCGTCCCTGTTCATCATTCCCCCACGCTTCTCTTCTATACACCGCAGCTCTGCTCTCATACGGTTCAAGGTCAGGCAGGGTCTGACCTGGAAAGACCGAGCGGATGCAGACCACCGCCTGAGACTCACATGCAGTAATAGTGCACACCTTAAGCCGCAATCGCCCTCATGAACGCCCGACTCTCGCTCCCTTGGATCACCTTGGCCACGGGGATGAGGTACGCCTCCTCATGGCCATCCTCGGCTTGCAAATACCGCACGTACGCCTGCGCGATCTGGAACCACCACTTCTTCTCTGTGGCGCTCGATCCACTTCCCTGCCATACCCAGATGGCTTTGCCGCCGTCATCGAGCAGAAAGACATCACTGTCATCCAGGTCATCCCGCGACACGCGCTCTGCGTCCTTGACCAGGTCGAATGAGAGTTCCCCAGAAGAGTCACTGAGTCTAAACAGCTTCTTGTTAGACACCTGATCGACGGCGCGTGGCTGAACCCGTGAAGAGAACGGTCTCGCACAGCGGAATCCTTCCCGTGGTGTTTCATCGTCGCCACCGAGGAGATCGACAACTCTTCGTGACCGGGATTCCTCCTGGGAGACGACCTCAACCTCGGAGTGCTTCGCGATTGTCATATCATGGACAACCTGAGCGGCCTTTGCCTTTTCCATCGGGCTGCAGTCCTTGCCCTGCCAGACCCAGATCTTGTCATCCGTATCCAGGACGAAGACGTCTGTGTCGTCTAGGCTCGCCCACGTCGGGTCCACTTCGTGCACCACGACCCCATTGACGCCAACACCCGGGTTCTTGAAGACGCGCAGCAAGGTGGGCGTATCTCGGGAGGGCTCCTCCTCCTCCACATGCCGGAATCCAGACCGCGTTCCACCAGCCCGGATGGACATGCGTGGGAATAGGGCGAGGAACTCATCCGACGGGGCCTCCTGGATCTCTCGGTGCTGAGTGGCAGTCCCCTTGAGGAACTCATCTAGCTCGGCAGTCTTGTACGCCGCCGTCCCCGCCTCGTCCTGCGATGTATGCTTCCCTAGCCAAAAGAAGATGTCGTGGGCAAGCCTCTCGATGCCGTCTTTGCCGTTGATCTTTTCAGAGTGCAGCACGATGAAGCTGTCCCCGTCGTAGAACTGCCCATAATTCTCCTCGGGCCATTGGACCACCTCGAACTGCTCGATCCGCCAGATGACTAGTCCAGCCTCGATGCCGACTTTGCCGTCATTCCATGCGGGCTCGGTGAGGGCAGAGTTGTACTTGACCTGATGGTCGATGTCGGTCCCGATAAGCTCCACGTTGCTGTCTCTGATGTCGTACTCTTTTGGATGGACCAGGCCATGGTTGGGCGCCATCTTTACGTCTCGTGAGTCGAATTTAGAGGCTAATTGAGTTTCTGTCGAGGCGAGTGAGCTCTCTCTTCCGCCTCTGCCGCAGTATTTTCGTAATGGTTCGAGGTTGTTTCAACTAGAGTAGCCAAGGTTCCGGTTCCTTGGGAAGATGCGGAACTGTTGAATGCGGGGACTGTATGCATGCTGATTGGATCTTTGGAAAAGGGCCGCTGACTGAGCAGTACAGTAAGCTTAAAGTGCTGATCCCTTGTTTGGGCGTTTACGGTGAATCAGAGTCAAGTTTGACAGATGAGATCGGTTGATCACTGCGGACCGGTTGCTGTCAGTGAGTGCTGACTGCATGGGCGTTGAGACGAGCTAAAAAGAGATCTGATTAAAAGGTGGTATCATGAGAGCCTCACATTGCGTGCGACGGCGATCTTTAACTGAAAAACTGATTGCCTTGTCTCAATTCGAGTGAGGCGTCAAGAAGGATCATAGGAGAATCAAGTTAATCAAGTATAAGGTGTAGGGTTGTCAATTGTACGGGACACAATTCTTCAGCGACCCAAGTTGTTAACAACACATCCCACCATGACGGCCACCTCCCGATCCCAATTCGCATCCGCCTTTGTCCTTGCCTTGGGCCCTGTGAGGGCGCTGTGTAGTTGTGAGCCCTTGACGACAGCTTGTCGGATTGCGTCGCCGACTGTGTTCTTGTTTGTGCGGAGAGTCCTAGCCACCACACCTCCTCGGTTCACAATATCTTGGACACGCGTAGCAAGGCTGCTGGCCATTGTCCTCCAGAAAAACGACGCAAGACTTCCTGTCTCGAGGTGTGCGAGGAGGAATTGAAGGAGATTTGTTTGGCTCGGCTGGTTGGCAGTTGGGAGCAAGGGATGACTTGGTGGTTTTGTTGACTCAAGCACAGCCTCAAGAGAGACAATGTTCTGACACTTGGCCATTACTTCGGTCAACGACTTTTCCAACGTCGGCAGCTGACCCAGAGATCGAGACAGAGCAGTGATGCTTGCCTGCAGCGCTGAACGGATATACGTCTCGAGAGCCTGGAGGAGTAGTCGTGGAGTCCACTTCTCAGGCTTGAAGCCAAGAGTTGGCGACAAGAGATACAGGGTAGTCAGAGCAGACACAGTCCTAGACTTTGTCTCGTCGACCTGAGCAAAGGTTGAAACGGACTGGACTGAGAACTCGCGAATGATTCTCTCCGCACGTTCACGAACTGATCGCTCGATTGGTGTAATGACGGTGTCTTGCAGGCTTCTGACCGTGTCGACTCGGTTCAGCCCGAACCCCTCCTCACCTGGGGCCTTGCGGTCAAGAACCTCTCGAAGCGACAGGATGGTGTAGGCGCATCGCACAAGAGCCCGATGGTCTTCCTTACCAGACGCTCCAGATCCATTTCCAGGCAGTTCAAGCTCTGAGTGCTGGACCTCCAGCTGTCGGCCAAGCTGCAGACAGCGTCCTACCGATCGACCAAGCTTGAGGGTCTCCCACAGCCTCAGAGCCACAAGTCGAACTTCGTCGGCCTCAGCATGCTTATCGATAACCTCCTTCTCGAGTTGACGGTAACTATCGTTGAGGCTCTTAATCTGGCCATCCAACTCGGCGACAATATGCTTGGAAGCTTGGGTCTGTTGCTGAGTATAGTTGAGTAGCGGCACAGCCGAGCGGGTCGTCAAGACGTCGATATGCGAGTCGATCTCTTGGGCATCGAAAAGAACACGGGATAAAGGCGTCGAGAGGTCGAGGGGTGTGTCGTTGGGGTTGTTGGTCGAGACAACGAGCGAGTTGGCAAAGGAAGCGGGGGAGAAATCAGGGTCAAGAAAGGTTTCGTAGTCGATGTACGAGGGTTCCTCGTCCGCTGTAGGGTCTGCCGCCATGATTGATTCTTTCCAGGAGGTTCAATGGGTATTGTATTTGTGGCTGCGACCGTTAAAGTTGGTGATGTTAATTTTGGTGTTGCACACACACAAACGAAACCTGAGCTTAAGGTTGGTGGATGTTCTGGAAGCTTGCTGGCCTTTTCGGGCATCGCTTCATCCTCGGGGGTACGTACCTTTCTTCACCTGACTTGCATTGGATTGCAGGACAGCAGCACCAAGAGTCTGGGGGTTAGCGGGCGATTAGAGGTCCTTGGCACAGCAACCAATCAGTGGATCCAGTGCTTGGCTTCGGGCCTGGCCACAGCGGAGGGCCTGCCCTGCAGTAGCTGCAGTGAGGTCATTGGGGCAAGGGTCGATTTGAAGATTGAAGATGGAGTTGAAGTTGAAGGCGAATTTGAAGAGTAATCGGCATTAAAGACGGAGGAATGAATCAATCATCATTACCTCGGTTACTGTATCGTATACTTATCTACTCAGTCACTACACAATATCGCTTGATTCATTTGCCCTGCGTCATCTCATCTCCCATTCCGCGTATACTTGTATGAGAGAATTTCGACCCTCCCAACGGACCGCTCGGCATCCCCACCTCCGCAACCTCCGACAGAAAATGGGCCAATCCCGTCGTGTCAGCCGCGAGGCTTTTCCCGGTCGCCAACGGCACGTCCGGCATTCGCGGGCGATCCAACCACTCGACGGGCAACGGGCGCCTCTTTTGTTTTTTTTATTCCCTCCAACCGCCAAGTTTTTTTCCATCCTTCTTTTTTCCTTTCTTCATCTCGACATCTTCAACCTGTCCCTCCGTTGAGATCCTCGTCGAATTGAGCCATGTCCCTCCGGTGCTGAATTGCCTCGCTGCTTGACAATTCCCTCGATACCCCCCGTCCCCCTGCAAAGGGCGAATTCGCCCCAAGTACCCGTACTCGTATCCTGCATCACGACACTTGCAGCGCATCGAGACAAATCGGCAGCGGTGATTACTGCATACTCAATCGATCGAGACGCGAGACAAACAGACAAGAGCCATCAAGTTGCCCATCATGAGCGGCATCTACGATAATGCCGCCTCTATCCAGGCGCGCGACCTCTGGCCATGGCCCAAGGGCGATGACGAGAACGACACTGTCATCCAGGGTCTTCACTTCAACCTCACCACCCTCAAGCACTGGAACTACACCTGGTACAGCAATGAGACCATCTCCAACGGCTCCAGGTGCTACATGACCAAGGCTCCGTACCTGTTCGTCGACGTTCTGGAGAACGGCACCTTTATCAACAATACCAAGTGCTACTCGGCTATCCTCCCCATCGGTACTCGCGGTCACGTCGGCATTGGCTTTGCCGTCGCCTTCGGAATCGCTCTCGTTCTCAACCTCACTGTCCTGGCTAAGCATGGAAAGACATATCTCCCGCGCGAGAGCCGCTTCTATCCCATCGGTCGTCGCTGGCAATGGTACTGGGCCCTGTTCATCTCCGCCACTGCGCTCATTAGCTTGTTCGTCGGTGTGGATGTCGACCGGTATTACCTTCAGGAACTGCCCATTACCGTCAGCGTCTTCTTCTGGTATCTCTTGTGTATGGGAACTGTCGCCTTGACTTGGGAAGCGGTTCGTCACTGGGGCTCATGGCAGGAGCGACAGTTCATCGATCCCAATCCTTTCTCGTTGGCTACAGACGATCGCCGTGCCAAGGTTGAGTTCTATCTGCCACTGTGGTTCTACCTCTGGCTCTGGCTGGTAAGTGTTTAATAAAGCCCTGATCAAATGATATATCGTGCTAACCTGTCGCTAGAACTTCTTCATGGTTGTTCCTCGTAGCTGGAAGTTCACTCAGCTTCAGCGCTCCCCCGAACAGATCCAAGACAAAGCCATCCCCGGTGCCACCAATGTTCGCTTCAAGATCGCCGCCTTCTTCCTCTTCATCTCGTGGCTCACCATCGTATTCTCGCTGCGCCACTCGATCAAGCACTACAAGCCCCGTAACCGTGGCATCTTCAACCGCGCCGTTGGCTTCACTCGCTCTGTGCCCCTGCGCTTCTGGCTCATCATCCCCCTCTCTCTCGCCACCATTGCCTATCAGGCCTTCATCGCTTGGGAGTTCAAGTTTTCCCTCGTCAAGTTCGACGGAAACGTTCCCGTCATCTTCTGCTGGGGATACCTCCCTGCCCTCCTCATCCTCTTTATCCAGTTCTTCTACGGCTTCGCCAGTCCCAACGAGGACAAGGAACTCATTCGTCAGAGACGTGAGCGCGGTGAGGCCATCAACCGCGAGCTCGGCATCGTCAACAAGCCTGCCTGGTGGAGCCGCGTCAGGGGTGACCATCTCCTCAGCTTCAAGGACAAGCTTGCTCGCAACGTCCACGAGATTGGCGGCGGCAGAGCCACCGGTCGACGTGTTGAGGATGCCGCTGAGCGACACGTCCGAGAGGAGGCGTGGGCCAATGCCAGAGACGAGCAGGATATTGAGATGGCGCACATGCATCGACCCCTCGACGCTGCCAACAACCCGCGCGTCGACCGCGCAGGTGTCAGCACCCTCCGCCCTCAAGCTTCGCAGACCTTTGTCGCGCCTTATACCGGCAAGAACGAGCGTCGCCGACACGAGCGCACCGTGCAGGCTGTTGCGAGTATCCTCTTCCCCAATAACCTCGCTGAGGAGCGAGCTCGCCGTGAGGCTGAGCTGGCTCTCGACGGACCACCTCCATACAGCGACAACGAGCCCCGGGGTCGCCCCCGAACGACGTCTTCGGGACGGCCCGGAACCAACGGGCGAAGCAACAGCACCGAGACGACCAACTCGATCACGGCTCCGCCCCAGCAGGTCAGGAGCATGCTGGACATCTAGGTTCCAGGTGTGTGGTCGTAGACTCCGCGGGGCCTGCGGAACAAGTCCCGTGGCAAGGTATCGAATTCATGATTAGTACTGCATGTTGTTCTTATGCTGGGTATATCATAACGAGATAGGCGTCTGTATTCTTTGCATGACTTGGTTGGATTCAATGCGGTGTTAGATGATGGCATGTCCTCTGAACTACACTGGCATTACATAGTTATATAGCTAGATATGATCTGTAAATGAAGACGATATGTTTTATGATTCATATCATTTTAATTGTCAATGACTACTTCTTTGGTATGTCCATCTGTCTGAACTGGTGTGTAACGTTGAACGTGAGGCCATCTACGGACAGCATTAGTCAGAGACACGACATGTCATATTCACCCGAAGACTGATGCTTCTTTCTTTCATCCTTGACATATCATTCCGTGTATGTTCGTATCATCATTTCTCGAAATCATCATGTTATCAACTAGATCCATGTCCCTCGAAGTAGTGTTCCTGTCAACCCTCCCGCGCGGCATCCTAACCCATCTCGACTACCCTATACTACCACACGACACAACAGGGGATGAAGGGGATCGACAACGTAGAGAACGATTCAAAAGATCGACACTAGAACCATCATCACGTCAACTCTTACCTCTTCTAGAAGCCTGATGTGCAGTAACATCACATGTGTGTACTGACCTACCTGAGTTGAGATAGATGTTGGATCGACGCTGAGCCTCGCCACCACCATGGACCGTCTAAGCAACCACGTCTCAAACAAGGCAGCTTTTGCCCGCTAACGTCAGGACAAACAGTGTGGTGGTCGGTCTGTCACGAGAATTATCCCGACATCATGGAGCCTTTGTCTTTGTAAAAAGCCCCCCAAAGAGGCGGCATCGGAAGCGTCACACCAGACAACAGCATAAGCAAAATCCCCGAGTGGACGCCATTAAGAGGGGCAGTCCGGACGTGCCGACGTGGACAAGGTGATTGAAATGGCAGCGGCCGAGGAATCCCAAACGTCGGAGAAGGATGGATGTAGGGCACTTCTGGAGGAATGGAGGCCCGTCAGACCCGGCTGAATCTCCGCATTGCCTCAAGGTCATGGTCAAGGATTACCCCGATATGCTTCCAGGTCGCACAAGAAGATCGCGAATGACGGGCTTCCATGTACATGCCAACCCATGCCATCCACGCACGCACGCGAATGAGGATACTTGCATGAAAGATCCATGCATGCAGCCATGATACGTAACAACGCAGCTGTGCTGTGCTGTGTCGGCCACAGGTCCGCCCCTTGGCCTGCCCCGATCCCGAAGAGCGGATAGGAGGACTCTGCCCTTGGCTGCATTCGGACGGACTCGCTGGGCGGAGAGAGAGACAGGCTGCGCATCTCGTGGCAGTCGAATCTAAGCATGGCGAGCCAGAGACACATGTTTGGAAGATCCACTAGAACAAGCAAGGGCTATGGAATTTTGGGTTTGAGTATAAAAGAGCGGTGTAGGAAGCAAGACCCGAACAAGAGAGGTCAAAGACGAGACGAGACAAGACGGGACAAGACGAGACAAGCAACTGCTGTGGACCTCCAGCTAGAGTGGTCCGTCCGCTGGGCTACTGACTGTGGCTTGGAGACAAAGACAGGACAGGGCGAAGCTGGCGGCTCTCTGCTGCGTTGCGTTGCTAGGCACACTTCCTAGGCGCACTAGACTAGACGAGACGATAGTCAGCCAGTGCCTGAGACTTCAAGAAACATGCCGAGCGCTTCAGGGCGACTCAGACTCAGACTCAGTCATGAGTCCTGCGAGACGAGGCTGGGGAAGCTGATAGCCACCCGCTGAGCGCAACAAGGAGCACGAGCATAGCACAGCACAGCGCAACACCCTCTTGACGATGGATAACGGGCGCCGGCCTGGTGTTGGCCGCATCAGAGTCCCTTGCTTCACCGGCCGCCTATGATGAGTGGTGTCCCCCCGCCTATCGAGTTGTCACATGGGGTGTCGGAATGGGCGGGCGCGGGGGCTCAAGTGCGTGTCTGAATGGAGTCGGTGTCGTCAACTTTTACTTGGTGTGCCAGTCGAGCAACCTCTGCGGACGATTTGGGCCAAGGGCGTGCAGCCCTTTTGGGGGCCAAGTTCTGATGGTGGGTATCTCTGTCGTCAACCTGCGCCGTGCCTTGCATTTGGTGGCATGATTGGAGAGCGGGCCAAAGGCTAGATTGAGAGCTCGGGCAGTAGCCCAGGAACGATCAGGGGACTGGGAGCGAGATGGATGTTTCATGGACAGCGATGCGAGGGCATCCTGCATAGATCCATCCGCTGGGACTGTTTGTTGTTTGATGCTGACAGGCAGCAAAACTCTGAATACCTCCAGGCTGAGCCGCTTGGCAACTTGTGCGCCTCGCTAGAACTTGAATTGAGTGTGGTACTAGCTCCCTTCCATGGCCGTCGAGAAGTGCTTGTCTCGACGCTTCTCAACCCAATCTTGGACTCGACTTCTTGACTGGTCCCCAAACAGGAAATGTCAATCAATCTACCCAGAGACTCGGCGTGGGCCACGCCAGCAAACCTACCATCATGGTAGCACGGTCAACCAGCCACGACCGACGACAGTTGAGGGAGAGCAAGACCCTCAATGTTGATCGCCAACACCAAGTGGAGCTGTCATGGTGAGGAGGCGCAAACGGCGGCAGCCCTAGAGGCGGCTGGTTGCGTGCCTTTAGTGTACTGTAGGCAGGTTAAATCCCCCATCCTTGGGACCCCATCGTGACCCTCGGCGCGTCTGAGAAAACGGCGGCAGGCGGTTATGATGCAGGGAGGCGGAGGCTCATGGAGAGACGGATGGGAAACGCTACTGTCGCACGTAGAAGGGAGCAGCTGCAGTGCGGTGAGCCAGTCTGTAGCCTGCCGGGGCCATCCATCAATCTCGAATTTCCATGATCCATGGCTGAATGTGGAAAATGAGGAGATCGAGGCTGGAAGTCTAATCGATAAGACAAAGTGACTGGATTGCCACAAAGATCTAAGCGCCAATGGCAAGGTCGAGCCGGCCTGTCGTCTGCAAGAGTAAACTTGTCGATTGCTTTTGGAAGGGATTCCGATCGACTTGGCGTGTTAACGTGCTTAGCGCCATCTCTGAGGTGTAGGTGTCGATTCGCCCGGGAACGACTCTTGATACCCGCCGCTGGGATCAAAGGGTGCAAGCAAAGAATTCAGGGTACATGCAACATGGTGATGAAGCATCCAATTGCGAGCTGGAGATTGATAGAGGAGGGTTTCTTTGAGTGACGATCATCGTGGAGGATTAGACCCCCCAGCGCACGGATAACAGGACAGGGGGAACCCTGGATTCAGGGCCCAGCTCTTATCGATAGAGGGAGGGTCACGGGATGCACTGATGACGGGAAAGAGGGAGTAAGGAAGGAGGGAGGGGGTGGGGTATCATCAATGGAGGGGTCGGAGGGGAGAGGGGAGGGGGGAGGGGAGGGAGGGAGGGGCAGGGAAGGAGTGAGCGAAGGAGTGCCTGCTTGAGCTACCAGGAGCAGCAGCACTATCTGACGTTGGAGGAGATGCTAGACTATCACGCGGGTTACACTTACAATGCGCGACATGACAACTATTCGGCCAACACTCCTATGCCGTGTCTTTGCTCAAGACTGTCTTGTCGTTTTTGTCCACTAGCATCTGCCGATAGGAACCGTCAAAGCACGGGCAATACAGTACCTAGCTGGAGGTTCCAGCTCCCTTCCAGACACGGCTTCCACCACATCCCGTCCACGTCGGCGTCCACGAGTCCCAACCACCTCGACTTCGAAAAGATCCACCAAAAGTCAATTTCAATCGGCCGCCCCCGATCTGGCTGACTTGTGACGGCAAGTGGGAGATGCTGGTATACGAACGAGTCAACCAGGACCACAATTCGCGGCTCAGGTGGCCGGAAACAGGCCCTTGAAAAACCATGTACACCTCGGTTCCTGTGCAAGGGCGATTATCTCCGCTTCCAATATCGCCGACGATATCGTCATAAATCTGGGCGTCCTCGATTGGCTACTAGGTGTGTCCCGTGATCTCGAATTGACTCAAGCAACGACGTTGCAAAAAGGTACAGCTCACTGATCAGGCAAGGACGCCGCAGTATGTGAGACAGGTTGAGGCTGCAGAAACGCAAGCGCGCACAATGCCAATGTTACACCAAAGACCAGATGCCAAATGCTTACAGAGGCTGGCTCCCACACTGGCTGACCGACCCCTCCGAGCTGCTGGTGCGAGCGCCACGGTGCAACCACAAGGCCGCTCACTACTCACTGCCGCGTTGTATTCGGCCAGAGGGACAAGGCTCAGGATATCGATAGTATTTCCTTGCTCCAGCCTCCCTGTTCTTGAGGGGTTCATGTGGCTCTGCTCTAAGTGCTCGGACGGGTTCCTTGGCCACGGGACAGACTAGCCACGATCCACCAGGTTTAGGCCCGTCCACAAGCACACACCGCCGTGAGACACGGGCCTGGTACATGCCGTTGAGGCACATGTTGGCAAGACGAGGAGCGACAGCATCAACGACAACAACAGAAGCAACAGCTTGTGTCTGTATTTCTCTTGGAGCCTCTGCCACGTTCGTCGGGACGATTTGAAACTTGCTCTGGGGGCAGTACACAGCACCAGGCCACAAGAGCTCAATGCGTCATGCGAGGTCAGCACTGGGTTCTTGCACGGCATCTTCGGCTGACCCTGGGACGTTGATGATTAGCCTAGACGGCCAGCCTGGTCCCCTCGATACCTGGCAGTACCTACTTGCACGCCATTCGTATTCTGTTGGTCAGGGCACGATGGCAATCTTCATAGCGAGTCTCCACGCATGGTCAAGGCACCTCACGTCATTGCTCGCTCCCGGCCGCCGCCCCAGCGCGGCAGATGATGGGAGGGTCGATCGCGTTACAGTAGTCGGTCAACCATGTGCTCTCGAGCCTTTTTATCGCTCATGGCCATCGCCTTCAATGGTGGGCATTTTAGTCGAGTAGGCCGTCAGTTTCAACACGAATTATGGAGCAGCAGAGACATGCAGCGATGGACTTTGACGAGGGGAAATCCAACGGCCTGACCAGGTGGCGGGCAAGGCCATGTTCGCAGGGTTGCACTCAGCTAGAGACGCAACTCTGGATCCCCGCACTAAGATGTTCATCATCGATTCCATCTCATGCCCAGCGGGCTGCGGGATCCAGGCACCATCACATCGCACGCTGCCTATCATCAAGCCCATAACCGCAAGCAGCTCGTGCTGCATCAGACGTTAGGTACGCGGTGAGGGGTCGAGTATCAGATTGGACGGCATGGGTAAGCCGGCCGGGCGCTTCCAGGGCCAGATGACCTTGAAGCCTGCCGGAGGTCCCTGGAAAGACTCGGGATGGATGGGGATGGGCGAGGGGAAGGGAAGGGGCCCTGAAAACGAAAACGGATGTCCCATTCTGTCGACTCTGGATCCCTCTTCTGGCATGCCACGAGTGTGACCGGAGCAACCTGAAGTACGCAGTCGACGATTCTGTACAGATACCGGAATCGTGCTGTCCTCGCAGGACAAAACCGGGGACTTGCAAGGTCAGGTCAATCCGCTGGGGCCCGCACACGGCCCCTTGCGGCCGGCCAGGGACGGCTTCGCTTCGAGTCAAGCAGAAGATTTCGGCTCACCATGCCACTGGTTCGAGGTTTATTTTTACATCGCACAGCAGCGGCGGACGGGTCCCCTGTGAATCAAAGCGCCGCCTCTGACCCTCCGTGACATGGCCCCTGGCCCACTCAGAACAAGTCGAGGACCCAGCCCCTCGCATGCATGCTGGGCCCAACTGGGACGGCCATGTCGCGAAGCCTGCATGTTGGTTTGTGCCCTGACCGAAGAGAGGCAGTGGACGGTGGATAGTGGACAGTGGACAGAGGATGGCCCGCTTCACGTATCGAAACCTTTTGGCCAACGTGTTGTGTCGTCGGACCCCGCAGATGGATTGCCTTTGGAGCGGCAGAATCAACGTTTCTGAGCTTCGTCATGGCAAAGAGGAGAAGTCGCAAGGCTGACGAGATGCTATTTGAAAGGTTCAACCTTTTTCAAAGTACCGAAAAATTAATGACCCAGCTGTTACTCGTGGGCTGGAACTAGCTGGGAACTGCGTCCACACAGGGCTTACAGGGGGCCATACCTCGCATGGATCATATCAGGTACTGGACGCTATGTACCTGGCCCGCCCCCTGCTAACCGGTGCAGGTGACCTGTACCTGACGTCTCTGACATGGCCGGACTGCGTGTTTAATGCAGTCGGTTGCTGAAGTCGCTCCGTGTTCTTGGGCGTACAGGTCGTCCTTGCGCAGCCTGTCCTGTCCTTACGCAAGCCGCAGAATTATTCAGCGAGGGGCGCGGTGCGACTCCAACGAGGGTGCACATGTTGGATACCAGACCCGTGTGCTTGGTTTATCATACCAGGTACTAATCGAAGCAAGAAGGCCAGACAGAGCCTCGCCCGCTTGGTTGCCGCCCACTCCCCATCCCCATCCCCATTCCACCCCATCTGTGAGGGTAAGAAGGAAGACGCAGAGTCACCGCTCTGGACATGGATTCGACTCTCGTCACTCGAGCAAGCGAACGAACGGTCGCAGCGTGAAAAGCGGAGCTTCTAGAGTATCCATCTGGCTTGCTGGCTGGCGCCTGGAGCTGGAGACGAAGACGGCAGAACCCAAGAAGCAGCGCCGAGCATCCAGTGCCAGCCTCGATTTACAGCCCTAGGGGATTAGGTTCTCGTCCGTCTCTCGCACACAGGGTGATCCGGGTCGATGAGCATGACAAAAGCGAGGGCAACTGTCCGAGGTGGCTGGTCTCGGGGCTGATTGGACGGGCAACGCGACTAACAAAGACTCGGGCTTAGTTAGAGTAGGGGAAGGGAACTGGGCGACACGATCCATGCCTCCATCCATCCATCCCATCCATCCCATCCCATCCCATCCCATCCCGGATCCGGACTCCACCGATTTGGGGCGGAAAAGCAACCAGAGACATACATCATCGCCACGCTTGCCCCTGCGGCCCTGCCACTTTTCCCTTTGGTGCCCCTGTCTCGACTCACGAGTCGCAACTCTGTGTGCTCTGTTCTGCCTGTCAACCTTTTCATCTGCGTCACGCACCTCACCTCACCTACACCTACAGACAGTGTACCTGTTGTCGGCTCTCGTTTCTTCTTGCTGCCTTGATGAACACTCGGAGTTGGCGAACAGCAAGCCTCGAAAGGCGTCAAAGCAAACAGACTTGAGAGCATCCAGAATCGAGCCGGCTGGTCGGACTCTATCCTGCTCCCACTCTCACTCGCTGCAGAGCCCCAGGGCCAAGCCAGCAAGTCAAGTCAGTCAGTGTCAGTGCTACGGATCTAGGCCCTGGCCTGGCTCGCTTGCATCACCACTACGCACGCCGCCCTCCCCCACCGGCATTTCTGCGCCAGACCTTACTGCGGTGTTGGTAGGAGTCTGAGAACGCCTCTTCTCATCCTCTTACAACTCTCACACACGGTCTCCCTGTTTCTCCATCCTCGCTGTCTCTCCCCCCCCTCAACTCCCTTACTTCTATCCACCTCCCCCCTCTGGGATCCGCCCTCAACTTCGACTCATCCCGCCCCCCGCCTATCTCTATCTGACGGACGTCCTGCCCCTCCGGACTACAACCTCTTATCTCCATCCTCCCCCGTCGGTGCCTCTTCTTTTGTTCGCTCGAGGTGTGCGCTTGCCCGACAAGAACCGCCCCGCGTCCCGCTGACCAACTCGCTGGTCAACTCGCAATTCTATTCTCAGCCTCATCACGACTGCTGGTCTGGTCTGGCCTACCAAAGTGCGAATAACCTAGTCCCGACAGCATCTAGCGGCACACAAGGAGTACCCGACCGGCTGCGCTCTCTCGTGCGTGTGCGACATTGACGTTGCACCTTTACAACCCTCTTTCTCACCCTTTTCCGACTGGTGATCCCGCGAAACGACACAGCATCCATCGCACCGCCGTCTGTACCTAGCATCGCCATCGATAACACCCCCCGACCTCTGTCGCCATGGCGGCCGCATTCCGACCAGTGAATTCGCCGCTGGCAAACCCCGTCTCGCGCGAAGACGTCATGGCTTCGTCGCCCGCTACCCCTCGACCCAACACAGCGCCTCACACGCATCCCTCAAGACCTATCGACGATGGTGCGACTCCGACCCGAGCGACGTTCAATGTTTCCATGGCTAGCCAGAAGCCGCTCCCCTCCAGCCCGTTCCCGCAGAGCGTACAGGTACCCGATTCAGCACCTAAACCGAGGATGCCTAGGCGCCACAACTCTCGACATTCCAACAAGTCGGCGGATTCGGGCGATGTGGATATGGACGATTCTGATGGAGAGACTGGCACGGTCGAAGAGGGGCAGGCTTCGGACGAGGAAAGTATCGGCCCCGAGGGAACACGATCGAGCAAGAAGAAGAAGTCACAGCGCTTTTACTGCACTGACTACCCGCCTTGTAACCTGAGCTTCACCCGTAGTGAGCATCTGGCAAGGCACATCAGGTGCGTCAACTCGTATTTTGCTTCTGAAAGTCATGCTTACCGGAATCAACAGGAAACACACAGGCGAACGGCCCTTTCAGTGTCACTGCTCGCGACGTTTCTCGCGGCTGGATAACTTGAGGCAACATGCGCAGACTGTTCATGTCAACGAGAATATTCCCATGGATTCGCTGGCAGCTACCGGCTCTCGGTTCCAGCGTCAGATGCGACCGGATCGTGTACGGCAGGCTGGAAATAGAGCGCGGGCATCTACTGGTGGGAGCGCTGGAGGGCCACAGCGAGGGCATTCCAAGTCCTTGTCTACTTCTAGCATCACGAGCGTTAGTTCTGTTGGCTCTGCATATAGCGTTCACGCCGATGCTCGTCGAAGGCCCGCTCCTCTGGTGATGGCTGACCCACGATCGCGATTGTCCCTGGAGTCGTATCGAAGCGCTGCCGATAGCACTTATTCGTCCTACCGACCTGCATCTCCAAGCGACTTTGGGACTCCGACCTCGTCCAACTTTTCGACCGGACAAAGCAGCCCTCGATGGGTTGCTGGTGTTAACTCTCCCTCGTCTCACTCACGATCCCAGAGCATGTATGCCCCTGGAACTCGAACTCCCGGCCGTCGACTGAGCGTCCCTTCTGGTGCTAACCCGTTCCAATCGCCATCGGGTCTGGTTGCAGGAAGGCCAGTCTTTGGACCCGGCGGTGCTAATGCTTCAAATGTGGGAGCTTTCCCATCGGCCAACGGCATCGTTGCGTCCCCAAATGCTTCAACCGCTCCATGGCCACCAAGGGAAACAATGTCTGAGAGCGAATGGCGCCGACGGACCTGGCACCCGGACAGCCGCAATGTTAACGGAAATCCCAGTCAGCTGAGCTCCGTTGTGAACCAGTCTTCGGTTCGTCCGAATCCGCCACCGCCGATTGCGAATCCCGCAACCTCTCAGTCGTCATTCCGTCTTCCAGGTATCGAGTCGTTTGACCCTATTCCTCCTCGATCCGGAAGTCCTGCTAGACGGCCGCCATCGCCCATGGTTATCGATTCCGATGCTCACCCACGAGGTGCTTACCAGCCGCATCTTGTCGAGACGCCCATGCAGGACGAGAGACGAAATCTCAACATGTACGACGCCAGCCTGCAACGTGGTCTCAACCGTCTCGATATCAACCACAGCACTCCACCTCGGGATAGCGCTGGGGCGTGGGCTTCTGAGGCAAACAAGGCAGTGCAGGCACAGGCCGAGCAGGTCCGACTTAACCCCCCAATTGTTCGGTTCGAGGACCAGCCTCCTCCAGCCTATGCTGCTCCCAAGCCTGCTGTTGCAGCGCGGGCTATGCATCAGCACACAATGTCTGCACCGTCCATCACGACAACACGGGACAGCAAGCGTCACGGTTGGTACCACGGGCCTGTCTCGGCTCATCGGGAGGGCAGACCTCAAGAGCAGCCAGACCCCCGAGTGGCCCATGTTGATCGGATGGTGCACCCCAACTTTACCGGTTTCAGCGGGTTTCCTGTTAAGGAGTCGCCACAGCACCACCAACCACCACCGCATCCTCAACAGCAGCAGCAAGGTCAGCCCCAACACCCGCAACAGCAACCAGGTCGACCGGGTAGTAACGACTCTCTGGGGCGTCTGGAGGCTCTGGTAGCTGTTGCAACGAGTGAAGGGTCAACCGCTGCGGCTTACTGATCGCGAGCATCGACATCAGCTCTCGACAATTCAGTCGCTTCCTCCAAACTCGCTTTCTTCTCTCCTATCTCCTCACACTCGGCCGTTTACAGACGGCAATGATTTTAACGACTTTATGACGAAATTCCTTTTAATGTGGGCATCGAGCTTTGTTTTGTTTTGATTTGTTTCAGTTCCGGAAGCGGGAATGAAGCGCATTACGGCATGACTTGTTTACATGGATGATACATGAACTCTCTTTTTCCTCGCTCAAGCTGACGATATCCCTACTCGGATGGTTTTTGATGTTTACGGACTCGAATGGCAGCATATACACGATATCCCAGCTCCGCAGCTCGCTTCAGGGACCGACATTCACTTCAACTTTTCTCCAAATTGACTCTGGTTTGGATCATGGGAGTTGGCGAGGCAGTCACGAATTTTTAGATGGTTTTTCTTTTTGGGTTATGTTTGTTTTGTCGAGGGTATCTCGACTCATCCCCTATGAACTGGACACGGTCAACTGGGGCGAAGGAGGACTTTGTGCGTCGATACGATACCCTGATTTTGGCTGGGATTATATGGGCACGGTTTTGACCAATTCTACGAGTTGAACGCACGCTCTACTCGACGACGTTATTCGCCAGAGTCACCGGCTGGATCGAACTGGGGTCAAAGTATATATGGCCTTTGGATCTAGACTGGGGACAGGCGAAGGTACCTTGTTTGCTCGGCATGACACTCACGGTTTGGGCGGGTGGGTTTGGAAGTGATA
The DNA here is from genome assembly GCA_027569015.1 of Ascodesmis sphaerospora. Lineage (NCBI taxonomy): Eukaryota > Fungi > Ascomycota > Pezizomycetes > Pezizales > Ascodesmidaceae > Ascodesmis > Ascodesmis sphaerospora. Next base: position 858,461 of record JAPPUR010000014.1, on the reverse strand, counting down.
CCCAATGATGGACTGTTGGTTGGATGGATGGCTGGGTGGATGGACTGTTTATGGGTTACGCTCAAGATGTTTAGCTTAGACTTGTTTTCTCAGGATCGTTCTGATGGGCTTTGTTACAAGGTAGTTTGTTAGGCAATGGAGTCGCGGCTCTGCTTACAGATTGATGATGAGGAAGCCTCATGCAATTATGACATATGACGTTGGATACCTAGGTAGTTACGATAGTCTTTTGTCTGGCCAAAAAGCCAGGCTGTAATTAATCCCATCTCTTCCCATTTTCTATATATCTTGATGTGAGCTGTGCGTGTATCTGGTGGGTGGGGAGAAAGACTGAGGTTCAGAGTACAACACTGCCCTATTTGAAGACGAGGATCATTTGTGAAGGCCTGCTTGTAAGCTGAATCTTTGTACGGTACATTCAATATCGCAAATTTTCAATTAGTTGTCAAGCTTTGTCAAGTTTCGTGATGTAGCCGACACTCATAGGAGTGACTGTTTCTCTCTGACTGGATCCAAGGCCCCAAGGCTCCAAGAATGGGCAAGTAATACCTGAACTTGACGTATTTAGTGAAGCAAACACACAAACAGGGAAAAAGCCATGTCTAACTAAGTCTTATCGCGGCATTGTGACTGCTAATATTGCATTTGTTTAACTTCAAGGAAGCTGCCGAGTCTCGTGAAGCTGCCAACACACTTGGAGCCCGCCACATGAAACGCCTCAAGGGTTGGCGTCCTGGCGATCATGTGCTGACTTGAGGAGATAACCTCGGCCCTAAGGCTCCAAAAGCCTTGGTCCTGGTGTGTACTCCTTGCGTGTAGACCATGCGGATCGAGGTGCATGGCAACATGTCTGTGTTCCTGTGGACATAGATGGCTTACAGGGGTATCGGAGATATTAGAACAAGAACAGAGCACGAGGACGCAATTCGACAATATGAGGCTCTTGGCTAACAGCGGGAGGCTGGGGCTAAATGTGTGTGGGTGGTCATGATGGTGGTTAGGTCGGGAGGCGTAGGCAGGCGGGGGAGGGTGAGAAGAGGCGTCAACATGATCACCTCGAAGGCGAGTTTTCTACATTAGTTTACTGGTTAGTCTAGATTTGGGAAGAGACGTAGCGTGGGAAGTTCCAATCTGGGCATCTGTGGCCAAGATGATGGCCAATAGCCTTGGCCACAATGGGACTTGTTTGTAGAGGCCATGGCTGGCTGGATCCTTCGCCCCAAGTAGTGCCTATCACTGTAAGTAGCCAGTCTAATGCGAGAGAGTGTCACCGTCACCTCTTGTGGTGTTTCTGGGCCTCGCAAGCACCCGCTAGCCTGGTTCTCGGGCAGCCGAATGTGATGGGGGCTGCAGCTCGATCTGCTGTTTGTCTCAGCGGGTACAGTTTGGTCGCCAAGTCTCTGAGCGTCACTACGAAAGAGGCAGAGGCGAGGACCCATAGGGCTTCCTGCATGTTGGGCGGAGTCTCCGTGAGGGTGTGTGGAGAGGATCATGGCACAGTTGGTGGTGGTGGATGGGCTTGATGCTGGTGAAGGGCGAGATGTGGTGATGGAATAGAGTTTTCTCGATAGAGTGAGCTGCATGAGAGTGGCCATGATCAAGATGTAGATGCATCTTTTCGAGTCAGATGTTCCTGGCCTGGAAAGGGTAATAGGGCTGTCACGATGGCATCGTCTCACCTCGAGGATTAGCCATGGATACCAAGACTGCGGAAACCGGCACATGATGGCCTTGAAGTTGTTTGCTTTGCCAAACTATAGGAAAACACCATATTTTCTCACCGATGAATTGCCACATTCCAGTCCGAGGCTGCGAGAATAGGATTTTCGAGCAAACAAGAAAAAGCTCGAGCGACAAGGATTCCAATAGCTTGGAGCATCATCATTCTAGAACCGAAATCTTGCATGAACCACTGACTCTGAACCAGCCGACGCCTGTCGGGGCTCTTGGGCTCGGAGTGTGCGAACTTGACGATGGCTGCGATGAGGAGGGGGCGTATGCATGAGACTCTCGTAAGAGTTCCCTCTTGGGAAAGTTCACTGTCAAAACAGGATGCGAAGAGTTTCCAAAAGCAGGCTGGGCTGGGCTGGATCGGGCTGGGCCTTTTCCGTTTGGAACACTCGCCGTCGACGATCAGAGCTGGGCAAGACGTACACTTACGGCATCATCGTCCACTCACAGAGGAGGTCTGTGTGTCTCGCACGCGAGGTGATGATGTGTAAGCCAGTGCGTGTGTGTGTGTGTGTCTCGGAGAAAGACGCCCGGCGGACCTCATAGGTTTGGCGGGATGGGCTCGGTGTGACGGGAGCGCCGGCTCGGTGGAGGTATCTCAGGGACGGGACGGGCTGAGTTGAAGGTGCAGTATAGACCGGGGCATAGCGGTTCGAGTTATTCCCTGTTGATGAAGAAGTATTCTAGGGAGTCAGATCCTGGTTTGAGAAATAGAAACGAGTCAATTAACAAGCTGATCCTCGACATTCATTGCTCAGCAGCCCTGTCCATCAAGGCAGCATGTCTCAGTCTGCCTGCAACAAAACCTAGGATCAGCAATACATACAGGGTCAACCACATCAAAAAGCAAAAAGGGGAACGTCATATCCACTCTTCAGCTAGACTCCCGCCTTCTGGGCTTGCGTCGCCAAGTGACAGGTCCATGGAGTTCAGGTTGACATGGGGAGCGATAAATGCCTCGTGCAGGGAGTTTGAGCCGACTTGGACGACGTTGACCAGGCTGTGAAGCTGATACTGAAGTTCCGAATGAACGCAATCAGCTGCCTTTTGATACACTATGGTACCTTGAAGGCTGCACTTTCGCCCGAGTAAGATGGAGATAGGGCATAGCTTAACAAACCATTAAAGCTTCCTGCAACCAATTACAGCCTGTACCCGTAGAGGTTCATGTCTAGCAGCAACGGTTCCAGCTGAAGTTGTGCCTTGCGCAACTCCAGGCCAGCCCAAACACCCCTGTTCTTCAACAAGGGCCCCTGGTCGCAACGTCGAGGACTAGCCACCAATAACATCAACCATGTTCTACTTGCAGAGCAACTTGCGTCGGGAACCTGGTTCTTGGCAGGTATCCTTGCATTCTGTGCCTGCGTACCGCGGCTCCTTGGAGTTGATGTCTCGGGATCTCCTTTGAGAAATTATGTGTTGAAAGGTATTGCAGAGGCTATTGTGACTGTCAATTTGTAGATATTTACTATGAGAGGGTTCAAGGTGAATGAACTCGAGGGGAAATGCCCCTCTTAGTGTAGAAAAGCCACAATGATCTGTCACAAACTGACGTGAAGGCTGTCAGCCTTATCGCTCTGCTAGTCTGGTAAATGATTGGACGTCCCAGAAGGCTCTAGGACTATTCTCCGGTGTAGCTGCACAGTCTATTGACTGTTAGTCCGAGGCTGAGTCCTCGTGCCATTTCCCCAGCTGGAAATATGGCAAGGGACCACGCCTGAAATGTTTATTCTTAGATAGGAGGCCTACCCTACCACTTAATGTCTCTATCAAAGATGGTTAACCGAGGTCTTGGATCTTGTAGATGTCCATTCTCGCCGCTCTCCGACAGTCTGGTTCAGGGATACTGACGTGACCGGGGTGACGGAGCAGCGCAGGCCCAAAGCTCTGTCACATCCGCGTCTATAAGGCCAAATAGAGAAAAGAGCCTGATCATAATCGTCCGAGTTCTCCATCTTGGGTTAAATATGTTTCACTCGAGGCGTTAGCGGTGCCTTGGTCCCAGCCTGTCAGAATCAGCCTTGGACGGGCGGCTATGTCACTCGGACCTCCTGATCCTTCCACAGCCAAGTCATGTCTCAACGTGGATGCATGTTCCATCGAATAGAGTACAAGGAATACTCCGTCGACGCCCGAGCCCCCTGGCAGGGGCGTTGAAAGAAAGCGACAGTTGAAGGCTGACGGCCCGTTCCTTAGCTCGGCGAGACAGGTGCGCCACGAACCCCGGTGGACACGTTCTCGGGAGCCGTTATGCAAAGAAGACGGGTATAGCAGGGTTACTGAGCGTTTGGCTGGCTGATCCAATAGTTATGTGGAGTTGAAAAGAGACAGTATGTGCCCCGGATGGATGGGTGTTGAGCTGTGATCAGGGGGTGTCCGACCTCGAACGGGGGAGACGTCCTCCCACGAGTCTTTCTGCATGTTCGACAAGGCTATAGTGAGACACACCAGCTCACACACTCTTCGCATGGTACTCTTGGCACATTGACATGTCTAGATCCCGGCTCTGCGGTCCCGGTATGCTGATGGTGGGTTGTGATGGGTGCTAACCGCCCAGCTGGTGTAAGTGAAAGCCCGTGTCCTACACCCTCTCAGGAGAGACCGGCGTACAGGAATCATCGAGAACGTGGAGTCCATGATCCCCTCCATGATTTGAGACATCCGTGCCCAGTCCCATGCAGACATGTCCCAGCAAATCGGTTGGCGAAAAGCACCACTCTTGGCGACAGCCCTCCCTCGTGGGACAGCTGAAAGACCACACTCCCCATCCTTCATCATACGACTTGATAGTCTGTAGATGCTTCGAGACCTGGGATGAGTTGAGTCCTAGAACATGGGAGGCGTTTGAAGCGTTCGTTGTTGAAGAGGACCGAGCAAAGGAGAACAGTCCAGACGAGAGGAAAGAGGTTAGAGATGAGGATTATAAAAAGGGGATATTTCGTTGAATTTTCTGAGAGGGGAGAACAATAGAGCAGCAGCTTCATTGTTCTGAACATCAGTGACAGTGAATCACACTCCACACCTCTGCAGTGCCAGTATATCAACAACCTGTTTGTTTTTCATCACCACGCTTCTTCATCACACGATCAACACACCCTCTTCTTCAGAGATAACCAATCACGCAAAGATCGACATGGCTGTCGCAGTCGATATCTTTGCTCTCCTGGGCTACAGGACTGAAGTCATTAACGGGCGACTTCTCCTTTCTGCCGTCGTTGACCTCGTCCTCATCTATTGGCTCCTTTACCTCCTCTCTTCTATCATCCACTACCTTCTTCGGCGCTTTCAGTCTTCTTCTTCCTTCTCCAAGAAGTCTGCGCACGATGGTTATCTTCGCATCTCGCAGCTGCCTCAGCTGTCTTCCCCCATCCCCTGGTTCGGTCATCTTCTTGGCCTGCAGCGTGACACTGCGCGCTATGTCAACACTGTCATAGCGTCCACTGCCGCCCAGATCTTCACCATCAACATCCCCTTCAAGCAGATCATCGTTGTCAATCCATCTTTAGATAAGCAGCTCGCTCGCCATGTCTCGGACACTGGCCTTGCCCAGATTCTTGCCCACGTTGGCTCCCGCGTCTTTGGCCTTGGGCCGAGCACCATCCGGGTCATCCTCGACACTGACCCACGACGCCTTCATCAGGTCGAGTTTGGCAGACCCGAGAACCTCAAGGCTTTGTCCGAGTGTTCAGGTGTCTTTATCTGGGATGAGATGAACAAGATGGGCCCTTCTACTGAGGTCGACCTCGCTCACTGGATGTTCGGGCTGACAGTGTCTGCCACTGCCAGCGCAGTCTGGGGTGTGAAGAACCCCTGGCGTATGGATCGCGAGTTCGCCGAAGAGTTCATGTAAGTCTCCCTTTTATCAAGACGGTTGATACCACATACTGACAAATGCCAAAGGAACCTGACCGAGACTTTCGACTCTCTCTCCCGACCTGCCCCCTGGCTCACGGCCCGATCCGCTTACAAGTCCCGCGACTTTCTCATGAAGAGACTTCGAGAGTTTCACAACCAGCACCGCGAGTCTCGCGTCAAGACTGTCGCCCACGCAATAAACGTCGTCGCTCATTCGGACCCTAACTGGGAGACCAACCCGGACTATTACAACATCGAGATGGTTTCGGCTATTGGCCTCCTCGCAACGGCCAGCACACTCTCGGTCTGGCTCGTCAGACACCTTCTCGCTATTCCCGAGTTGCTCAAGCTTGTTGTCGATGAGATTCAGCAACTCCAGGTTGTTCAGGCCCAGACGCAGGACGGTCTCAAGCTTGACCTCACCAACGTTCGTACCCTCTGCCCCTGGCTCGTTGCCTCCTGGTACGAGACTCTTCGCCTGCACATGACGGGTGTTCCTCGTCTCGCCCGACACGAATTCGGCCTCGAACTCCCAGGCTCTGAGTCCCTGGCGGTGTCTCAAGGAGATCTCTTCCTTCTCCCCATGTGCGCTTCCAACCTCGACACCAACGCCTGGGGACCCGACGCCGCATCTTTCCGACCTTCCCGATTCATCACTGACAACGGAGAATTGTCCAACAGCCTCATCCGCAAGGTCAAGGCCTTTGGTGTCGCGGGAAACCTCTGCCCCGGTCGAGTCTTTGGCTTCGAGACGGCCATGGCCATGGTCGCAGGCACACTCGGTACCTTTGAGATCAAGAGTGTCGATGGAAAGGAGTTTACTGTTCCCGGTGTTCGCCAAGGCTTCAACGTCGGCTTTGAGCGGTACGCGGACGATGTCAAGGTGGTTCTGTCCAAGCGATGAGGCCCCTTTCTTCTAGGATTTGCGTGTGTTTTTGTCTTTGGCGTTGGATTCTCAGTCTGGTAAATACAGGTTTTTAGGTACATGCCTTGCCTTGATGCAGGCCACAACGGAGTAGTTGGTCCTTACCTTAGCTAGACTAGACTAATAATAAAAAAATTGAAAATATCTCTCATGATCGGCTGTGATTGGGGATGTCAGAGTAATTCGTGACATGCCCTAGAGAATGCGATTTACCCGTTTTATATGAACGATTTCGTCTGGGAGGTTGAGAAACAAAGTGTTTGTTTTCTCATTAAGGTTGGGGGGATGTCCGAGTTGTCGTAAGGAGGGTTAAAGGAATTGTCCTTGCTATTAACCTTTATGGCTCGGCGAGCTTGGAACGACAAGCAGAACGTACTTGTGAAGCTTCACAAAGACTTAATATGCCCTTCATCTGTGAAAAATCCGGTTCCCAGGATTTGGAGAGAAGCTCATTACCTAGATTTATCGGTGGAAACCAAGCCAAGCCGGCATAACCGCCGACTACCAGGGTCTCTCAAGAAGAAGAACAAGGAAATGGGATACTTCTTGGTCACCAATTCATCAGGTCAACTGAGTAGAGCTTTCAATGATACAAACTTCAAGTGTATACAAGAGAAACGGCCTCGCTCGGATATTGGCTTATATCAGGATTGGCTATCTTTGCAACCGCCAACCAGTAGACGGTTCTCTTTCAGGAATCTGAACATAACAGCCCTTTAAAAAGAGTGAAGTATGCCCCTAACTTCTATACAGAACATAAAATCTACGAACTTCTAACACAATAGCCAAATCCCTAGCAACAAAGGGGCGAGTTTCGACCGCCCTTCGGCCGAAACTTGTACAACCGAGACAGGCTCTAGGGCTGACATTGGAAAATATCCACGGGGAATGTCTTGCTTATCGAGAAACCCTCAAAGACAAATTTCTTTACTAATGCTGCTTGATCTAATCTCACCGCATTGTCGTGATGAATAATGCCCAGTTGCAGCACGACCAACTCCACCCAGGGAGGGCTCTATATAAACAACCACAAGCACCATTGCAATCTGATTTCTCAGTTCCAATGCATTCAAGACCCCAATAAGCACAATGAAGCCCATCATTCTCTACTCTCACGAAATCGGCCCCAACCCTTGGAAGGTTGCCCTCATCCTCGAGGAGCTCTCCCTCCCCTACGAAACTCGCTTCATCGACTTTACAGCTGTCAAGCAAGAGCCCTATACACTTCTTAACCCCAATGGCCGTCTTCCAGCCACCCAAGACCCCAATACTGGTATCACACTTTGGGAGTCAGGTGCTATCATCGAGTACCTTGTCGAGACGTATGACAAGGAGCACAAGATCAGCTTCGACTCTGGACCAGAGAAGTACCTAGCTAAGCAGTGGCTCTTTTTCCAAGTCTCGGGTCAAGCTCCGTATTACGGTCAGGCTGGTTGGTTCAAGAAACATCACCCGGAAAAGGTCCAAAGCGCCATTGATCGCTACGTCAATGAGATCCTACGCGTAAACGGCGTCATGGATAAGGTGCTGAGCACACAGGATTGGCTTGTCGGAGATAAATGCTCCTACGCTGACTTGTCGTTCTTTGCTTGGCAGAGATGGGTTCCCGAGATTGTGGAGGGTGATCTCTACGAGAGGTTCCCGCATGTTGGGGCATGGTTCAGGAGGATGGAGGAGAGGCCGGCGGTGAAAAAGGTTGTGGCGGATCAGGAGCGTGCTATTGCGGCTATGGAGGGTGGCAATTGACTTTAAGGAATATCGGTGTTCTGTCAAGTATAGGGGGTTGTTCTTTGAGACAAAGGATAAGAGCCCGCACCAACTTCATCACCCAGGCAGCCTACCCTGTCCAGATCAGGAACAAGCTCGTTATCAATCAAACTTGCTCCTTAACTAGGTATACAATGAGGCTGTTCAGTTGTACAAAGATTGCAAGACATCAATTGTTGCTAGCTCAGTTGTCGGGAAAGACTGGTTAGCTAGCTCATCAAGTCAAGTCAAGCAAGCTCCCAGGCCACTACTGACTTTAATGTCCTTGTATTGACAAACGCTATACCAATGTCACGTACGCTGTAAAACTACGTCTTCCTCCGCATGCCTCCCATTTTGTTCTTCGATATCCTTTCCCGTCTCTCGCTATGCTGTCCATGCCAGTTCATGCGCCCCATCTTCCCCGTCTATCTTTTCCATCCTATCTCCGTCTTTGTCCAGAAACGCCCAAAGCATTAGGTCTCATGCATATCTCCTCTGTTACCATCTGATTCGCCTATACACTCTTTGTCATCACAGCTTCTCGTCGGGGATGCGTCCCTCAACTGTGCTGAGAGCGCCCAGGTTCACCTCGCCCAACCTCTCACCAGCATCCTGGACGCCCGCCAGGAGGGCGACGCACTCAATCACATCTTCTGGCTCCAGAAGGTGTGACTTGGCCAGTGTCACCTTTGTGCTCGCGCCAACAGTCACTGTGAAGACGTGGTTGGCGTCGAGGACAGTGCCTGAAGCAGCATTCAGGCTGCGAAACATGTCCTCGTCGGTAAAGTCGTCACCCATGCAGAGCGCAAACTCGAGGTGTCCGGGCTTGGGGGTGTTGGGGATCTCATCAGCACCAGGGTTGTGGTACATGGTGATGAGACGCTTGGCAATCTCGCCCTTGTTGATAAACGTAGGGCGCACCTCGATGTTGGCCTTGCCAGGCATGACCTCGACGTCCCACTTGGTCGCGACGGTGGCCTCAAGCTCCTTGTGGCATTCTCGCGACATGTGCACGCCCTGCTCAGGGTCGGCGAGACGGTAGTGCCAGGTGAGGGCGCATCGCTTTCGTTCGATGAAGGATCCTGCCAAGTCAGTCAGTTTGCGAGCCAGTCAATAACGAGAATTACATACCTTGAACCTTGTCTGTGTACTTCTGGAACACCTCCATCACCTCACTCTGCCACCCCATGTCAAACTTCTCAGCCAGGTTCTCCCATTCATCAGCACCGGGGTGCTTCATGAAACTGCCGTGCTCGGCCGAGAAGCCCAGCTCAGCAATGTGACCAAGGTGCTGCTTCAAGAACACCTGGTCTCGTCCCGAGATGATCCAGACGGCGTTCTGGGGGTCAGCCGCCAACAGCTGCAGCGTGTGGATGAGGCGCTCAGAGGGCACGGCAGCACTGGGCTCGCGCACAATAGGCGTCAGGGTACCGTCATAGTCAAACATGAAGAGACGCTTGTTAGCTGTCCGGTACTGGGAGAGGAGGAGAGCACGGTCAAGCAGGGGGGTGGCATTGGCCGAGCCCGTGTCGCCCAGGACGTTGTACACCTTGCGGATAAACTTGGTGATCCACGACTGGACGTTGTGCTCGGTGACGTGGCGGTACAGGCTGGACTGCATAGCCTGGCGCTTCTCATCCGACATTGTCAGGGCGGCATTAATCTTCTCTGCCACGCCGCTGAGGTCCCAGGGGTTGATGTGGATGGCGTCACGGAGGCTGCCGGCTGTGCCACTGAACTCGGAGAGAATAAGAGGGGCGTGGTTCTCCTTCTGACACACAATGTACTCCAGACTAGTTGTGTTCATGCCGTCACGGACAGAAGTGATGAGGCCAATGTCGCCCGCCCGCAGCAGAGCAAAGTACTCATCCTGGTTGAGGTACTGGGGGTAGTGCTGGACCGGCGAGAATCCAAGACTGCCGTACATGCCATTGATGCGCATAACGAGCTCGTTGACGCGAGAGGCGACCTTGCTGTCGTCCTCGAGCTCCTCCTTCTCAGCCTCAACGCTGGTGGGCGATGTGACCTGGATGAGCACAACCTTTTCGCGCCACTCGGGGTACATCTCGAGGAAGCGTTCAAAAGCCTGCAGCTTCTGGGCAACGCCTCTAACACTGTCGAGGCGGTCTCGTCCGACAATGATCTTCTTGCCGTGGTAGAGCTTGCGGAGGGCGTCATACTTTTCCTTGACTGCTGCGGTCCAGGCAAAGCTCTCGACCTTGGCAGCATCAATGCCAATGGGGAAGACGCCGACCTGGACGCGAGTTCCATAAGCATCGATTCCCAGTGTGTCAGACGGGAAACCGAGAATTCGGGTGCAGCAGCTGAGGAAGTGGCGAGAGTAGCTGTAAGACTGGAACCCAATAAGGTTGGAGCCTAAGACACCCTCCAGCACCTCCTTGCGACGAGGCAGGCAGCGGAGGAACTCGCTACTAGGGAAAGGCGAGTGGAGGAAGAAAGAGATGTACATGTTGGGAACACGCTGTCGCAACATGCTAGGTAGCAGCATGAGGAAGTAGTCGTGGACGATGACGATGTCGCCGGGCTTGTAGATCTCGATAATCTTGTGGGCAAACTTCTGGTTCATACGGTAGTAGTCGGCCCACTGAATGCGCTCTCGTCGACCGTCGGTAGGCTCATGCTGCTTGTAGTGGAGGAGTGTGTAGAGATCTTGCTCGGCATAACGACGCCAGCGAGCCTGGTCCTTGAGGAGGATGCCATCAGATGAAGACTCAGACTCGTCACACAACCAGACGGGATAGGTGCGGATTGTCTTGTTGTGGGACAGACGGTACTCGAGACGCTCCTGATCCTCGTGGGGAATCCAGAGACCGTCAATTGGAGGCGGAGTCGGCAGACGAGTGGTGGCATCGACAGGAACTGGCGCGGAGAGGGCATTGAGAGAAGCGGCGCCTAGTGTGTTTGGCGCGGGCGTACCGGGCGAAGAAACGACGTCATCGGTGGGAGCGTCGATCTCTCCCGTCCAGGCGACAACGGTATGATTCCATGGAGTAGCGTCGGACGAAAGGTAAGCGAACGAGTCGAGAAGCGCGGACTGACCGCGGCGAGCTTTCAAGTCCTGTAGAGGAAGCGAGTTTTAGTCGAGATTCAATTTTCATGTGATCCATCATGGTGACAAGGGCGAGCGAGGGGGGAGGGGAGCTAGAGCTGGAGCTGGCTGGAGCTTTGCTTTGGAGAAGAGGGGAAACGCATCGAGCTAACGAGCCCGCGTCTGGTGGCCGATAAGAGATACGGGGTGAGTGAGAGAAGAGAAACGTACCCAATCGCCGCCTTTTCGGTAGACGAAAGAATGCGGTGTGTTGAAGGTGGCAGAGATGATGTTGCCGCTAAGAGCCAGCTCGGGGTTGGCAGCTCGAATCTCGGACAAGGACTCGCGGCGTCGCAAGGGGGGCGCGCTGGCGCTGTTGGTGTCGGCAGCCATTTCGACGGTAGGTTTATGTGATGGTCTGAGAATCAGGCTCAAGAGAGAGAAGTTTCGGTGGACGAGGAGCGGGTTAACAGGCGTCTCCTTGGGTCGTCTTGTCGGTGGAAGGGGATCGCCGTCTCTCGCTGTCTCTGTCTGTGATCGATCCCCGTTGGCGAGCGAGCGAGCGAGCGAAGGACAGAGGTGAAGATGCAAGAATGAATGCAAGAATGAAGCTGCGCGGAAAGAAACAAAGTGGTGAAGAAGAGGGATTGGCGGTGTTCTCCGAGACTGAGAGCGGACTGACTGACGAGGCAGACGGAGCTGAGCTGAACTGGAGAGGGTCGAGGGGAGGAAGAGAGACAAAGATAGCTCTAGTAGAAAACAAGAGATCGGTGACGTTGGTTGTCAATCGACGACGGCGGCGTCCCAGGCCCGTCGGTCGCGGTCCTACTACTGCTTCCTAGGGTCTAGTCTTGCAAGTCGGGCCGGGCGGTTTCGGCGATTCATGGTCGTGCCCCGTGGGTAGGGAGGGTAGGTGATGCTGCTTCTGGGTGAGTGAGAGTGATCCAGTCCAGTAAGGTACCTACCAGGCGCTGGTGGAGGTGGGGCATTCCAAGGTACCTTGGTTCCATTGCTTTTTTGCGGGTGCACGTTTTTTCGATGCGTCAAACTGGCACCCGGCGTCAGGCCCGGGGGGAGGGACGGTGTGGGTAAGCAGCATATTTTGGGATGGGAGCATTTGGCGAGGCATAAGAGTGTTTTGGGCATATGGGAGTCAATTGAACAGATCTGTGCTGATTGATTAAGCATAATCAGTAATTTTGCCTATTCTCTCAGTGGTTGCTCTGGTGGCATTCTCTTCAACTTCCTCTGTTGCTGTCGCCCCGCCATGTTCCAGCCCACGCCAGACCTCACGCGACGACAAAACAATTCAATACCTGCCAAGATGCCTCGACGTTTAACTCAAGACCGAGAAAAAACCAGGATACAGATGCCGATCAGGTACAGGACGACACTCAATGGCCAGGCTAATGTACAGTAGCTCCAGCTGCCTTGCCTTGCCATGTCTATCACCACACGTCCTGTACGGATAGTGGAGGTGGTCTGTGTTTAACCTCCCCGTCAACTCCAACTTTTTTTCAAACACCGCCGAGTTTTCGGCATCACGAGGTCTAGATAACACGAGCTGTTCTTGATGGATCTCGCCACTGTAAGTTTTGGCAGTCCTTGTCCATCTCTTCGCGGTAATGACCTCCGTCTCTTATCTACACCGTCAAACTCCAAGGAACCGGTTCGTTGTCAACTCGTATGTTGAATGCTTCCATGTGATCCGTGCCATCGATCATGGGAATGGCGGGGGAGGGGGAGGGGCAAGTAGTTTATCCTGCCCCTTGTTTGTTGCACAGTCCAAGCCATGAGTTGAGTTGTAGACAATGGCTTCAACTCATCCCAGCAACGAGACAACCGAGTTCCCGTTGACATGGTAAATGTCTCATCCTACAAGCCATGGTCAATTCTGAATCAGAAAAAATCCTCATCGTCATGGACAGTTGCGCAACCCTCGACTGCAACGCAACGCAACACCCCCAAGACTAGACAAGGCCCCCACAGGTTAATGCACCCGGCTTCAACCACCAACAATAACCAAGGAAAAAGGCACAAGCACGCTTCAGAGGCGACGGTGCACGCCTCAGACATAAAACTGACACGCGAAACGCAAGCTGTTCTTCCACCACCGAGAGAGACGTACTGTACTGTATTCGTATACCAAAAGACGGTGAGCGCCGTCAACCGGAGATGCAACACCGACCGGCCAGGGCATTCGCAATCACGTAAAAGTCATGATCTAGGTAAGTTACCGACCAGGCCTCACCGAGAATTTCAGAGTTCCTCTGCTTTCTCATCCTCTTGTCATCAGCATCCATCCAGACCTCAGCATGACGCTGCATTTACCGCATTCCCCCAAGTAATGGTGTGCATTCTCGCTGGCACTACTTCTGCATCGGTCAGCTTCGGGTGACAGTCCGAGGCCTTCAAGCCCGCTGCGCTGCACCTGGAATCCACTGAAAACCGCACCCGGGACTTATCCCCCGGAGCCGCCCGGTGCCAATCCCCCCCTCCCCCACCAGGGAAACGATCCATGCCCCCACCTCCGGTTGATGTCCAGCAGGCATCCAGCGTGTACCTCTCCGCCCGGCTATTAGTAGTACAGATTGGCACAGGGCTTTTTTCTCTTTCGGTCCTCTTCTGCTAAACTGCACGCCGCCACGGGCCGGGGCGCCATTCCCATCCTCCATGATCCAACCCAACCCAACCCAACTACCCATCGCCAATAGATTCTCCAACCATCCACCGCCTCGATCCGCCAAACGTGGCCGCCCCTTTCCGGCACTTGCCTTGGCTCTAGTCGTTCGTACCGAGCTTCTCGTCTGCCTAGCGAGAACCCCCCGGGACTTGGCCTTGAAGACAATCTGGCACTCGCAGTTCGGAGCCGGTTGACAGGCGACATATCTCTGACAGGTTGGTTTCCCTACCTGCATACAATCTTCGATGGTGGCTTGCATAGACCACGCTCCATGAGCCATTTTTACCTGAATTTCCCATCGTCTTTTTCGTCCCTGTTCGAGTTTTGCTTCTTCTACTTTGTCCGTTGCGTTGCCGAGCCGCAACCACGAGCTGCATTCGCACCCGCTTGCTGGCCTCGAGGACGTGCCGCTATTCGTGCGCTCCACGACCACGAGCATCCCGATGCGCGTGAGGCTATGCGATCCTATTGTATGTGCGTGCGTGTGTCCTGTACAGAACAAATGCCTTGCCTTGCCGCTGCGTCCTGCGTCTTGCAGCCTTTGCCTCATCCGGCTGATGTGTGCATCATGTTCGTTCGCCTCGAGAGGAGTGTGCTTTATCGACGAGTTGCCATTGGAGGTTGGCGGGTTGCGCAACAGCTCCCCCAAGAGGTTCGAGACTGCCTGAGACCTGGTTAACCAGACCCTGAGAGTCCCGGCCCGGCAACCCCGTCAGAAATGACAAGAGAATTCCTGATGTTTACACACAGCAGCCGATTCCTATCTGACCGACATGGAATGCAGCAAAGCCCAACAATTTGCGGTCCAATCTAGATCCCGCTATGTGCAACATATCCCTCTCCTTTGTCCTCCTCTATCCAACCGAGTCCATCATATCATCATTTGCTCTCAACTCTCAAGTTCAACCCCACCGCGGGGCAGTTGATTGGGTTTATGTGACGAGATGATGGACGGCCAATGGCAGGAAACACGACGTTCCGTCATCCCGCGAAGAGGACCCTGACAAGACCCAATCACCTGGTTCACATTAATATCAGATGGAGCCCTCGGCCGGGATCGTCCAGGTACCTCGACGGCGGGCCAACCGAGCAATCATGATGCGTCAATCGCGGGTCCGTTGCCCCTCTGAAGAGCCGGTCCACGTGGAGATGTCGACCCGAGGTGGTATCGCAAACGTCAAGTGAATCAGGCTAACAGCGGTTGAAGTTTCAGTTGACCAAGTATAGGGGACGCATTACAACTTGGGGATATGTTGTTCTATTAAGAATTACTAGTTGCTGAGGTGCAGACTTGACTTCACGTTAGCTTCTCAACGCCAATATCCCTCACGGCCTCACGAATCAAGTCCAGCAACCCCTTGTAACCAAGTTTCACGTTTCAGATAGACTTTCAGCAGTAAGAATCATGATTATAGGTGCCGCGTGGGAATTGAGTTGTGGTATTCTTGTTACCCAATCATTCTCATAACTCTTCTCCATCTAGACACCAAACACAGAACATCCAAAAATACACAAACAATAACTGCCTTGAAACCCCAAATGCCCGAGTGCCCGCCTCCCAAAGTAGGTCATCATGATGAACGCCAGATATAAACATTTGAACCCTTTATCCTCGCTCGCTCGAGACCCCGTCTCGAGTCAAAACGCCAAGCTACATCACGCTTAGTTGGCCTCGTCGGCCGGGGCTCCCATCCCCGAGAACGGACACACCCCGCCGGACGCCATGCCCGGGTGGGGGATCCGCGACGGCGTGGCGGGCTGGTGATGTTCCGAGGCGTCATCCTCGGAGCCGGTGCCGTCACCAAGGATGCGCTTGCCGTGCAGGTAACCCTCGCGCTCAATCTCAATATCTGAATCGCCAGTCTCGAACTCGGCGCCGTCCTTGACGTGCCACTTGGCCATGAGATCGTTCTGGATCCAGATGACCTTGTTGAGGGCCTTGACGAGCGCCGTCTTGCGCTGAATGTGCAGGCGGGGGTGTGAGAGGATTGCTTCGGTCATGATGTCCTGGATAAAGCCTAGGCAGATACCGAGATGGACGTATTCGATGTGGAGGGGGTGCTTGCGACCGAGTCCGACGTGCATCATGCTATGGATCGTTAGCCATCATGATCTCGTTGTCTGTGTTCAATCCTGAGAATTGAAGAGGTAGTCGGTAACTTACCCAACCTTGTCCAGATACTCCCAAAACTCCATCTTGCTGGGATCCGAGCACAGCTTGGTCAGGTACGCACGCAGAAACATCTTTCGGTGCAGAATCTGAGGGCTGTTCTCGTCGGGCACCTCATCGAGAGGACCCTCAAACGAGGTGCTGCGGGTGGTAAAGGCACGGGCGGTAATATCGTACTGGAGGAGCTTCTTGTAGACGATGTTGACGACGGCGGGGATAAGAGCCTTGACGTATTTGGCACCGGTGATGAGGGCTTCAATGTCTCCTGTAGCAAATGTGTTAGTCTCCATTTCGGTCCATTCTCTACAGCTCCGCAGGTTTTCGGGATCAGGAAATGATATCTGGTAGAGGGCGGGAACGTACGGCTGGAAAAGTCGAGGAATGAGTGAAGGTACATGACGCGGGCCTCGAGGTTGGTGTAGAGATCCTCGCGATCAATGTGCTTCATGGGTCGTGATGTGGCCGACATTTTGGCTGTGATGTTGCGGTTTTTGGATGAAGAATGGGTTTGTGTGAAAGAAGACGGGTTTTCGAGACTCTCGCTCTTTTTAAATCCTCCCAGATCGTGAGACGGGCAATTTCGAGCTTTGTGCTTGTGATGGCTTTTAATGCGCTGCTCGAGTTTCGCGGATAAGACGGGCGATGGTGAAAAAGTCGGAAGAGGAGGAGAGGAGGGATTGCTCAGCTGATGAGGAGTAGAGCTCTCTAGTGACGCAGCTGGACCAAGAAGGATGCGATTTTCACGGGAAAAAACAAGTAACAACTAAACAGGCAGATCAATCCAAGAGATGCGAATCGCCCAGCGCAGCGGCAAAGCAGTATTTATTGCAATCCCATGGCCTCATCTCCCACCCCTCCACGCGCCGGCCCTTGCCCCTCGCCTTGTCCATGACCTTTTTTTTTTCTTCTGGGGTCATCATAGGCGCTCATGCTGAAGCAAATCTCTTGCTTGTTCCCGAGTCTCGCCTTGCTCCGTCCGTCCTTGGCTGGTGCTGTTTGGCTCTGTCTGGGCTCCAGGCTGAGCCCATCACGCCAGGTCGCCAACATCAGACGATGGTGACGGTGGGCTGATGAGTGGGGCCGTCCCAGGGGTCCGTGACTCCGTTGGGAGGTCGGTGCCCGGCGTGGCCAGCCCGGATGCACCCGAGGAAAGGAGGAATTGAGCCTGGAGGATGACAGAGGGGATCGAGTGTTGTTGAGTGAGGTTACTATAAGGTCATCTTGTGAAAATGGCCAGAATAACAGAGGTTGAATCGTTTGAGGTGGAAGAGATAATCACGCTGCTGATTCGCCTGTCGTCATCATGCCGCCTGTCACAAATAGAAACCCTCCCAGAGAAACAACGGCGACTTGCGGGGGACGCGTCCGTTGATTGGCTACGAGACCCCGATCATGTTGGAAAGAAAAATTCCAACCCATGTGATTGGGTCGTGTTTCACTTCCCGGGACGACCGTTGAAAGGCGGCGGCGGCGGCAGGCGGGAGAAGGAGAGCTAAGCGAAATCCCATGTTTCTAGACTGCGAGAGCATCCGAGATCTGCATGACAGCTTGGGTTTTAGGAGTGGTGTGTTTTGAGGAGTAACAGTACACGCGACAGCTTATGCTTTGCAGTTGTGGCCATGAGATCTCTGTGCAGGGAGCTCATAGCAATGCCAAGCTTCACCTTGAGCTCTCTAGCTAGGAGGAACTCCACAGCTAGCTCTATGGCAGCCATCTGTAAGCACAAAGCATGGACTTCTCATCAAATCCCATGACTCCTCGTGTATTCAGCCAGCCAAGCCGCCGTCTTCCAGAATGCCACAGCAACCGAACACTTCATTTAACTGTGCTGCGCCGGCAGTTCGGTCTTATCGGTCTCGTCCGTGTACACCTCAGCCGCAAGCAAGGACCAGATGATGCCAGATCCGCGAGGACCCCCCTCCCCCCAAAATTCCCGATGGGACTCGGTCGGTCATCAGATGAACGCATGGGCTCCATAGTCGTGGATTATTTCCCCGATTCTGGTTCCCCATGATGCGATGCCCCCATGTGGCATCATGTAACCTGGGGGTGTCTCTTGGGCTCCCAATTTGGTCTTTGAGGTTTACCATCACGTACACAGATCTCATCAGATTATCTTTGTTGTTGGTTACAAGATGACTAGAGGTGGTAGTAGCTCACTACGTAGAAGTACACCGCAACATATTTACCCAACGTTGTTGCAGTTGAGTGTCAATAGCACGACTAGATCCAGCACATCCATTTTCATGTGACATAAATGAGTGCGTCGTGCAGGAAGCCACATCGAAGGGATACCCTGGATAAGAGACAGATTAGATAGATTGATAAATGACCATCACGTCTTCACGCTGGAGATTTAGCGAGTATTGACTGAAATGCCGGGAATTTTGGCTGTAACTCCAGGGTAGGCTCCTCGTCAAATCAAGGCGACAGAGCCTCAAACTCGCTTAATAAGCATCTGACTTAAAAATTCACGTGACCCACCACTTCTCCAGCTCCTGGCCGGCTGATCGGCCTCACCTCGCTTCAACACCCCTCAACACCCGTATTTCCTCCGACATTCTACCCTCGAACACCCCGACGATCCATCCAGGCCCGTCCTCAGGGTCCCGCTTACACCCAGCCCAGCTCCGCCCGCCGAGCCCGGTGCTCCGCAAGCCACCGTCGACGCCCGCCGTCGCTGGCCCGGCGCAGCGTGACGAATCGATCCGAACCGTCACCATGTCGGGCTCACCTCCTCCACCCTCGCCTACGTCGCATGCCTCGGTCCACGCCTACGCCAGCAATGGCCTCGAAATGCTCCAGGCCGCCAGCGATGCCGCTCATGCTATAAACCACCAGATCAACAGCCCCCAGGCCCTCCAGCATGCTGCCGTGGCTGCCGCCGAGGCCGTTGGTCACCACCAACACCAGACCCTCGACGCGACATCTTCCCCGGATGGCCTCCAACCCCACCATGTCGTTGGAGGGGTTCCCCATGCGACGGATATGGCGACTCACCTCGTCCCTGGTCCTGGTGGGGTTATGCGCGATCCGACTATTAACCCCAAATTAACCCGTCTCCGACGCGCCTGTGATATGTGTAGTATGCGCAAGGTCAAGTGTGACGACTCCAACATCCCCTGCAGACCATGCCGAGAACTGGGCGTCGACTGTACCTTTAACCGCGAGACGAAGCGGCGAGGCCCCCCCAACAAGCATGCTGAAGCCGCAAAAGCTGCTAAGCGTGCGCGCGCGGACACTCAAGCCGTGGCGACAGCTGCTGCTGTGTTTGGAGCCATGTCACCTTCACCTCAGACCGCGGCCAAGACGTTGATGAACATCTCGACTGAGGGTGTTCTGGACGCCGAATCTATCGCGCCAATGCCTGTCCTCGAACTCCTGGTTGACGACTTCTTCACATACATCCACCCCCTGGCGCCGTTTCCTCATGAGCCTACATTCCGCCAGTCCTTTGCCAATCGCGAAGATCGCACCAAGCCCGAGTTCCTTGGTCTGCTGGCGAGTATGATCTGCGCCCTTGTGGCGTCCTTCCCACGAAGCGCGAGAGAGCACCTCAAGGCACAGCACAGCACTCATCTGTTCCCTCGGGCAATCGTCATGGTTGAAAAATGCCGTGAGATTTCGTTGCTCACGCGAGGGAGCAAGTGGCCGCTCAAGCAGCCCAAGACGCTCGACGACGCTGCGACTAGCTATTTCCTGGGCCTGGCCTCGGGATATACCCATCAGTGGAACGCCTCGGGTCAATTCATGGCCGAAACATTGACCCTTCTCCGCGAGCTCGGCTTTAATCGACCTAAGCACCCCGGGGATTTGCCTACTTTTGGTAACGACAACTGTTCACCGGACCCCCTGCCGTTTAACCACGTCAAAGACCAGATCGGGAAGCGCATTTTCTACTGCCTTCTCCTTGGCGTGCGGTATGTGCTTATCTGTGCAAGACCCTTGTCATTCTATGCTAACTATAGTCTAGTTCCTTCTCACAACTCGGTGCTTCTTCTGCGGACATGGTGATTGCGCCCTCGACCCCTAGCCTTCCATATCCCGCGTACCCTGAAAATGTGGATGATATTTGTGTCCTCGCCAACGAAGTCATCCATCAGCAGGATGGCAGCGTTACCCTTTTGACGGGATTCCGGTTCGCTATTGACATTTACACCACCATGAACGGCATCGTCAGTCTCGAGCTGGCTTATGGCATGAGCACTCTTCCTTGGGCCGACCAGCGCATCCTGCTCCGGGATGGCCTTCTGGCGGCCAAGAGTATCACAGATAACCTCCCACCAGAGCTTCAGCTTGGAAATCACGGGGATGAGACCACCAGCTTGGACGAAGCTGGAATGCACTACGTGCCCCCAGCCTGGCCGAACAGTCAGCCTGCGCACGACCTGCGCAACGTGATCAAGAATCAACCAGCGCGGCGTCGTCACCTCCAGTACGAGATTCAGAAGGGTAACATATATGTCTCGCAACTAGCGACTCGGTCATATTTCGTCGAACTCTACTTTGACCTTCGTGATGTTCATCTTTCCGAGCAGCAACAGGGTACCAACCCTATTGACGGCCAGTCGGAGGAGGAAAAGGCGGCGCAGGATGCTGATGAGAAGGAAATCCACGATTTCATGTCGTCTGAACGAGAGCTCATTGTCCAGGGCCTTCTTACGGTTCTAGGATCAATTTCCCAGCGCAACATGGAGCCAAACGGAGGCTCTCTCATCAACAAGATTCGCCAGGTAGCATCTACGCTCCTGAATGACGCACCGGAGCGCAAGGGGCCGTTTGCGATCAAGTCGGAGGAAGCGCTTTCACAACTGATCAACATTCTCGTCAAGCTGGAAAAGACAGGCGCCACCAACGGCCCAGGCCTCGAGACGACAGATCCGAACCAAATGACGTCGCAAGACGAGGAGGAGGAGCTACGTAACTGGGCTGACCTCCGCGACTACCAGCTGCGATTCTCGGCTCATGGGGGATTTGGCGGCAGCCTGTGAAGACGAGCTGAACATGGACCGGCACCCGACCTCTTGAGTTAAACTCATTGTGCCAATAATACCCAGGATCGGTCTTTGTCACAAGAGCGGTATTACTGTATGATAATAGGGAAATGGAGCGTGGGTGGTTATCTTTTTTGCCCAGTTTTTAAGGGTTAAAATCCTTGATAGGTACTGTGCAGTCCCAATGACTGCTTCATGTAAAAGTTTAGAAATTGCCATTTCGTCAGATTTGTCTCGCTCATATGGGGATGTGACTGTTTGCATGCTGCCGCTGTTGTCGATCTTCCTTGATGTCTTTCAGTGTCCAGACAAATAGGATCCAATTGACGATGCTGAAGCAGTGGTTAGCAGTGAGCAAGGTGTCTCTAAAGGTTGACTCACAAGAGCATCGCAAGGAGCGCAGCCATTCCACCCTCTGTGTATCGAGTCCAGTAGTCGTAGGTCTCCATGTGATAAACGAGGAGGGCGAAGCAGACGGTCGCGCCGATGGCCAGGATGAGTTGGACTGCAGCATTGACGGGCGTGGGCACATGTGACATGTGATGGAGGGCGCGACGGGCCGAAATGATCATGACGATGCTCCAGATAGCCGAGGCGATAGCCTGGGTTTATGTTAGCATGACGTTTCGGCGGTGGAAAGCATGGTAGGATAGCATACGATGGGCAGACTTAACCACAGCAGCCACGAGCATGGATGTCCCACGGCCGCATCGCTGGGGCACACCTGGTACCGGAAGGACCACCATATGCTCAGGATGACGATGACGAATGGAATGATGAGAGAGAACTGGCGCGCCGTGGAAACGACGAACCTCGCGCATGAGCGTCGACGGTCCTGACGAGAAGGGGTGACGACGACGTGGGTTTGGTACGGCGGGTAGTATCCGTAGGGCGGAGGAGGAGCTGGCTGCGGGCCATCGCCGTAGTTGTACATGTAGGGACGAGGAGGAGCCATCTTCGAGGTATCGCGATAATGCTGTAGGAGGAGAAGGAGGGGAGATGTTGATGTTGAGGTTTGGATTGGGCTGGGTCTTGTGATCTTTTGATGGCTGATGACGTCGCGGGGTTACGTATTAAGGTTGTGTGGGCGCACTTTAAGCGGCGGGCGCTAAAAGTTAGGGGACGGGACTCTGGGGGAGGATCATCAGGGGGGGGTTTGGACTTTGTGCCAAGAGTTTCAGAGGATTGGATGTGGTTGAGATTAGGGCAACGGTTGGTGAATAGAATGTCAGTAATTCATTAAAAAAATATAGATTTAATACCCATTAAATCCAAGGGTTAATGACGTTCCTCGTTGGGTGTATTCATCAGTGATTCTCTTGGCTGAGTTTGACTTTGGCCGCCATCGTGACCCCCACCTTGATGATGCTCTGATCGTGCGACCGTCATCCAAATTTCCTGATTAGGGGATTGAGACGGCTTCAAGTTGCTATTGTGCCCACAGTAACACACGATTGTGGTCTCGATAAACTATTTATGCAAGCTTTCACGTCCGAAGGCGGGTTCATTGCAGAGAAAGAGTGGGCTGGAATCTTGTCCGCGCGATGCTTTTATTACATTCCCAAATAATCTATACCTAAGAGAGGATCCCAATCTCCACTGGAAACTAGGCGACTCCAAAGATGACCCTGACTATCCCATATCTAGACTGCAAAGAGATGAGAGACTAGTTAGTTCTTGGCCGCTGCGAAACATCATCATCTGACGTGTCAGCTGGATCTCCCGCCCTCCTCCTTAGCACGATCTCATCAAAGCTCTCTGGTTTCTCGACATCTCCGAAGCAAGAAAGTAGGAGCTTCATATAGTAAGGAAGACGCGTAAAGAGCTGATACTTGGCAAAATCGAACTTGGGGTTGTCGTACACCTTTTCCAGCTCCTCCAGGGGTAGCCGCTTTGTCTCCTCGACAAACAGCCAGACGAGGATGAAGGCGACCACATTCATGCTGGCAAAGAAACCGAGAGTACCTTCAATCTTGAACTCTCTGTTCATGCTGGGGATCAGGATTGTCAAAATGCCCGCGAAGAGTAGGTTGATGGATATGGCTACTGAAGCACCCTGCAGAGAATTTGTTAGCATTGCACGAGATGGCTACCTGTTATAGTTTCAGTATGAACATACGGCTTCTCGGTTTGACAGAGGGAAACTAAGACTAGTTAGCTTCTGAATTCACCCAATATTCCAAGACACGAACCTTTCAGAGGCGAGAGTAAAGGGGATTGGACCTGAATTTGTTAGAAGCACACTTATCAAAGCATGAACATGGACCTACCAAGACCCGGAGAGTACGCGGCAGCAAACACTAAGACATGGATCAGTATGTATCCTACACACGAGATTTCCTGGGCTTCTCACAGTAGATGAAGACGATGCCAGCGATAGACTCGGAAGCTTGGGCTCCTCTGTCTGAGACTGTTGTACCATCGACTGCATAGGCAATAGCCGAGGCCATCAAACAGGCACTCATTATGGGGAGCGTGGATAAGAGCCAGCGTCTTCGTCCGATGATATCGATTGATCTGGGAGGGTTAGACTTATAAATCAAGGACTCTTGGGACATGCGAACCTCATTGCTAGCAAGGCAAAGAAAAAGTTGACACCACCGAAACCAAAACTGTATCCCATACTCTTTTTGACACCGTAGTTGCTAAAAAGCTCGTCTATGAAGCTTGTCAGTATCAAGTGTTGGTTTCTCTCGAACTGTGCTTACTCGAGTAAAAGGCGAATACGTTGACTGTCAACACAGTTAGCGATATAGGTAGCCAAGAGCCTGCAGGCCGCGGAACATACTGCCACAGAGTTGCTGGGCCAGAGCAACGGTACAGCTGCTCAACATGGCGTTTCTCAGATGCCGCTGATTGAACAGAGGCCTGAACTGTCTTCCAGAGAGCTTGAGGACCACAGAGATGCGAGACATGTATGTCAAGCCCGAGTCGACATCCTCGTTCCTCTTCTCCCCCCTCACTTGACCGGCCTTGAGTGGACATTGCTTGGCTTCCTGTTTGGCGGCGCTAGTCTTGATCGACCACCAAATGAGAAAGAAGTCACGAGTAGCTTGTAACTGATGAATCTGTTAGACTAAGATAATGTTGAAAGCGGGAAAAGGGAATACAAACCTCGTTCTTGCGGACCTTGCGGAGAATCTCAAAGGCTCGTTCGAGGTTGTAGTTGGGCGTCCCCGGCCTCATGTAGAACCGTGGGCTCTCGTAGCAAAAGCACAAGGCGATGAGGAGTAGTATTGAAGGGACGAGAGGTGCGCCAAGGATCAGTTGAAAGGCGAGATAGCGAGATTGGTAGTCGGAGGAAGAGAATGGCGTCATGATTTCGATACCGTTCTCGATTTCAGTGTGGTTCTCGCTGACAATGCGGTAGATGTGAGAGGGCACCGTGTCAAGGACGTTTGTGGCGCTGGCAATCACCAAGTTGACGACGAAGCCGATCATTATGCCACACGCAACCCTGGATGTCGATGTTAGTGATTAAGATATAGAAAGAAGAGGACTTTTCTTACCATAGCTGCCATGCTAGGATGGTAGAGCCTCTCCAGTAGCCCACGGCCGTCTCGGACGCAAGGATAGGGGCACTGACGGCCTTGATTCCCATGGCTGTTAGGAATGTGTTAGCTTAGCCTCAAAAGGTGCATGGCTACTGCTGGATCCTGGAGATGACTCACCTATTCCGCCGACGATCCTTGCACCGAGGACCTGCTGCCACGTGGAAGCAAAGGCCGAGCCCAGGGAACTGGCAATAATGAGAAGGGCAGAGATACCGAGGGCCCCACGACGACCAAAGCAATAGTTGACAGGTAGAGAGAGCGGTGCGCCCGGGAAGGCTGCTGTTAGGAAGGGAATGGCATTCATGCCACCCAGCTGCCACTTTGCAATGCTGGTGGCCCCGAGTCCAGTCATGTTGAGGCCCAGTGGGGTAGTATCAGCCGGATCGGTGCCATTGTATGTCCCGTTCTGTGGGATGAAATCGTCCAGATAGGTGTCCTTGTATGTTCCGTTGTTTATACCATTGATGGCATCTTGAACAAAGCCAAAGGTGTAGTTGGACTCTGATGCAGTGAGGTTGATCAGACGAGGCTGGGTGATGCCAACCGTCTCGGCAAACAGACTCCCTGCGTTGATGGACGACTGGACATGACCTTGGAGGAATGCGGCAAGAGAGACTGTCCAGATGATGATGAGCATCCCCCTGCCGGAGAAGAGCCGCTCTCGCTCTGCAACAAGAGCCTTTTTGTCATCGAGGCTGAGCTCTACCTTGCCGGGACCGTCAGGGGCACTGATGCCGTTGGTGGCATCCTTTGAGAAGCAATAGTACTCGTATCGGTGTTTGGCGACTTCTGCAGCATCAAGGAGTTGTTGGAAGGGGACCTTGGATTGCTCTTGGGATAGCTGTCTACAAGCTTCTCGAAGAGTGCTGTCCTCGACATTGGCTTTGAAAAGGGTTAGTACAAAGACGATGATTTGGGGATGAAGGGTTTTGGCTTACTGAGTGGATTTCCTAGCTCCTCTCGGTCTTCGATCTGGTCTCCGATCCATCCATTGATCAATCCTTGAGGCTGAGAGCGACCGTCGGTATCGGCTGGTTGGTGAGCCATGGTTGGTTTGAGGCTGCTGATTCAAGCTCCAAAGATGCAGCTGGTTTAGAGAGTGAATATTTAGGCCTCAACAAGATCGGAGTAAAAGTTGGAGAAATATGCCTTTGCTGATCTTGTACAACCCCGTCCCAAGGCAGACAAATAACAAACAATTCCAAAACCTCATGATTCCATCACAAATGAAATCAGCCTGCAGCGGGAGAATAGGCAACGACATATGCGGCATCGAGTCAGCACGCATGTAACACAAAGCGCCAACACGAACAGTCACTGCAAGGTATTCTCGCCCGGCTGTGGTGCAGTTTGTGTATGTATCCTGCAGGCTGTGAGTCTAGGGCTCTCATTCGACGAGGTTGGGATGATTTTCAATTAAAGGTCGTATTAGCTGCAGATCAGTGGTTTCACTTTAGGTCATGAAAACCGGCTGAGCCACAATCTGAGCGGAATATCGAGAGACAACCAACACAAGAGACGATTTGAAAACAAGGCGTGTTGGATCGACTCAGCCACGGGCGGCAGGGAGGGGGATGAAGGACTTTCCAGCTCTACAGGGATCCTTGACTGCCAAGAACGTCACTTGTCACACCCAACGGTAAGCGGTTGGCTCGCTCAGTACAAGGCAGTAGTCCTTCGCCTTGCAGGGCTTATGAGGCAGTGCAATATGCTTACTTGGTATATGTCACTACGAAAATCCGGGGGTGGGGAGATCCCCAGACTCACCCTGTTCCGCATTTGTTCCGCCTGGACTTGCTCTTAGCATCATCCTTCGAAGCCATACAGACCGCGAGAAGGACAAGAGCAAAGCCTGAGGGGGCGTGAGACCCTCACTCAAGTATGGCTGAACCAGCTTCGGCGGTTATTGCCCTCATCGGGACGGGCCTCAAGGCTTGGAGTGTCTTTGAGGCCCTGATCAAGGCCGTCAAAAACTCCCCCGATGACATCCAGCACTGGACCATGGTGAGCGACCTGCTCACCAAGTCTTGCTCTCTCATGAAGGAGAGGCTGGAGAGGTGGCGGGTAGCAAACTTGACACCCACACAAAAGGACTATCTTGAATCCATTGCAGAATACCTCAGACGCTTCCAGGCAGACCTCTCCAAGTTGGAGATACCGGACGCAGATGTCTTCCACGGAGGTGATTCGAGTTTCAAGGAGAGGGCAATGAATGCGCTTCGCTTGAAGCTGGACCAGGACGACCATGTGATCAAGCGTGTCGACAGGAACATCCAGATCTTCCAGATTAGTACTTCTGGCCTGAGTTTGTGAGTACGTACTTGCCTTTTAACTGATCCCTTCTGACACCTCGAGGTAGACTAGAGCCAGGCCCCGTCGAAAGAGTCAGAGAGGTCCTTAACGAGCTCGGGACGGCCTTTCCACGATTATCGACCGACGATCAGAAGCTGCAGACATGGAGGCAGACCACCCAAGCCTTGCTGACGGACACGGCGACGCAGTATTTCCGCGAGAACCCGAACCCATCGAACGCACAAACAGAAAATCTCCTGCCTCCATCGGGACGCAGAAAGGGGAGCGTCAGAGAGCTCCAGTACAAGTTTGAGGCAGCGCAGAACTGGGCTACTCGCTTCTTCGAGGCCGATATGCCTATTCTTGCCCTGCCGTTCCAGCGGCAAGCGATCGAGCTCGGAAAGGAGTTGAGGGAACAGCAGCCTGACTATGCCTTGGACATGGCAGAGCGAGTCAATCTGGCAGAGAAGTACGTCGCCATCGCTATTTCATGCCAGAAGCATGACAAAACTGCCATCTCAAGCGCCGTCGAGAGGCTCGATATGCTGGGTTCCACTGTTCTAGTCGAGTCACGCCCTCACACGTCTCCCAAGCTGTGTGACGAGCAGCGCAGAATCGCCGAGATGTTTGCCGATCTCAACAAAACTGACAAGGCCATCAACTTCTTTCGGCACGCCCTCGATGATTACGTGCGGTTGGGCAAGGACGATTATCATCGGCAGATTTGCGAGACCTACAACCTGACTGTGGGACAATACCAGAGAAGCAGAAGACACATTGACGTGGACGCGTTTCGAGCCGAGATGCGCGATGAGCTTGGGGACGACTTTGTACCGAGACGGGACGGCCTCGCTCGAGCTGTTGCCTGGTGCACTTCCAAGGGTTTCGATGTGACTGGGGAGGATGAACTCACCTTTGCTCAATCCACAAACGAAGATGGAGATACACCGCTTCATGTGGCTGCCCGAGACCGGGGAATGGACATGTCGGTCTTGGTAGAGCTCATGACGCTGGAAAGATTCTACGAGATGGAGGATGGGAATGGTGACACACCTCTTCTTGTCGCTGTTAGCAACTCAAACATCGATGTCTTGAAGGAGCTTGTAACAAGGCCGTACCTTGTCCTTGTCAGAGACAAAACCAGACAAACACCCATCCATAGGTGTCGAGACAAGGAGACGCTTCGGATAGTGCTCAAAGCGATAGAGACTGCTAGGACTCTTCCGAATCGTCCTGGCTTGGAGAATGTCGGGATTGACACCAAGGACAGCTATGGGCAGACGGCTCTGCACCTATTCTGCTGTCAGCTTCAGGCTGGGCTCGTCAAGATCCTAGTTGAGAGGGGGGCCGACGTGAACGCCTTCTGCTCGGGGGATAGGACACCGCTGATGCTTGCGCTCCGGCAAGGACAGAGCGAGGCGGAACTCCATCGCATCATTGGAATTCTAGTCTGCAGGGGCGCGCAAACAATAGGGAGGGATAGATTTGGTCAGAATGACCTAAAAAAGGCCCTTCTGCAAAAGGGGTACGACCAGGAGAGGATCCTCAAGTTGAAGGCTGGAGATTCTGGGTCAAGCACGACAAGCGCAAAGAGTTTTAGACGGGTGTCGACAAACTCTTCAGGGAAGAGGGGGCATTGGCCGGCGTTCTTATGTCTATCAAATTTGCGGCGTGGTTAGAGATTTGAGGCTTGGAGTTGGTATGAGATTGATGAAGGTGTAACCTTGTTTTGGACTCTTGATGAGAGAGTCGCTGAGACATGTCGAGCATGAAATGAGGTTTAATGTGTATGATACAACGTACATAGAGTTAATGCCATGAGACCTTCAACTGGTGTCTTGAGGCATGGAGAGTGTGTACTGCCAGAATGAGCCACGTTTGACAGGTGGTGATTTTGATCACCAGGCCCGTGCTTTGGTGATGCTGTCAACGTTACATTGACAGCTGCAGTGTCTCACATGCAGTTTACAAAACAACATGCCTTTGACGGGTTGGAGTTCGGTGTGCGTGGAGGTTGACAGCCCTACCCGTCTTTTGAAAGTGTCAAGCTTGAAATTGAAAGATATTCACAGTCTGATCAGAGGAGAAACAGCCCAGAGAAACAACAGACCTGCCTTCCTAATATGGGTGTCAAAATACTGCTGCCTAAACAGGGCATATGTTAATAGGACCGAAAGAGCCTGGCCATAGACTGTCTTGACCGCCAACACACGGGCTGACAACTGAGCTAATGCAAGCATAGCGATGCTAGGCTCAATGATCTGCGGGTATAGCTTGTTGAATTTACAATTAAACAGGAGCTGTGTGCCTTGAGGTGGTAAGCGAGGTGTCCGAGGATTCATGCCCAGACTGAAGGAATGGCGTAGCGGAGAAGCCGATTGGGGGATATGAAACATTGGAACCACGTGTACCATTATTTATGAGTTGAGCGAGCACTGCTAATGCTTCTTGCAACAATGGCTGGTTGTGAATCTCCTGAAAAGCATGGGGTGATAGCTTGTAGTTCGAAATTCGGGTCTACATCTGAACGAGTAGTTAGGCAATGGTTGTCTGAGTGACATGAGGTTGCAGCAGCTAAGCCACAGATTTGGGATTGAGTACTGGAACAAAACAGAGGCTCAGCCTTCCCAATCTGAGCCTTGTGGTTGGCATCGGGCTGAGCCTAGCCCCTTGGCGTATACGGGAGACAGAGCCTGCTTCGCTGATAAGACAAATGCTTGGTAGGTCATTGGTATGAAAGTCGTAATTTGTGATGCCTTCAAAAATGTATATGTCCAATGCGTGTGCGTGTTCTTGAAGAAGATGTATGTACAAGTTTGGGCATCGAGAAAACCCTGTCCCTCAAAACCCCCTCGTTTCCAAGACTCCAACCGGACAGAGTGTAAGATAACCCCCTAAACAACCAGCTTGAAACTGGCGTCGTCGACATAGTAATCGGCCTCAGTGCAGTAGCCGATGACTGCCACTCCTGGTCCCGCATTCAGCCAAGTTTGAGTCCACTGGCAAGTCGTCTTGAGCTGCAACCAGCCACCAACGCCAGGAACGGCTGTGAGCTTGAAGGAACCAGGCATGAAGCCAGCCCCGATGGTGCAAGCGATGTAGAAATCTTGGCACCTCATGCTGGGGGACAATTTGACCCAGGCGGAGAATTCGTACTGCGTGTCGGCAACAACCTTGGAGGCCGGCACGGGTTGGATGACGCCGGTGTTGTAGTCGTACTTGCCCCGGGGGGTGAGGGGGGATGACCAGGTTACGTGGGCAGACTGGCTGCCTTCATGGGACTCATCAGTGGCGATGGCGACGGTTCCCCAATTCTGGTACTGCACCCAGGGGCTCAGGGAGTCCTTGTCCTCGAAGCCTCTGTTGACGAGGAGCTCCGGTGGACCTTCGGGGACGGATGATGTGGTGGACGAGGCCTCGGCGGTCGAGGTTGTCGTGGTGAAAAGCGTGCTGGAGGTGATGGTGGAGGAGTCGGTCGAGATGCTCTCGGACGCGCTGCTGGTTGTCGAGATGACGGTGGATGAGTCGGTGGTGCTCAAGGAAGCTGTCTCGGTACTCGAGGATGCAGTCTCAGTGGTGCTCAAAGATGCCGACTCGGTGGATGAGGAGGCGGTCTCAGTAGTGCTCAGGGAAACAGTCTCGGTGCTTGAAGACGCCGTCTCGGTGCTACTCCAGGTGGTAGACTCGGAACCGGTAGACGAGACAGTGCTGGTGGCGACAGTCGAAGCAGAAGTGGTGACGGACTCAAATGAAACGGAAGACGATGTCACTCGCGGCCTGCACACTGACGCAGCGGCCTGATGACCAAGAGCCAAAAGCTGGAGAAGGGGGATGACGGTCTTCATCTTGGCGATGATGTAATAACGAACGACTGGAAACGAGTGACGGATGAAGAGAGACAATCGCTGGAGACGAAAATCCAGGAGAGGAAGTTAGGGATACAGGGTGTTTAAGAGGACAGCCACCATCGGGAGGTGGCTTTGTCAATCGATCCCAAATGAAAGTCCTCGTTTAGAAGCGTCTAAAGAAGCCTGGCTTACTGAGACTATCGATTGTGGCGCTAGATAGTGCAGTTGCTCGTCAGAGGACGGATTGCGACGCCTTTCCGAGATTTGACATCGTGGATGGTGAGTGAGATTTTGGTCTCCTTATCTTGGCTTATTTGTCCCTAGCTGATGCTGAGCAATTCTTCCCAGCGGTAATAGAGAAATGACCCATGCCCTTAGCTCAGTAACAATGCTCGGGCACTTGAAGCCTTTCTGTGGGCCTATTACGCTAGTCAACAACACCATCCTTGTTGGCTTTCAGGGCCGTCTTAACTACAGACATTATTGGCCGATCCAGAACGGGCCGCGCCAGCGCCAACCGCCCCAGAGTTTGCTTTTTGTCCCCTCTTCTTCGAGGGTTGGCCACTCAGATGATTGTACCTGATCAGTGGATAAGCATACAGAGAGAGAAGCATGTGGCGCAAGTGAGTGTGCTGTATAGAGAATATCGCAGGGTTAGCGGAGAGATGTGCACTTGGACTGAGAGATCTAATAGAGAATATTTATTATTGAACATCGATCTTAATAGCATATACGTTCCTTCGTTAACTTCGTGCCCGCTTTCAACCCGTTGATAACACTAGTTTCATCCAAAGACCAGTACACAAGCTTACTGCACTGCTGGGGGAGAAGTAGGCAACGAGACTGGAGTTGGAGGATAATAATACTGTTGGCTGTACTGGGGCTGATGAGCGGGCTGTCCG
Source organism: Ascodesmis sphaerospora (assembly GCA_027569015.1). Classification (NCBI taxonomy): domain Eukaryota; kingdom Fungi; phylum Ascomycota; class Pezizomycetes; order Pezizales; family Ascodesmidaceae; genus Ascodesmis; species Ascodesmis sphaerospora. The sequence continues at coordinate 826,709 of JAPPUR010000014.1, read as the reverse complement.
TTCTGGTATTGACTGCCTGGCTTGTACTGCTCCCGAGGTTGACCTGGAACCGTGTAGTGCCCGCTGAGTTGATGCTGGGGGGCATTGGTGCTGGCTACAGGGGGAGGGGGAACCTGATATTGCGCTGCTTGATATGGTGCAGGTGTTTGCTGGGGTGGTGCTGGTGTATGGGCAGTCGGATATGCAGAATGGGTATACGCTTGTTGGTGAGATGCTGGTTGGTAGTGTTGAGGATTGTAGGTAGGGTGTGGAGCGAGAGGCTGCTGTGCCGTGCTGATCATCGAAGCCCTCCTGTTAGGGTGCTCCTGAGGAGGAGGCGGTGGCACCTGGGCTTGTTGATATGTTCCAGTGTGCTGGTACGTGGCTTGCGGATAATACTGGGGTTGGGAGCCAGGGCCAGTTGGTTGCTGGTACTCGACTGACGGTGTCTGAAGTGTAGGTACCGCTTGCGGCGTCGCCTGAGGAGGCACTGGGGCTGGTGGCACCTGGACCGTAGACACGGGCTGTGGTGTTGGTGGTGGAGGAACTGAGACTGAAGATACTTGAGCAGGCGCCGGCTGAGGAGTTGGTTGAGGAGGAAGTGAGATTGGTGGAGGGTATCCCGCTACAGCTGGCTGAGGCGTTTGTGCTGGGAAATATGTGTAACTCTGGGACTGTTCCTGGGCGGGTGTCGGCAAAGGAGCACTGGAGTACTGCTGGGGTGGCGGGGGCTGATATGATGAACCCGTTGGAGCAGGTGTTTGAGCCGGAAGAGCGCCCTTAATGCCCGACATGTCGTACACTTGAGTTGAAGGGGCAGGGTTGTTGGGTGGGTTCGCCGTCGTCTGGGGGAAGTAACCTGGTTGCTCATGTTGTTGCGGCTGGGCCACAGCGGGGGACTGGATGTTTTGCACAGCCTGGGGAGGATATCCGACAGCCGGGGTCTGCGGTGGTGAGAGGACCTGGGTGCTGAATGAAGGTGCAGAAGAATGACCGTATGGTGGAACTTGCTGCTGAGGGATGGCTTGCTGCTGGACTGGAGCTTGCTGAGGAGAAAAGACTTGTTGTTGGGCCGGCTGCTGACCAGGAACTTGCTGCTGGTAGGAGATAGGTTGTTGGTAGGGCTGTTGACCGGGTTGCTGCTGATAGGGCGCCTGTTGTTGAGGAACACTTTGCTGCTGAGGAACACCCTGCTGTGGAGGATAGCCGTAGCATTGCGGCGCAGGCTGCTGGCCAGTGGTATCTGGGGTCATGTACTGTTGACCCTGAGGCACTGGGGTATAAGCCATGGGCGCCTTGAAGTCCTGAGGATAGCCATTTGCATTTAAAGCATAAGAGGGCGGAGCTGGCGTTTGCCCATCGGCGGGAGTATATGGTGGAGGAGGAGGAATGGGAGGTGCTTGAGAGGAGCTACCAGCGGCGGCATAAGGGTATCCCTGTTGGTTGTAGGGCTGGATCGAATAACCAGCTTCAGCGGCCTTGGCATCTTGGACGGCTTGGAAGACACCGGCTTTCTTGAATGCCTTGAAGGCATCCTTCTTCTTGAGACGATCCGTGTGCTTGTGCTCAATGGCCATTCCCGCTCCGTCGAGGGCAGCATGCGTCGCAATCTTGATGGCGGTTTCGTTGGCTACGATAGACTGAATCCCATGCTCTGCTCCAGCAGTAGCAACAGCGTCGGCGCCCATGGACCCAACTCCTAGTGTGACAACGCCGATAGTGCCGCTAACAGCCATGCTGCCCAGGACATCTCGTTTGCGCGTGTGATGTGTCGAGTTGTGTCTGTTGAGGTGTCGCTCGATGATCTCTCGCTTCTTGCGGGCGTTGTGAATAGCGGGTGCGGCCATGGCCACGCCGATGGTCGACACACCGAGGGTGAGGGGGATGGCCATGCCTGAGACGGCCGTAGAGGTTGCGGCACCGGAGATGAGGCGGGTGTAATGCTCCCACTCGCGCTGGAGCTCCTCGAGGGTGAGTCCCCTGCACTTCTCATCGTAGGCCTTGAAATCGAAGGGCATCTTGGCGAGTTGTGCTGGTAGAGCAGCACTAACAACAGTGATGATATCGGCAAGACAAGACGGTCAGAAAACGCGGGGGACAGCATTCCCTTTACATAACTTGTCTTTATCAGCGGTCGAGACCGGATAAGTCGGCGGCATGAGGCACATGTCGTGTATTTCTGGCTACGGCTGAACTCCAAAGACGCTGGAACGAGTCTAGACTGAAGAAACTAGTCCACTCTCCCATGCAAGGACAAGCCACGCGAGGCACAAAGGATCCCATTCCTCCACTAACGGCAAGGCAGATACGCGAGCTGAGTTTCAGAAAATTAATTAAACGAGCGCCATCTCCGCTTCTGTGCTTCAAGTGCCGTGCTTAACGCCCGAGGGCGCCGCCAGGGCTTGACAGGCACCCACCAAGCATCATCCCGGGAGGTTGTCACTGGTGCGGCTTCCAGGCATCGCCAAGCACTTCGGTAAGGTATTAAAGTTGGAATTCAGCCTTGGCGGATCCTTCTATTTGCTGTCGGTGCCTGACAAGCATGTCACTCGTTTAACGTCAACTCAACAGCCTGCTTCTCTGCGGAACCAATATCACGCGCCATTATTGAATATTGTCAGCATGGACAATCCCTGTTCCGTCGTGTTTGGCGCGCGATAAAGCTTGAGAGGGTGACATCCCGACCACTTCGCAAATGCTTAATGAGACTTCCACAGGTTCAAGCAGTGTCGATTGCAAAGAGTAATGCGAACATATTGATGATAGCCGTCACTTGATCCAGATATTGGGTCCATCACAACCTATTGACTCTGGGTTTATGTGCGCATGTCTCTCTCTTGGTTCTCCTGTACCCATCCCTGATTCGGCGCCTTTGAGTACGCACTCTTCTGTGCACCCGAAACTTTCCCTTTGCCATGCTAGTACAGCCATTTCGTCTCTTGATCTGCATTCTCAAAAGCCTTAAACTATGATCAACAACTACAGGCGACTGCTAATCGCCCTCTTCGTCCGGCCTTCCGGCAGAGATTCCGACTTCTTACCATCCGACCTTTCGCGTGGATCATCCCAGGTCGTCGTGCTTGAGTTGTGATCCACGAAATAGATGCGCCCTGATTTCTCCTCCAACCTGAGCTCCCAACCTGCTGGAAGTGGCCCCATCTTGAGTGTGTTGGAAACGAGCCTGGCTTCCGTGCTGCGAGGGTCGATCCAGGTTGTTTTACCCTCATTGTGGTCAACATAGTATACCCTGTTACGGTCGGGGGCTATCTTGACTTCCCAGCGTGGAGGGAAGGGTGCTGACATCTTCACTTGCCGTGGTAGACGCTGCGTCGAGTTAGCATGGTTATACATGGGCTGTCCAGGCCTAATCTCACTTTTCCTTTGCTATCATGGCACGACGGGCAGGGTCCGTCTCTTTCGTTCGAGGTCCATACATGACCGCAGGGAGAACAATGAAGTAGGCGCCCATCATCGCGGCTCAGTCCGTCCAGCGACATTGGAAGCGCTTCAAGAGCGAGAATCTGCTGGTGCTTTCCCAAGTGTTGATAGAATTGCTTGGTGTTTTGTGACTCCTCTATAGGTGGTTCCCATTCGTTACACAGAGGACACGAAGAGGTTCCAAAAGGCTTGGGAGTCGCTTGGCTCGCTTTCAAGGCCTTGGTAAGATCCTCGCCAACCACACTGTGCGCGACCGCTAGATGCTTTGTAATATCGGACACAGTTTCGAACTTTGGCTTCTCAGCGTCGTTGCAATGAGTGCAGATCCATTGCTGCAAGTGTGTAGTCATCTCATGAGTGAGCCACTCCTTTTGAGTGGCGAAGAGACCAGAAGTGCAGGTCTTGAAGGTACAAACATACGGCTGAAGGTCAGCTAAGACGTGTTTCCTGGCTAGCTTTCAGTGTCAAGAGCTAAGGCGCGTTCCCGGAGCCAAACACTTACCTCCATTCAGATTGGGTGTCCACAACCTGAGTTGTTCTGCAGTATGGGCACTCAATGGGTTCTCTATATTCCAACTTCTTCCCGTTAAACGTCAAATCGTCTAGGTCCGGAATCTCCTGGCTCGTAGCTTCGTCAGATGAACTGATGAACGAAGTTGCGGTCGTAGAGACCGAAGCTTGGTCGGCCATGCCGTCAGGGACACGATCCTCGGCTGTTGTAGGCTGAGCGTTGTTGGTCTGTCTATACCGGATGATCATGCGTCGTTTGGTAATGGCGTTTCCTAGACGCTGCGCTAACCAAGCTTCATCCTCAGCCTTTGGGAACTTGTCCTTTACATGAGTGATGTCGGGAGAGCTTTCACGTGGCTCAAAGCTGTCTGGATTAGGAGCCTGTTGCTTGCCTTGGTCCGAGGAACGCGAGGGGTTGGAGATGGAGTAGACCATGTTAAAATTTGCAGCTGTGACCTGGTTGTAGAACGAGGCCAGTTCCTACACAATGATTGTCCAAGATGGGAGTTTGCTGCTTATGTATGTCTGGACCATGTGAGCATATGGCCAAGGCAGAAGCGTCATGTCGCATAATGATGCCTGATTGGGACCTTGAAGTCACTGAGTGGCGCAGCTGGCATGGGATCTCCACCACCCCCTCCATCTACCCCGTCCCAATGGACGATGTCAAGACGAATACGTGTGGTCTTGTATTTAAGGTCAACGGAGGTCACCATATTGGAATTCAAGGCCACAGATTCTGTCAAGTTGATGATATAAACATCGGCTGAATCCATCGTTGAAGGATGTTGAAGACGGCTCGTAAGGCGGGCACCAATAGCAACGACTCTGCCTAAGCAAGTCAGACAAAGGGGAGTGAAATCGCCCGATACACCTGTCTCGGCGTAAGATGTGTCTACTTGTAGGCCAAATACACGTTCCTGGACCTTTAGAAAGCTGGAGTGTTTCGCACGAGGCGTGTACAGGAAGTGAGTCGTCACAACCCGCCAAGGGTTACTGATGAGTACGATGACAACAGCCCAGTGTGCATATCCGCGCTGTGTGGAACTGAATGATAGGAACCTCAGGTTATAATAGCAAACGATGCATAAATAAATAAACTAGAAATATGAAACCTTTCTCTAAGTATCCTCCGACTTGCGTTCCCTCCATTTCTTCGCAAGCAACTCAGTGACCTTGCGTCTCAGTGTCAATTTTTTCGGCTTTGCGCTTTCCGGGCTCAAACCTTCCACGACTTGACCGGGGGAGTCATTTCGTTCAAGCCCAGAAGCTTGATTTGAGCCAGGAGTTTGGCTACTACTCTCTGTCTCACCAGCAGGAGAAGCAGGTGCGAAAACCCGACTCCTGGTGGCAACTGCGGAGAGAGTTGCTGCACTGTTTCGGCCGTCGCTTTCAGAGGGTTGAAGGGTAGCTGGCGGTGATGGACTGAGAGAGTCGACGACGTTGGATCCACGAGAGGTGCTACTGTGTCCTAATGTTCTCACCTGGGAGGATTCCGGAGTAGGGGACTCGGTGGTCGCTGATGTGCCCCGGGAGAACTTCCATTCAGCCCTTCGTCCAAATATCACAGCCCCATTGTCGTGCTCGGGCAGATACAAATCTACCACAGACTGTGATGAGGAGAAGCCCAGTTTGTTGGACACGGAATGTATCATGGCGGTGATAGAGTTTATCTTTGTGGACACGAGCTTCTGAATGCAGTGATGGCTCTTATCCTCCGTGGCCTCGCACCTTGCCGCACATAGGCAGGTTGTATGGAACGGACTGTCATTGGATGGGTTCTTCCAGAGGATTCCAGGGGCAACTGTGATGGGGTTGGTCCCCCGGTCGCCTCTCTGTTCGATGATAGCCCGCAGATCGGCAACACTGACGCAAAGGAGATGCTTGTTTGTGGGGACAGCTTCCCAGTTCTGGCAACAACTGGTCTCCTGTGGCAAGGCCCGTATGATATCCCCAAAGCCCCTTCCAAATAATGTGACGGCCGGAATCGCCATTGTGAATTCAACCCAGCTGGTCAAGTCCAAGGGTAGTTTTGCTCTTGTGATATGGAAGGGTTGTCGATCTGTGGCGACTTCCGCAAAGTCCCATCCGTATAGATAGTTGTGAAGTCTCAGTTTCGCGTTGATACCCTTGTAAGAGGCTTCGGCCGTAGAATTGTGGTCAACCATCTTCTCCAGAGTCTCATATAGCTCCTCAATTCGATCCCCGACCGTTATAAAGGAGGTGGCGGTCCTGTTGATGGTATCGGCCTCACCACCTGGCGGACCCTCGGTCTCTGTGCATGAGGAGAGCTTCCTCGAGTAGAGGTTGAGTCTCAGATTGTTGGGATTTGAGAGAACGTCGCTAGCCGAGTCGATTGTGAAAGGGCGGCGAGAGTCCTCAAAGAGTTCCTCCTGGAACGAACACAAGGACTTGAACTTGTTCCCTTTGTAGTACTTGAGTGACGCTCTCAGAAGATGCAAGAGGACTGAGTTTCCATTGACTAGCCAGCCACGCTCTTCATCCACGTCCCAAAGTGTGAAGTATTTCTGGTCGAGCCAGTCTAACTTCCTCGCGTATGCATCAAGAGTGATCCGCATGTGGACATCCTTGCGGCCGATCGCGAACTGAACGCCACCCGTTACGATCTGGCCAACAGAGAGATTGACCTTCTCCAGGGAAAATTCTGGTCCAGGTCGCTCAAGGCGCGAAGGCTTGATAACATAATCCATCTCTGCCGTGCCTGGATGACATTGTTAGCAGCTTCTTCTAAGAGGACAGCTCCGGTACCAAAACTTGCCCGCAAAAAACTCGGCCTTCGAACACCAGCCAACAATGTGACGTGCCCGGGTCAACTCGCCTAAACCGATGTTGACCTTCTCGATGGGCTCCATGTTGGGGTACGGAAGTCGACTGCCATCTTCCGAGTAGTAGAGATGCCAAAGAACTCCGTCCTTCGTCTCCTCAGTAGGTACAAGTGCGGTGGAGAACCCCTTGAGAAAGTGATGGCCCATGTACTGGTTGATTCGTGGACAGCCTGTCAACCCTGCCATGACGTTCAGGGGTATTTCGAGACCTGAGCCGTATTGAGTTCTCCGCGGAATCGGATAGCCCGCAACAACGACGGGATTTTGGAAAATCTCATGCCAGCATTGCCCGTCACCAGACTCTTGTGAGCTTGTATTGTGTTCCTCAACGCTGAACTCAATGTGGCAGTTTGGCGGAGCACCTGGTGCTGTTGGCCCCGATATCCGGATCTGTGGGCGGCATGTTGCAAGACCCAAATCAGAGCATGATTGACGAAGGGATGCCCCGAGCCAAATGATTTGCTCTGCCACTGTAGTAATGGAGTCTGCAGTTCCTTCGACTTTGACATGCAGCTCAGAGTGTTCAAAAAGACAACTGACGAAAGACTTGTCCTTGAGCTCTCCTACATAAGCCTCAATCAGCACTGAAGATGGTGAAAGGTGGCAAGATTGCGGAAAGTAACCTACTTGAAACTTCCCTCCCCGTTGCCAAGGCATCTTCCACGATCTCTAGTATCGTCGGCCCTGTTGTCGGCCACGTCTGTAGTAAATATTCGGCACAGGGAAGAACTTGAGCGTCGGTGGTGGATCCAGTTAAAGTGAGAACTTGACGAAAAAGACGCCTCATGTCCGACTCATCTGGAAACTGTTCGCTCAGAAACAGCTTCGGATCCCATTCGGCAGTGAAAGCCATTGCATGTCTCTTCGATGGCGAATGACTACTGACAGTTCGTGTTCGGCCTAAGGAGGCCTGAATCTTTTCGCGGAGATTAGCGCATATGTCATCTTGTTCAACTGGAGCCATGGTTAGCGTCTTGACGAGAGCGGCTGTCAACCAACTGTAGGCGACCGAGTTAAAGACAGCGTCGCGGTAAACTCGGTTGTCCGGTGGAGAGGGCTGCTCTTCTTCCTCCTCCTCCTCCACCACCACTTCTTCAAGCCCCGGATATTCCATCTCTGGATCTAAGCCTGGCATCCCCTTGGAGCCATTGTCATGAGTGCGTGTCACGTCTTGCTTGGTCGCTTCATTTTGCCTGACCTCCTCCACCCACTCCCCGACATTCCACCCTGTGTGAGCATCGTTTTTCTTAGGTGTCTCGGGCCTCGGGTCCTCATTTTCTGTGCTCTTTATGGCGTTTTCAAACCGATCTGCAATCTGACTATAGGATTATCAGCTTGGCAGCAATGACCTAAGAGGGAACTGACGAACTTCCTGTGCTTGTGAACAAAGTACATAATCTTCCACTCTTCTGTGCTGGAGCTGGGACAGCCTAGGCGAAGAGCAAAAGATTGAAGCAAGGCTGGCAAAAGGGAACTCAGAGGCTCAAGCTGCTCGATATCAGAGACGTAGGGACGAACAGCTTCGAAGATGGCCCTGGACAGTTCCAACTTGTAAGTTTCCAGGTCAGCTTCAGGGACACTGTCGGCGGCCGTGTACACAGTGGCGGCATCATTTTCGTCGTAATCAGAGACTTGAGAGCAGTCAAATTCGTCGCGGTGCTCCTTCAAGATCGAATTCCCCACAGACGTTGGTGCTGTGTCTTTACCCAGAGACGCATAGCCAGAATCTGTCCATGGCTCGGTACGGCCGAAATCAGTACCAGAACCCACCTCGCTGTGGCCTACATGCTCCGCCCCCCCAGAGTCCTTTGAGAATCTCGTGTTGGCAGACTGTTGAAAGCTGAACAGGCCGGTGGGCTGTTCATCTTGGATGTCCTTGGATTCTCCCAAATGCAAACGGGATTGTTCCCATTCCATGTGTAGCGCGTTTTCCTCATCACCGACTGACTCATTCTTGCTAGAAGCCATTCCGACAAGGAGCTCGGCTGTAGAGGCATTCTCCTGCAATGGAGGAGGAGTATAGTCGTCATCCAGCCGAGAAGGGTGGTTACGGTATCTTCTTCCACTGTCAGCCGACCTATACCTAGAGGGATCGGGACCCCTCGAGGCTGCCTTGGCGACAAAAGTGCCGGCCTTGCATTTTGAGTCCAGCTGTTGGAATTCAAAGTAGAGCCAATCACTCTTCCATCGATCTTTTGAGTCCGGCACCAGCATCGTGAACTGGATCAAGTCCAAAAGCTCGTGAAGAGGTTCGGAGCAGTGACGTGTCTTGTGTAGTTTGTGAATCCACTGCAAGGCCATGTTAGTGACGAATCCAATAATATGACTTATCAACGTTACCTCGACCACTGAGCCCTTCAACTTGGCATTTTTAGGCGTGTCGTGATGGTCATTCTCCAAGACAAAGAACGTATCTTCCCCAATGGTCCCCTCCGGCTCGTCCCGTAAACGTGCGTCGCTAAAGGTATAAACTGACTCATTGTAGCCGAGTAGAAACCAAGATAAAAACTCGAGGAACACGCAGCCAAGAGACCAAACATCATAGTTTTGAGAGATCGGTTGGCCTTCAATGTGCAAGTCTGGTGGCCGATAGGTGCCTGAAAACCATTGTATCTGGCCTTGCTGGACCCCAGAACGAGAGGGACCGCTATTGAACTGGGTCAAAGCGAAGTCTGAGATGACAAGATGGTCTTTCTTGCTGTTGTAGTTTTCGAACCAGAGAATGTTCTCTGGCTTGATGTCACCGTGTATACCCCATACTTTGGCACCGAGAATAATCTCCTTTGCCTCGTCCTCAGTAACGGTTTTTGGCGATTTCTGAGTGGTGATGTGATGAATCCTCCTCAGCCCTCTGACAATGCCACTGCATTGGGCTATGAACCAAGAAACTTGTTTTGGGTCCTCAGGGTTGGCTGCTCGTGTTCTCCAGAGGTGTTTCAAGTTCCCGTCGGCCCATGGGAACATCAAGAAGTAGTCTTTTCCGTGCTTAAACGTCAATTGCAGTGGAATCAAGTGCTGTGAAAGGGGGTCATTGATCTTTGCGCCCAGCTTGTCAAATATATCAATCTCTTCAAGATAATCACCCACATCCAGACTATGGAGGCTCTTGACGGCGAAACAAACAGACTGTTGGTCCTGTCATCAAGTCAGCTATATAATGAAAACGAGACTTGCAGTAAAGACAACTAGTAGTTGATGAAAAGCAAGGAGAGGATAGATAGTCACCTTTGAGTTCACATGACAGTTGTAATGGGAGGGGTGGATGGTGACTTTGCGAACAGCTCCATAACCACCGGTTGATTGCAGCTCATAACGATCAAACGGTAGAGTTGAATCCTGATAAAGATCATAGAAGTAGATCTTGTCACCAGGGAACTTGAGAAATGGAACGTGTATGATTGACTGCCAGAGCGTGAACTCCTTTGCCGTGCGATTGGGCCACACATCGAATTTCCTGAGAATGGGCTCGTCCGGTGGGTGTGGGCTGCGACATGGGCAGCTTTCCTGCGCACAAGTTTCGTCTTGTGGGTGAGGCATGTACGACACGGTTACTCGCCGTGCTGACTTGATGTGGTTGAAATGAAAAGGAAGTGCCGTGTCGTCCACCCCTTGTTCGATGAACTTGGGCAATCTCTTGACTTGATCAATCAAGACCAAGATGGCGAGGATTCTTCGCCGGCGTGGGGGCAAAACAGGAGTCCCGTCTTGGGTGCCGAGGACCTCGCGTTCATACTCCCAGACTTTGTCATTGTCGAAATGCTGAAGCATGAGATTGTGGACCACAGAAGGTGACAGAATCCTGCAGAGCCGATCGAGAGGAAGATATTCTCTTCCGTCGAACGCTGACCGTACAAGAGAAGAGCAGATCCGGTTTTCGATGGAGTAGATGTCCTCAGAATCATCCGTAGGCTCCATGGTCACTCTGTTGACATCTTCATCGTCATCGACAGGTTCCATCGTGATCTCATTGGTGTGGTCTGATGAGTCCAGCGGCTCCATATGACTGCTATCCAGCCAGCTGATATCGATATCTGGGGATCCCTGAGAATGGGGGTTGGATGTTGAATGACCAGGCTTCTCTGGCTGTGACTGCTCCCAGATCATGTGAATAGCGTTCCCTCTGTCAATGACTGGTTGAATGCTCAGGAAAGTCAATTGGCTCAACTCGGATAAACCTGACTCGGATGGTGGCGGTGCGTGGCCTGGTAAGTTGCTGCCCAATAGAGAATCATTGCGGCGATAGGCCTTAATGTTGGCGCTTTTATCTGGTTCGCTGGGGGATGTAAGATTGATCTTGAACTCGAATCGATTGTCCAGATGCGAGGGTCCATGCAGGACACTGCGTCTAGATTGGACCTCGTTAATCGTATCGTTAAACTGGGATGCTCGATTGTCGTTTTGAGGAGTGTTTCGGTCGTCGGTCTCAACTAGGCCCTTGCTCAACACGGAGTTGGCAGACTCATTTTGCACTTGCGCCATGAATACGTGTGTCTATTGAAAGCCGCTGGCGAAATGATGCATGTAGCAGCAGTTAGCGGCAGTTTTGAAGCAAGATAGGATAATGCAGATAGCTGAACAATGGAAAAGAGGCATTGGAAAGACACTTATTCTAATGAAACACGTGTCAAAGCGTTGAACTCGGGCGGTACGTAAAAGGGGAAACAAGAGACAGATAGAATAGCCTGGGGGCACAACAGGGCTATAAATACGACTCTTAGCGTTAGGAGAGGGAGCCTTGCCGAGGAGTTGCATGTTGGCGCTCCTGGCCGCCCACCCAATGTCTTGGGACCAAGCCGTAGCCCAGGGCAGTTCTGTTAGCTGCTACTAACCCATGAGATAGCAAAGGCCTCCGTGGTATAAGAGGTACTTCACTCAATGCCAAGTCTTGCCCAAACAACAAGTATTTAAGTATTAAGTTACAATAAGTTTATTCATACCAACGCACCATCTTTACAAGAGTACAGTACATAACAACAGGGGATGAGATACATGGGGGGCCGTTTGCCAACGATGCATGGGACAGTTATTCGACTCGTCAGTTGGTCATTGACCTGTGCATGCAGTATGAGCCTTGGCTGCAGCTGAACTGAATCAGCCACCACAGTGTTCTAAACCACTCGAGGGGGGTGTGTTGTTCTGGCAGAAATGGAGACGCCACTTGGGTAAAACTTTTGGCGTTCACGAGGTTAGAGACTTCTCTTTGGGCATAAAAGCAAGTCAAATTTCCTTTGACTCTTACGTTGCACGCATCGCGTTTCCTCGATCCTTCCCACAACCCCCTGTATCAAACGCGTTCAATAAACAATCACCCCGCCTTCATCAAGGGTCGGTTCAAGACTTACTCCAACCAGATTTCAGACGAGGAAACGTCGTCAACATCGAATACCATGGTTCAAGGTGATGAAGCGTTCACCCTTCATGTCCATTCCAGGCTCATCACCCCGGAACAACTGGTACGAAGGCTCCGGGACTTGTTGCCACCTGGGACTTTCACCGTTGAGATGAAGCATAATATCTATTACATCCACATCGACAAAAGCGAGCATGCTCGGGTCGGAGACTTGAAGACGGTGACAGAGCGGCTTAACGCGTCCACTTGAGGTCCCATCACTGGGGAGCGGATTGTGAGACTGACATACGAGCACCCCTTCCTCTCGTCGTCTGCCTAGTTGATGTGGTGCCCTTCCAGTGTCGGTCACTGGGATAGAGAATCGCACCGACCTCAACGGACAGTTCGAAGGATTTTTTCAGTTCAAATACGAGTTTTATGGAAGGAATCGGGAGAATATCTTTGAGCGAAGTCCCATAATTACAGGTTGGCGAAATCTTGCCTGCCTCCTTGCAAAACAGTACTTTTGAATTGACTGCGTCTTCTACCATCTCTGCAGATGTGACATTTGATCAGGCTCAACTTTGAGGGACGGAAATCCCAGTCACCGCACTTTGCCTTCTGCTATTACCCCGGTCCCAGCACGGGATGTCAGGCGCTAAGGGATCAGGCTCTGGAACAGTTGGATGTGAGCAAAAGTTGTCTCTTTCCTCTGATCCGTCGCCAAGGATTCCGGCTCACAGCCTGCTGATTTAGTCCCGAAACGAACGAATCACGTTGGCATAAAGATGTCGTGGCGGTTGCCCGAGGCCCCCTGACCTGCTCATATGACCAGCTCCCGCAGGGCAATCACACTGGGTTAAGACACAGATGTGATAGACACGGTGCATGCGCGATTTTCTCGAGCCAAACGCAATGGGGCGTCGAGTTCCCGTATCTTTGGGTAAGACTCCCAGAGCCTGATTTCCAAGGTGCAGGGGAGAAAGGTTCTGAAAGAAGCATGGGTTTCGAGGTGGATTTGGTTGACAGAGGAGACTAATCTAATTTTTCTCGCCGCAAGGTCTTCGAGTACGTAACCGACATCAAACTGTTTGATCCTGCGTTGCTCCTTAGACAGCTGCCAACTCAAACACTCCACTGGGTGCTTGATGCCAAATGGCACCCACTGGGCAGGACCTAAAACACCCTGTACCTGGCAGCAGAGTTTTGAGGAACTCGAGGGGGATGTGAATGGGACCAGTCGGAGTAAGAGGACAACCTTTGCGTGAAGTAGTTACCGGCTTTTGGGCATCAGGTGTCTTTCTTGAGCCTCCGTACTGGCTGGGTTTCTTAGTATTGAGCTATGTTGTAGTGAGGTAGGAAGAAACTTACGTCCTGGCAGTTGGTCAGGAACAATAACCTCTCCGGCCTGTGTACTGTTGCTGACCATCTAAAGGGTTAGTAGTTAGCGACAAGTTAGTTTAAGTACGTCTTCTTTCATCTCACATTCTGCTGAACAAGGTTAGTGCATGTAAGACTCGATGCAGAAGGGAGAGATGCTATGTGAACTTACGTACTAAGAGTGCTTATTAGTGATCATGCAGACGTCGTAAGCAAGGATGTACTTACTTCTTGGGCTCTGGTTGTTGTGTTAACCATCAAGTTTGTATTGTCGGCCCCCTCATCTGGAGCTACGACGTTGACGGCAAAGGCGCCCTGTTTCTGTGGGAGAGGAGCCGATTTCTTCTGGGCAATCTTGCGTAGAGTAAACACTCGCAAACGCGGAGGATTTGTCCTCGCCCGTCGCTCGACCTCGGGGTCATTGAGGTATCTAGGGTCATTTTGTGCATTGTGGCAAATGTCAGCGAGCATTGCATGTACATCGATACTCGAACTGCGCTCCTTCCAGTCGAGAACTAGCATGTGCGACAGGATCAGGTCAAAAAGGCTTTCCAGAGCTGTCTCGGATCCTCGGAGGATCTGTTCGATATTCTCGAACCACGTGCGTACCTCGGCATGAATAGTAAAAGTCCCCTGTACCTCATCCCAGAAGTGCGCGTAGCTGGCCATTCTAAAGTCAAAGAGCCCATCGTATCCGTGGAGTGTCCAGATGAGGAACTCGATAAAGACACACCCGAGAGACCAGACATCAAAGACGCGGGGAATCTGATTCTCCCGGACGAACTCAGGGGACAGGTATCGCGTTGTTCCTGTCATAGTCTTTGTTATGTCCCGGAGGAGGATGCGCCGCTCTGTTGCCTCAGGGTGGAATTTTGCCAATCCCACATCAGCGATGCGTAGAGTGCCATTGTAGTCACCTTCTTCAAAGAGCAGAATGTTCTCGGGCTTGATATCCCCGTGACTGCGGCCATTTTCGTGCAAGATGCCGAGGGCTTCGGAGAGGCCGCACATCTGTTTCAGCATCCAGGCCATCGTGGAGGAGTCCTTGAGGGGGCCAGTTTTCTCTGTCTTCCAAAACTCTTTTAGATTCCCACGCTCAGCCCAAGGAAATAAGAAACAGCCCTCCTCATGGTTGTGGTATTGGTACGAGGCGATTGGCTTGACAAGGTGAGGGTGGTCGATATTTTGAATGGCACTCAATGTTTTCTCCTCTTGGTGAAAGTGGTAGCGCATTTGGGGCCAGATGGTCTTCAAGGCCACGCGTATGGGTTTCCCATCCTTCTGTGTTCTGTTAGCAAAGTGGCGCGTTCATAGTAGTCACAACATACTTGTGGGAGAACTTTTTGATGTGCCTCGTGTACCTTGATCTCTTTGACCGAACCAGATAAGCCCTCATGAGTCGCACCCTGTGCCCAATCCTCCTCAGTGAACGGTATGAACGGCAAGGGGCAACGGTTGTGAAGCTTATACGCAAACTTCTCTGTAGTAAAAACGGGGGCCATGAAAGCCCACTGCTTCTCCAGAAACTCGCGACGTTCGGCGACCCGCCACGAACGCAGTGGTTCCAGAACTGGCCCAAGGTAGGACAGTTGGCTCAATGACTGCAACTGCCTCTGGCGCTTGCCGTCCTTGGTGATGGTTTGTTCATCCAGGGGCAAGTGATCGTCACCGAAGCCACTGCTTCGCATTTTGTCCAGTGCACCGACATTTTTGCACATGACGAGGATGAGAAAAACCTTGATGGCGGGTTTCGTAAGCACGTAGTCGACAAGTCCAGCAACCAACTCATCACTGAACCAGTCTATGAGCTCTGCTTTGACAGTTTCGCGAGAGGCAAGCCAAATGATTGCATCCGCTGGAATGAAGTTTTTGCCCTCATTGCTCTCCTGCGTAGCCTCGAAGATCTTGTCGCGGAGATCAAGATCATCCATAGGCTCGTCGAGTCCCAGAGCTTCGATGGCAGAAGTGGCGATAGAAGACTTGACCGTTTCTGTGGCGTAGGTTGGGATATGCCTTTCCCTCTCTGGTAGCTCTTCCTCTTCTGCATGGGTACGGGACTCACGAAATATCTTTAGCTCTTCGTCAGCCAACCCGATGTTGATGTCGGTGGAGTCTTCGTGGACTGATGTTCTTGCTGGACTCCCGGAGTCGAAACCAGCAGCAGGTTGAGAACGGACTTGATCGTCTTCTCCCCTGTTGATATTGACGTCCCGTGCGATAGGAGTCTGGGTGTAGTCCCCCTTCTCTACAAATTCTTCCGCTTCTGCGCGGGCACGACGCTCTTGAAATGCCTCCAACTCTTCTCCATCTAAGTAAATATCGACTGCAGTCAAGCCTTCATGGGCTGCTGTTCCTGCTGAACCCTCGGAGCTGAAACCAGCAGCGTTTTCCGAAAAAGCTAATTCGTCTTCTTCCTCGCCAAGGTCGACGTCCCACCAGCGTAGCGACTGGAAGGCAAGATATCTTAGATGGCTGACAAAGTGCGCGCTCAGATTTCCCTCATTGTCTGGCTTCTTGGAACCAGATGTCCCTGATTCCTCTTCAAGCTTCCACTCTTTTTGCCAAGGTGGTGGTCCGCAGAGTGGGCAATCATCTTCATCAATTGGGTTGAGCTCCTTGCAACCCGCTGTAATAATGGAAATCTCCATTGCGTCAGGAACCGGGCGATGGCTTACCGTAGCATCTTGGGATAGATGACGAGCCAAAGCGGCTTCTGTAGGGAAGTACGTCTTTTCTGGCTCCTCGGGGCAACGAGGACATGTCCACCTGGCCCTATGGATGTATCGAGGCCAGTCAAAACGGTGCTTCTCTTTCATGTGCGATTCCCAATCAGGGACAGTCGAGAAAGATGGTGGAAAGTCCCCACAGTGCTCAGAAACGCATACATAGGGTCGCAAATCGGCATCTACATGTTTCCTTTCATGTTTTAGAGCTTCAACTATACCCGAGCGCGCATGAGGAAATACATACCTCCATTTAGCTTTGTCTTTGACGTCAGATTCGTGTAAAAGAACTTGACATATCTTGCAATACGTCTCTCTTGCTCCATCTGGAACACTCGGCCGGGCTGGGTAGATCCCGGACGGGGGAGGGTTTCTCGAGTGGACGGTGATTGCATCTTGTTGTGAGCCATCGCTCTGCTGAGAAAGTTCCAACCCCTCAAAAAGGCGAGCGTTTTGAACTCTGACAGAAGGCTGTGTGAAAGAAAGGAGGCTTTGGATCTCAGACCTTAAACGTGTAATCTGAGGAGCTTGATCCTGTGTGGTTGGTTTATGCTCAGGGATGGCTGAATGTAAGGGTTCAGCCCTGGGAATGAGATGCTGCGCCTGATTTTTGGGATGAAATCGCTGGTAGAGAAGGCGGTTCCTTCGATATGTGACTGACTTTGCCAGTTGAACGCGAAGCGAAGTTGGGGCGCTGGGAAAGTGGTAGGAGATCAAAGCCAGCATCACCTGCAAGAAACCGTCTGGTTCTCTCCTGCTGGCGAATCTCCGGACATCCTGCACTTCGTCGGTATTTTCGCCTCTTATGATCATAGTGGTGATACGATGAAGGCGATCTATGGCCCCTTTTATCCCATACATTGGACCATTCTGGTCATCTGTACGGGCGGCCATGGCATATGTCGTTATCGGCTCATCCATCGCTAAAACGACATGTTATTAAAGTCCAAGTTGATAAAAGAAGATCTTGCCTTGTCTAAGGTTTCTTTTCAGGACTTGAAGCATGAGTAAAACAAGGTCCCTGATTTCTGGGGCACGTCTCAGACGTCGGTCAAGAGAAGACTTCTCGTTGGCGTAGACTCCTAGAAAGCTTGCCCACAACAGAAACCTATGCTCGTATTGGCGTAAATTAGACTCCTGGGCTCTATTGTCCTCGAGGGAAGTCGTGAAGAGGGTTTTGCATTCCATCGCCAGAGTGTAGATGTCAACGGCTTGGTCGGCTTGGCCAGACTCGAGTTCGGACCCCATGGCCGTAGGAATCGCATAACAACACTAAAAGCTTCGTCAATATCGCTTGATCATTGAAGACGGTCCCTTCTTGGCGTGGCGATGGGCTAGTAACTGTTGCGGGAGCAATGTTGAGTTGAGGCTTGAAGTTGGGCCGACCATGCAGAAGTGATTGCGGGGATTTGCGCATTAACGTTATTCATTCCCTTGATGCAAGTCTGTTAGCGCGTATGTAAAGCTGCTAGAACAATGACAGCAACGATACCTTGACAAGATCCTCACTACGCCCTTACTGACTATAATCTCGTTATGAATGGGGGTGTTAGATATGGATGCATTTGTCAAATCATCTTTTGGCACCCCAAACCCTCGATCGAGCTGCCTTTCTGAGTTCCTGGTTTGTATCATGCTAACAACCAGGGCCTGTTAGTGAGGTACTTGGAGTCTCTTGGCATACAAGGCTGCAGCTGCAACAGCTACAGCTGAGAGTGAGGCATTCGTTGACTGAAGAGGTTTTCGCTTAACAGGAGAGTCATATCATTTCAGGCTCAAGGATGAGTGAAATCTGCGAGCCAAACCCCGCTTCAGCCGCAAAACCTCGCAGAACTCAACCATTGCCCTGCAAGAGAGATCCTCCCTGTACCTACGCCATGAGCTCGCATCAACCCAAGATCTTGATTGACCAGTATTCCTTTCTTAGTGGAGTGGTATTGAGAGAGCTGACGCGGCCGAATGAAGAGCAAGCAAAAGCAAGCTGTATCCAGGCCACCACCGACGAGAGGAATGACCGTGATTTTCACATATTCGAAGCCACCATCCCCTCACTTTCTCTCGACTTTGATCAACTCAACGTGATTGTGCAGGAACAAGCTTCCGGTAATATAGACGGCCTGGAAGAGGACCTCGAAGAAGACCCAGATAGCGGACTTGTGACTCGGGTTGAGGCGGTCTTCGCCGGCTGGTTCAGGTGGCTCGGCTCTCTGGTGCGTATTCGTCTTCTTCCGATCAAAGAACAGGCACTGAATGCTCTTATAGATTCTAAGCCGTAATCGGAGTCAAGGGTCACTCGGGCCTGATCATGATAGAAACCCGGGTGATGCCAATGTCATCATCAAATCCATGGCCGAGAGTGGCACGCTTAGTCCAAACGCCCAGAGACTTGTTTTTCTCGCTACTAAAAATCCGAGAGAGGCGGTGATCGCATGGGAAAAAGTGAACCAGGGGGTTGAGATCTCACAAACAGCCGAACGAGAAGAGGGTGGCAAGTCAACTCGGACAACCACAGCAGACAAGGATACAAAGTCACCTTCACAGTCATTATACGATCACCTGGCTCAAAGAACATCCTGCAAGGAGGAGCATGGCGCCTTGGTCCAGCTTTCAGGATGGGCGTTCCCACCAAGCCAAGCCGAGTTTCATTTGTTCTTGTCATGCTGTAGCATTGTTGAGCCACATCTAAGACCCCAGGAGTATCATAAGACATTATGCATTCTCGACAGGTAGTTATCATTGTTTCAACCCCCTCTTTGCTTTTCATGTAGATGCTGATTTATGCGCACAGTTCTACACAATCCAGGCACAAGGCCAAGTCAGTCGATGTCTGTGACCAGGCAAGAAAGGCCCAGATGCTTCAGGTCCCTCTTCAACTGTTGTTCAACGGTTCAAGAATCTGGTCGACAGCCAAAAGTCTCGACTTCCTTCCCGAAAACCCCCAGAGTTATCGAAGCCTTGAACGTCTGCTGCAAGATGGCCAACTCAAGACCTTCGAGCTGGACGCCGGGCTTAAGAAGTTCCGTCTAGCGCACCGACTGGCTTCCTCCTTATCCCATCTTTATCTGGGGCCTTGGCTGCAGCATGACTTGACAGCAAAAGACATATTCGTCTTTCAAGATGAAACTTTGGACTTTGCTGACATAATTGACGAGCCGTATGTCCATTGTCTGCTGCAGAAGGACCAGGAACATACAAACCCAGTCGTCGATGCCTTCAAGTCGTGTGACTCAGAGCCTTATTGCACATTTTTTCTATCCTTCGCCCAGTTGCTTATCGACATAGCCAAGGGCGAGACCAATCCCGGTTCCTCCCGGAACGACCCCGAACCTTGGTTTTCCGAACTTCGTACTGAAGTAAGCAAAAACTTCCAGGACGAGATGATGAGCTCTTACCGTCGGGCTATCAAAGGCTGCATGTTTTTTCTCGCGCACTACAACAGCGAGGATATATAGGCAGACAATGCAGTATTACGGGCGCAAGAAATCATCCATCAGCAAATCGTCACTCCTTTACAGGAGAATCTCAGGAAATGGGAGGAACAGATGGAACAGACGGAGCAGATGGAACAGATGGATCAAATGACCCAGCGCGTAGAGAATGAAGATGGAGAGGAGAATGTGTTTGCGGTTTGTCACGCCCCTAGCCAGCTAAAGGGGGACCCTAACCGACAAACCACCACTCGACGCCAAGCCACGGCAGTGTTCACACTTTTTTCCCTTGAAGACGAAGAATACCCAGTTCTGTAAGTAACTTTCCTTCCTATGAAGGCTTCGTTGCTAAAGTGTTGCAGCAAAGACCCTGTTCCGACCCCAGGGAAACACGACTTCACGACATGCATGGAAGAATACCTTGAGTTGTTTATCCAGCAGCCTTCCGAGACGAAGACGGTTGTTGAAAATGTCAAAGTGGCTGTTATCGACACCGGCTTCTACGTTGATGACGATGACCCCTTTTTACTGGCAGTTGAGCACAGAGTGAAAGACTCGAAATGTTTTGTTGGGTCCAGCAATGACTGCACAGATCATCACGGTCATGGAACGCAAGTTGCAAGGTTATTGCTAAACTATGCGCCGGAAGCGGATATCTACATTGCAAAGATATCAGACTCGGGAACTTTTGAAGAGACAAGACTCGACCAACTTGTCGAGGTAAGTGTTGCTCCTTTCCAAAATATTAGCACGGGAGTTGACTCAACTAGGCGTTGCAATGGGCTGGGGCGCGAGCAGATATCATCAACCTGTCATTTGGCCTAGGGAAGAACTGCCGTCCTGAGCTAGGCCAAGTGATTGATGATCTCGTCAAGAACAAGAAACTCATTTTCGGTGCTGCATCCAACAACGGGGGAAACGGGTCAAGGACTTGGCCAGCCAACCACCTGGGCGTCTTTTGTATCCACGCGACAAACGAACGTGGTATGCCGAGCCTCCATATGAACCCGATCGCAATGTCTGGCCAGGACAACTTTGCCACACTTGGAGAGAATATTGAGTCTTTCTGGGCTGGCCAGAGCCGATGCATCTCCGGAACCTCATTCGCAACCCCTGTCGCAGCTGCTATCGCCGCCAACGTGTTGCACTTTGCTCGAACACACCTCGATAAAGAAGAGGCAGATCAATTCATGAGATACGGCGTCATGAGAAACTTGATGCGCAACCGCATGACTGATAATGGCGGAAGTGATGGTGTGTACCACTACATTAAGCCTTGGGCTCATGGGCTGTGGTCTCAGGATGCCACTGATGGAGAAGTTGCTGAGGTACTGAAAGAAGTTTTAAACTATTAGATGCATAGAGGGCCTAGTTGGCGTAAAGTTTGTATCATTAATAAGAAACTCTACAAGCAATTGACCCTTTAAGTGATACAACCTGGCAGACAACCGAACCACCAGTGCTCTGCAACTTTTCCCGTGCTCACTTATGCCTCATTTAGCCACTTCGAATGCAGTGCAGCCATCGTCGCCTTTCATTGGCTTGATACCAGCTGCGGCCCAGCGGATGTGCCTCAGTTCTTCGGTAGGCTGCCATCAGGCTCCGCCAGGATGACCTCTTCGCCACCCATCTCCGCAACGAGAACATTTCCAAGCGAGCTGCCTCCTCATCAGATTAGAAACAAGCTTTTCGGCATTCCATATATATTTCAAGAGGCTGCTCGATGGCGTCTACAAACAGAGGCATCAAGACGTATCATGTTGTTCCCCGCTTCGACATGGCAGCCAAAGGCGGGCCGCTGTTCCTTGGCGCAGTTTTTCCAAACCTCGAGTTCCGAAGACCAGCTCTGAATCGCCTACATCCTGTCAAGGTCCGCGATGAGCTCAAGTACCCATCCGTTTCGCAGACTGGATTCCAAGAGACTCGGTCGAGGATCCGTGAGGGAAAATTTGAGGTATGGGTTAAAACCCTCACCGAGCACATTGGCGGTTCAGCTGCCGTGTCTGGTTCCAGCGACAACGAAAACACGGTTGCCTGCGAGAAGGTCGTGACTACTTACTTCGACCCCGACGAGATGTACCTCAGCGACAGTTTGGCGGCCAAGCCAATTCAGGAATATCTCAAAGGTTCACGAGGATGGACCGCCGAGCTCTACATGGTCACCGGGCTCAAGGTGGCCAAGAAGCTGGGATATAACAAGTCCAACGCATCAAAGGGAGATGTTTCAGGCCATGTTGGCGCCAAAGACCCCCAGACTGGAATTGGGGGAGGGATTGGTGCCCACGTTGGGGAAGAGAGCAAGCATGACCTCGAGTTTGCTGTTACTGATATTGTGGTCGGGTACAGGGTGAACAAGTACCGTTGTGTTCGGCGACTGAACCCTAGCCGTAAGGACAGGAAGGTCAAGGACGACGGGCTTCTCGAAGGCGAGATGATGAGTGACGCGGAGGTCAAAGCTGAACAACCAGACGTGCAATTTGAAGAGCTGCCCATTCCAGAGGAAGCTATTGGTCCAGACGAGCTCGTGGATGAAGATGTTGGTGAGCGTTGGGTTATTTAGATGTAGATGTTTCAAGCTTACATGTGTTGGAGCAGGAAGATTTGCAGTTTCAGTTGATCGATGAGAGATGCTATATAGGGGACAATCTCAGCCCAGGCCTGTCTCGGGATTGACAGGTCCTTGGGCTCGCCACTTCCAGTGATTCGATTCAACATCGACACAATACACCAACTATGAGGATATTTCATTTTGCCAGTTATCTCCTCAAATAACTGGAATCCGCTTGACTCAAGATGACAACATAAGTACGAACACGAGATCTACATAAACCTTACATACATGTACGGAACACTTACTATTATACGGCACTTAAGAAGTGCTTCCTACACTAGAGCAAGCTATGGGCAACTGGAAACACAAATTCATTATCGCTAGAGTTAATCTTAGAGTCGAGCGCTATCACTACCAAAGTCCACAATAACATCCTGCAAATCAAGCGGAAATCCGAGTACTTTCATTCCATTCTCAAGCACCTGTCGCGCATTCTGGTAGAGCACCAGACGGGCCTTCTCCTCCCCTTGACTGCTTTCCTGCTGTACCGTCCGTACGCTTCCCCTTTCATCTTCATCGTCGTCTTCATCAGGATGAGGCACAACCAGGGACAATGAGTCCATCAGCCTGTACAAGTAGCCGAGCAGTGAATGTGGCTCTGCCGACTTGTATGTCGCCGCGACGACGTCAGGGAATTGGGCCATCACGCGCAGCAAGTTTGCACAATCAGGATCCTTCAATGCCGCGTAGTCTATTTCGGAGCCCTCGACACCTTCAGCCCTCAATTCGTTGATCAATGCCATGAGTCTTGTGTGGCATCCTTGAAGCATGGGACCGGAATGAGAGCTGAAGGAGGTCAACTTCTTGAGCTCAAACGTGTAGCCGTGGCTCTTCTTCTTGGACATCTCTTGAGCGAGCAAGGCTCCGACCATGGCGTTGTTTGTAATCATCTCGGCTGCGCTGCCGTCGATATCATCATCATCGTGCTCCATATTCATAGCATCTCGCATTCTGCCCTCACAGTTGTCGAGAATCTCCCGCAATGAATTTGTCTCAAGGCCCTGCAAAGCACCGAAGCTCATATGTTGCAGCTTTTCGCTCAGATCCCGTCGTCCCATGAGCTCGAGAGCCGTGAAGACCTGTCGAAAGTGATTGTCTTGGGCTGAGGAGGTCACGTATATCATCTTGTCAAAGGCGAACTTCTCCTGCCGCTCAATCGCCGCGGCAACATCGCGGAGGGGATATCGTGTACCACCGTCTCGTCCACGGATAATTTGTGCGCTGAAGCTTTTCCTGCCCGTGTGCTTGGCCCAATCTATGACCCACGATCCGTTACTCTCTGTCAGAATTCCCTTCTCTTTCAGAGTGTTCTCGACTTCGGTGACGGTTGAAGGCAGAACTTGTGATTCACCCGAGTATTCATCAAAGGTGATACCAAGACGCTGGTACTCGGCCTTGAGGTCGTCGATAGTGATGTCCCTGAAATCTCTGGATAGCTTCAGAGCCTCATCGTCGCCATCCTCCATTTTCTTGAAGATCTCGTCTCTTTCTGAAGCAATCGTCTTGTCCTCCACAGGGGAAGTGCATGTTTCGCCTTGCTTGGCTTTGCCTTTTGGGTCTTGCACCGGCTTGAATAATCCATTCATCTGCGCGTAGACGTCCAGAAGATGGATTGACCTCTCTTGTTGAAGCTTTTTTTCGGAACCAAATCTCTTGTAGCCTGCGACAAGCAAACCAACATGCTTGCCCCAGTCGGCAAGGTAGTTGAGGCGCACAACCTCCCATCCCACGGCCTCGTACAAATTGGCAATGAAGTGACCTAAAAGCGTACTTCTGAGGTTGTTGCCGTTGAAGCCGGTAGCCACGTTGGGAGAGGAAAACTCGATGATGATCTTCTTTTTGCCGTTCTTGGGCTCCTTTGCGTCACGAAGCCCTTGCGAAAGGTCAAACCCATATGCTGATTTGCGATCGGCAATATATGGCAAGAGAAGTCGTGGCAGCGTGTCAGGTGAAAATGTCATTCGGAGTTGAATGTCATCTACCCTGGGTGCCAAGAACAAGGATGAGAAGGGCAACTACAAAGGCATGAGTTAGAGCAGAATCAAGCATACTCCTACAAGGTGGGCTTGTCAAACCTGAGCTGCTACAGAAAAGGCCAACCTGTTCAAAGCCTTGTTGTCGGCGTCCTTGAGTTTAAGTCGTGGGAGTATAAGCGTCAAGTCCCCGAGCGAGGTTTCGTTCGTTGAGGCAATGGCCTCTTGGATGGTGGTAGCATCACGGTTGAGAATGCTCAACTTGGAAAGAAATTCAGCGAGGTAAGATCGCCAGATCTCGACGGGTCTCGTCAGCGCAATAGGTGAGGCACTTTTCGGCATGGGATCCAAGGACAGCCCGTGAAGAAGGGCATTGAGCCCGGCCATGGTGTTGGTAGGCGACGCCATTGTGAGTTGAGCTGCAGCAACCAAGCTGTCTCTCCTTTGCAGCAGAGATGAGAGAAATTGGAAATGATGTGCCCGACTTATCTTCTCCTTTGGGCTTCAAACACCTCTTCTGCATTGCTGACTTGGGCGTGGGTGGTTGGGCCGTGATTGGGTACAACAGTGAGGCGCATTCCCTGCACCACGGGCCTCAGCTCCCACCATCTCATCATGCCCCAAGTGACGTGGCCGGCAACTTATGAGGGCTGCCAGAGGGGAGATTCTATGCCATAGTGTGATTTGCTAGACACCTTTACGGTGCCTCCTTGCTATGCAGTGCATTATGATTTGTCAATGTGCAACCACTCGTCTTATCCCTACAATTTGTACTGGCTGATGATGGAGCTTTTCAACCGCCTGATTCCGATGAGTTCGCCCAATAAGAGCCAACCACGCAGCTTACCCTCCTCCTCGCAAAGTAATAAGCAGAAATCGCGGTATCTCGACGGCCTCACTCCTTGGCCGAAGGTCCACGTCGGCTAGCCTTACAATCGCGAGAATCTGGACCTAATGCTCTGAAGATCCCGCATAATCAGCTCTATGCTACACCTTTTAATGTTAGGCTGTAAAAGGGATGCGCTTGGGCGTCTATCTGTCTTGGTGTATTGCGTTCCAAGGCATTTCTCATCAGTGCACAAGATCGTCCTGAAATGGGACCAGATGACTTGAGCTTTCAGATGGCATCTACATCAGTCTTGGAGAGAATCAACTATCTTGAAGCATGTGGCCCCTTATCTCCTCAACTCACTTCTACACAACGGGCACACTCGAGTACCAATTACATGCAGGTCGTCACGTGTTGAACACAGCATCGAGATGTCCATCCCGCACGGAATGCGGGGAAGCAATGAACACTTTCAACTGCTTCTTCTTGGCTATCGATTGTAATTATATCGTCTTACGAAGCTAAACTATTATCGCTGCCATTATGAGTGACCCAGCAGCTCGAGCCGATCTCACAAAGCGTCAAATTCCCTCAATGACGCTCGCAACTGGCCTCACCTCTTTGCCCGGTGCTGGCACACGCATAGCCTCGCGTTCCGATGACGCCTCCTCTCGGTTTACAGTTCCGGGGACTGCAGTGGTCACCGGAGGTACAGGGAATATCGCATTGACTGTTGTCCGGGCCTTATTGCAACACGGGCTTGGTGGCCTCATGCTGCTAGATCTAGATGTTGCCTCGGAAGCTGCCCGGAGAAATATTCATCAGCTCAAAGAAGAATTTGCTGGAACCAAGATTGAGTCTTTTTCGGTTGATGTTACCGATGAAGACGCCGTTGCTGATGCCGTGGCCATGGCGGTTGATCTTTTGGGGTCGGTTGACTACCTCGTCTGCTTTGCCGGAATTGTCAACTGTGGTCATGCTCTAGACATGCCTGTCAGTGACTTTAGAAAGCTGCTAGACGTCAACACCACAGGGAGCTTTATCTGTGCGCAAGCAGCTGCAAGGCAGATGGTCAAACAGGGAAACGGTGGTCGAATCGTCTTTATTGCAAGCATTTCAGCACATCGGGTCAACTTTCCCCAGCCACAGATTGCATACAACACTTCAAAGGGCGCTATCCTTATGCTCAAGAGCAGCCTCGCTGCCGAGTGGGCGCGATACGGGATAACGGTCAACAGTATCAGCCCTGGGTATATGGATACCATCTTGAATGAGGGAGAGGGTTTAGCTCATGCAAGGCAAACGTGGGCAGAGAGAAATCCCAGTGGCAGAATGGGGTTGCCTGAGGAGTTGAGTGGAATGGTTCTTTTGTTGTGTTCCAAAGCTGGCAGTTATATCAATGGTGCGGATATGGTAGTAGATGGCGGCGGTATTGTGTTCTAGAGGCAAGAGAAGTACTTCGCTATAATCATCCGTGTTTTTAGACTGCTAGTATTTAGGCAGATAAACAGCAACCTCTTCCGTACAAATCACTGTCTTTAGTTGCCCTGCATTTCTTCCATAAGAGCGTCATACCAGGCATTGAGAGCCTCATCCACATCAAAGCCCCCACCATCCAAGAACTCGTTCACTTGACTCATATATGCTTCCACGCCATCTCCCATGGAGTACACCATTTCATCATTGACATCAAAGGTAAGACCCTCCGATGTAGCGTATGGCTCTGGAGGTGCAGTCGGGTCAACGTGGATGGAGTCCATTGGCGAAGTCTCGGTGACTGAGGTCCTTGAATAGACTTTGTTCCTCACAGCTTGGAAGAGATCTCGGTACCGTGTAAGATGAGATCCTTTCATGTGAGACATTCCCCGTTCAATGAGATCAAGGCAGGCACTAGTGTCGCCCATATGGCGATAACCTCTCTGCGCATCCTCGGTCCTCGTTTGTGGGAGTGCCATGCTCTGCCTATGACTCTCCTATCAGTAATATTACCAGCTAGGAGATCTCCACTTACCAGTCGCAGTAAAGAGCAGCCAAGCCGACTAAGAGAATATCATGAAGTTGTCTAAAGCAACGACATACTGCCGAGATGCCATACTCTACATCAATCTTTGACCAGTGGTGAATTGCAGTTGAGGCCGCTCTGGAACAGTATGAGGCCATCTGACGGGAGGGAACCATAAAAGTCGGCGACGGTCTATGCAATAAAAGTTGCAAGAGACAGTATTCGATCTTCATCTCAGAGAACTCACGAGAAGGTTTCAGTGCCATCCCTTCCAGTTGCTGCTCCCATGTCTCAAGATCTCGACGGATTTGATCAGATGTTGCGCAGATCTGCTGAAAGGTGGTGTCCATGGCTGTGCCATCTGGTCCTCTGGCAATGTAGATGGACTCGAGAATACGACCACCGATTCGACGAAGCGATATTATATGGCGCAAGGGCTGAACGTTATGTTTGTGGAAGATGGGCGCTACCGAACTCTCGATTGTATTCAGACTGTCGAAACTTGAAGGTGCAGGTAACAAAGCGTGGATGGCATGATCGCGTATAGACAATACGCGACCTGTTATTGTAGCAACTTGTCTATTACCCCCGTTAGCTTGACTCTTCAAGTGCTGATCGGGTGCAAGCTTACCGCTCAAGATTGTAAGCACACCACCAAGTCCGGTTCCTGACTTCCAGCTCTTCAGCTGTAAATCCCCAATCAGTATTGTGCCTATGCAGTCCAGCCTCAATGGCACAAGACATGATATATCTGCTAAGTTGCCACAGATCATTGTTGTGGCTGCTGCAGGACGAGTCAAGCATCCACACAGCCAGTAACAAGACTGCCTGTATGCCAAACAGGTCTCGAGGGTGATCATGAAAAGTGTTGAAGAATCGTAGAGCTGTTTGGAAATACGAAGTCGAATCGTTGAGATCTAATGTCGCGGGAGAATCCTTGTCTTTCAGGGTGACCTGGCAGCTTCCCAGCGCAAGCACAACGAAGACGATGAATTTCTCATGATCAGCGCATTGCCTCGGCTCTTGATATATGCGTTGAAAGACTCTCCTTAGGTAGGGCAGTTGAAGGAATGGCCACCAAATGTGGACACGAGCGATGTAGATAGCAAATAGGGATCGAGCAACTGGTTGGGGTGGAAGAGCAGCGGACCTCTCCGACGGACACATGTCTAGGCTTCCCCCCTGTTGGCCAGTATCCCATGAAGGAACCAGATTGAGTTGTTTGAAGAATATTCTTGCGAATGTTGATCCGGCAGCACTACCCACTATAGGGCATAAATCGTCAGCAAGTCTGATAAAGTCCATGTGTCGACATCACTCACCATATTTGCTTCCAGAGTACATATTCGATCCTCCAGTTGTCAGAAACCCTACCTCTTCGGCTTCTTTTTGAAGATTGGCTGGGACTGGCTGTATGCTTTGGGACGCGGCGCCGATAACCATGTTGGGTTGGTCTGGCACCTCGCGTAACCTCGCTTGTAGATCATTGATTTGATCCTGAAGACTCTGTAGTGCAGAGTATGGATATGAGACGCATTCAGTGATATTACACACGTCATTTTGTCTTATACATGCAGAACACCGGGGTACTTTGAGATCACACTAAGTCGTCGGAGTCAGCCGAGGTTGAGAGATGCTGGTACTGGAGGGCCAACCTTGACTTTTCGGGCATGGCAGCGACTACATGCCTTCGATACAGAAGGCTGGAGATTGGAGAGCATGTGATAATTGGGGGGTTGGAGGGTCTAGGGGCGTTTGACACTTGGAGGAGTCAAGGATTGTGAAGTCCAGAAATTCGGACGGGTCCGGAGTTGTGGAGATGAACTGATTGACGCCATGGCACGTGAGGATGGTCCAATACTGGCCTAGTGCCCTGATGCAAACTCAATTACTTCGATTCTATCCTGAGTTAGTTGCAAGAGTTTACCCTGTATCAACTGGTTATCGACATGCTGCTCTGAGATATTGACTTTTCCTATGTCTCCTTCATCTTCGTACTGCTTACGCAAGTCGTCAGCCCGGAGACCTCGGCTCTAGAGCACAGTAATCACCGCTAGCCATACATAGATGTCGCTTATGACCACAGAGACAGATCTATCAGCTGTCACCACCATGCGCAGCCGAAGAAACATTTTCGTCGGTCGTGTTCCATCTACAAAAAGATTCATGAAATCCCCTAGTCTTTAATGGGTAAACGCTGAGTTACCACGGGAAACATTCCCCTCACTGTGCAGCTTCTTGTTCCGCGTTTTCCGAACAAGTTCCCTTTCAAGTTCTTCAATTTTAAAGTAACATCTGAGTCTTACAACGTGCCACATCCCCAACCATTTGCATAAGCGATTAGTAGTGTCATACGTAAGCCCCAACCGAGACATGGATGCTTGCATAAACCGGGCATAAAGATTATCACTTCGCTGAAACATGTCAGGAATTAAAGTTCATGCTTCGCGTGCATCAACGCTTACTACGGTCGGACCTTTGTAAATCCGAGTGGTGACACGACACAAGGTGGTATTCCTTTCCTCTTCTTCCCGACTAATTTCTTACTCTTCATCTCGCTTTTGACGTGGCTAATTCAGAAGTCATGGCTTTGAAGGGATTTTTCGTGAGTTTTCTCAACCTTGGAACAAGAATGATACTGACCGACTGAAGGGCGTTGTAGCGCTTGGCCTCCTCATACCCTTCTTCTATGAGCGGTCTGCCGTTCTCTCATTCTTCTATAAAAACACGCCTGCTCGGCTCCACCGGACCAACTCTCTCGGCAAATATGAGATCAAGTTTGAGGACCGCATGAGGAGCTGTGAGGATGTTTTCCTCCTCGAAGAACATCACCTGGCCATTATTGCCTGTGATGCTGGCCGGGAGCGATGGAACACGGTCATGGTATGGGTGCCATGAGCTCCCTTCTCTTTACAGATCTCACTAACTTGGGAGTAGGGCGTGTTTCTTGAAGGAGAAACCACCAACGCTGACCTCTGGGCTTACGATTACGAAAGTGCATCCAAACCAGATGCCGAGTCTCTCACCCGTATCAAGCTCACAGACTTCGCCTCTGCTCAAGACTTCCACACGTTGGGGCTTGCGTATCACAAGGAGACATCGATGCTCTATGTGACGAACCATGCCAAGGCAGGCCCTCGGATTGAATTGTTCAAGCTGGATGTCGCGTCATTGACAGCAAAGCACATCCGCACAATCGAACACCCTCTTGTTCATGCTCCCAATGCCATTGCCTTGATCAATGAGAAGGAGTTCTACGTCACGAATGCCCACTACTTCACCAGGGCACAACACAAATTCCTGAGCCTTCTGGAAACCTACCTAGCCTTGCCTCTTGGCCCTATCGTACACGTGAGCCTCGAACACCCTGAAGTTGAGGCAACCATCGTCGCCCGAGTCCCTTTCGCAAATGGCATCGAAGTGCTCAACAGTTCGACCGTGGCCGTTTCTTCCACCTCTTCCGGAACTGTTTTTCTATTCAACACACCAGACAAACTGACATTTGAGAACCCAACCAAAATCCATGTTCCATTCCTCCCCGACAACCTCTCTTGGGCTAATGGCAAACTCCTTATCGCTGGTCACCCGTTTGTGCCGGCATGCAACAAATTTGCCGAGACGCGACACATCTGCAATGATCCGAGCGAACTCGAGGCTGCATCACCAGAGATGAAGGAGTTCTGTGCCAAGGGCGAGGCGACTTCTGCTGTTGCGGAGTGGAGCGAGGAGGGTGGCTTGAAGCTTCTCTACTCCAGCACTGAGTATCCTACAAGCGCGACGGCCGTGAAGGACGCAAAGAGAGGCGTCGGAATCATTACGGGACTGTACGCCAATGGCATCCTAGTCTGGCGGGAGAGTGAGTAGCGCGGGTGAGGCCGAGGCCACAATTCTCCCCCCTATTTCCACCATTGGAATTTCACCGAGACAGTTTCATCGTACGAGACAAGTTTAATTAGTCAGTACTCTAGATCTGCACATCATTGTGCAGTGGCAATGTGTTCTTGTAGAACATTACTACTCATATCTACAATGCGCTCAACAGTTGTACTCCTCCATATATCCTCATTACCCGAACCCATTGTCTAGTATGTGTATCGGAAGTTGGGGTTCTGTCCATCAGTCTGGTCGTTCCTATCTGCCTCCAGTCCAGCATCAATGGTTTCCTGAGCTTTTCCATACTGCGCATCTCGTCTCTTGTTCTCGACTGCACAGAGGACGTAATACGCCATGCCAGTAGCCGCCATGAGGGCGAATGCACAGAGCATGGAGCCAATTCCCAAAGCATACGTAGGTGCCTGTCTATCGAGGAAGAATTGGGGCCCAATGATATTTCCAACAGCTAGAATTAATCTCTATTAGCAAGATGTCATTTTAGCACGGCAGAGACATGCTTACCATAAACAATCGCGATAGAGATGCCCATGAAGCTCTTCTTGGTCGCGCCGGCAGTGTTGGAAGAGGACAAGCTAATGAGAAAGACCCATGGGACATTATAGAAACCCATGAGATACACACCAGCAAGGGATGCGTCTCTTTGAGTTGCGACATCCAGAGAATGGACCATCACAGCACCAACCAGACCAAAGATTGCGCCCATGATCCAAAAGACACAACGCAAGTTGGGGATGAAGAAGGCGATGGTGGTGAGGATCGCCTGACTGACCATGGCCACAGCTGCTTGGGGAGTGGCCATCAGCACAGTCTTTGTCCTGCTGAAGCCGTAACCTGCAATGATGAGTGGGTTGAAATTGGTGATGCCCGCATTGGCGATGGCGTATCCAAAGACTCCAAGCCAGATGCAGTAGCATTTAGGGTCACGGAAAGCTTCCCAGATCTGAGGTGTTTGGAATGCCTATTGGAGCTGTTAGCATTTCTCGCTGTCAGTCGGAAATGGCTGCTAATAGCTCACCTTCTTTGATTCGACACCAGTTTGGTTTGGTGCAAGTCGAATGAGAGCCAACTTCTTCTCTTCTGCAGTGAAGAACCAAGCTTGAGACGGAGTGTCAGGAAGTCCAAAGAACACAAGGCTTCCAGCAAGGACGGTGACTGATCCATAGATGAGGAAGATATACTAAGGCAGTCACTATTAGCATTTTACTACTTCCAAGACACCTAGTGAGAGGAATGCACCGCAAACTCACCTTCCAAGTGGACAAGGACCCGTTGATTTGTCCAATTGCGTAGGACAATATACCACCAAAGACTCCAGCAAAGGTGTTGTACCAGAATGCTGTGCGAAGAGGCTGCTCGTGTCTCAAATACCACATTGAGTTGATGATCATCATGCAAGGCAGGACGGCAGCCTCAAAGACACCAAGCAGGAACCGGATCGTTGCCAGACCAGCAAAGTTGTGACAGAGTGCCATAAAGCAAAGGGAGCCTCCCCACATGACTAAACACGCACCGACGTATTTTCCAATAGGGATCTTGGTCATGAGCCAAAGGTTAGGGAACTCCATGGCAAGGTAACCAAAGTAGAAGATGCTGCTGAGCCAGCTGTATTCCTGGGCCTTGAGGTGGGCGTCATCCTTGATTCCAAAGATGGCAGCGTAACCAAGGGCGTTCTAAACTTCAAGTTAGTACACAGTACCTCGCGGCTGATGGTAATCAATACCTTGTCCAAGAATGCAAGTGTCATGCTCAAGACAGCAAGCGGCATGACAACCAAGTCGGTCTTCAAGAGGAGACGCTTGGCCTGAGCCTTTGTCAACACTGCATCCGAGCCATCTCCACCATCTGAAGACACGGTATGATGCATGTCCTTGACAGGATCTTTGTCAGGAGTCTCGTGAAGTGACATGATCTCAGAAAGTGCACAGAAATGGAGATATAATTGCGGTGTGCTGGAAATCGAGGGAAGATTGACGACGATCCATGAGCTTCGTTTTATAGAGTCGACACGAGATATGGGGTTGCAAAGTTAGCTTCCCAACTCCCCGGATCTCGTGGGGCAAACCCAGATAACATGGAAGCGTTGATAGTGCGCTCGGTGTACATCGAAGGTCTCGGTGGAGGCCGAGCTCACCTCTCGGACGCTACCGAGGTGACTATGCCGCTTTAGGCGTGCTCGAGTCAATCAAGTCGTTGCATCAAGAGCAAAATACGGGGCCGAGACACGATAACAGACGAACCACAGGGCGTGCTGATGACGATAGAGCAGCGCTGCTATCACGCAAAGAAGACGGTGGGTTTTAGCAGGAGAAATCCCGTCAGGTACGAGTATTTCCGCAAAATTTGTAGCAGAATCATATGACACCATAAATGCTGACCCTCTCGGACCCAATTAACAGGTGGTTTTTTCCCCTGTAACGTGAGGCATTATGAAGCTGTCAACGATTTCGGCTCATTTCAAAGAGTAGTACCTGGTCACAACACCCAGGCCTAACCAATGAGGCTTATCTTTCAGCCTGTCGATAAGTCGGACCCGTCCGAATTGACTTTCGGCATTCTTGCTCGGCTACGACCGAGTCAACCGCCGGTCGACACCGAAGCACGCCATATATATGCGCCTCAGGCAGTATAATTCAATTCTTGCAATCTACATAGTCGCAATTGAGAGCGCTTGATCATCAAACTTCTTTGCAACCGGCATTATCGACATTAGGGGCTCACAATGACAGGCCAAAACGCTGCAGACAAGAGCTCTGGCTCGACTCACTCATCTGTACCCAACGCCAAGAATGAGACTATTCGCGTAAGACAATCTCTATTGCGGCACTATTGATGCAATTGGCTGACCAATCAAGGTTGGAATTCGCGATGGCGTCACAGGAGAGTTCAAGTTGGTCCCTAGGGCAGAGGCTGTTGTCTCAGTCTTTGACTCCAACTTCCTTATCGGAGATGGAATATGGGTAAGCGATATCTCACACCTGGAAAGCTTTTATCTAATCGTCTTTTAGGAGGGCATTCGCGCAAACAAAGGCCGGGTCCAGTTTGCTCGAGAGCATATCAACCGCCTGTTCCAGTCTGCCAAGGCCATGTACATGGACCTCGGTCTTTCAAAGGGAGATCTTCTCAAGCTGATCCATGACACTCTCGATGCAAATGACATGAACCAAGATGAACATGTTCACATCCGCCTTGTCGTGAGCCGTGGCCTCAAGTCCACACCTTACCAAAACCCACGCGTCAACATCGGCCTGCCTTTGATCGTCATTATTCCAGAATCAAAAGCCGTTGACCCCAACTCCAAGGCTCGAGGACTGAGACTTGCTACGACATGGGTTCGGCGCGGTCCTCCTGATGTCAAGGATGAGCAGTGGAATCACATTTCCAAGGCCACCGACGTCCAAGCCTGCATCAGCGCCAATGTCATGAACGTCGACGAGGCACTCATGCTTGATCTTCGCGGGTTCGTCAAGACGTGTAATTCGGTCAACTTCTTCATCATCCGGGACAACGAGGTCTGGGCTCCTACAAAGGATAACCAGATGCAAGGCATCACACGTCAAAAGACGATTGATGTGTGCCGAGCCAACGGCGTCACTGTTCGTGAGCTCGATTTTACTCTCACCGAAGTTTACGGTGCGGATGAAGCTTTCTGCACCGGAACGTTCCCATCACAAATACATGTTACCGAAGTCGATGGAAGAACAATCGGCGATGGGAAGAGGGGACCCCTCACTGAGAGGATCCAGAGGCTCTATTCGGAGCTTGTGAGCAAGGATGTAGGCAGGCCAAGGGATGAAATCATGGCCGAGGTAACTGCTCCGCGGGATTTGAGCTTTCTGAAGGCAAGCCGATTATAAGGGATTTGCTTGCCACAATTTCTAGTCATGTTGGTTTTGTGAGAAATTAAGAGGGATAAATGTTGGCGAACCAGGTTTTAGACAAGGCGAGCGAGATGTTTTTCGCCAAGAAATGGACAATTCAAAAGATATATAAATAAAGGGAATCATCTTTAGGCAAGCAAAAAAACGCATTCGCAAACGTTTTTCTGGAAACTAGTATCAATACTCTGTATGCGGTAGCATCATGGTGGTCATAGTCTCTAGGGTAGCCTTATCCTCATGTTGTTAAGAAGTGATGTCGAGAATAGCAAAGTCCATCAAGAAACTCCCATGTCCTAGCACTTCATTATATCGGCGCATATAGTAGCTTTTCTGTAGTTTAGGATGATAGAGTAGAATGGCCGTCCTCCATCGGTTTCGAACTTGGGAAATGTTGCTTTGTAGCAGTGACGGAGTTCTCGGTGTCACAGCCATCCGGGACCACGTCACCATAGTCTCGGGAAACATGGAAAAATTTCCAAGGCATTTGGGAAACATAAGGCTTGTCTTATGGGGCTGGGTGAGGCCGCGTAAAAAGAGTCGTCACGATGAACCAGTATATAAAGGTTCACAGGCCCTACGTAGATATTTTTGGCTCTCCTAAGCGGCCTTTGAGTCTCACCGTGACCGGGACCGAAACCGAGAGCGAGGCGGCGTAACACTGACCACCACACTAACCAACAAAGTTAAATGATTCAGCATAGGGGCTCAATGCACTAGGGCTGGGCAGAGCAACGACCCTCACATTGATGGTCATTCAGCCAATGACGGGCGGTCTCGGCACCAAATGCAAAACATACGCCGGTAGTGTTTGCTAGGGCTGGCGGGAACTCCCTACCAATCTGGGGTAGGTTAGATTACGATGTGACAGAAGCACTACACCCTCGCAATCGGTTTCTTCTATGGATCTTGCATAGCGCCGATGAGACTGCTGTCGTGTATTGGTAACGTTAGCTATATGACGCGTCCTATGAGGATGCTGATCTCAAGATATATAAAGGAACCCTCTTGACTTGGTCTGCAAGCATGTTACTCAACCTCTCATCTCATACCGGCCACCCTCACCATGAAGCTCTCAACACAGGCCCTGTTGGCGATTGCCGGCAGTACAGGCACCCTCGCACTGACCGTCAGTAGCAGCGTTAAAAATGCCTGCGCTCAGCTGCAATCGACCTACCCCAAGGAGGTCCTAATGCCCAACTCCTCGGACTACGAGGCTGAGCGAATAAACTTCTGGGACAAACGATCCAATATGGAACCAGCCTGCATCTTCCTTCCTATCACTGCCGATGCCGTTGCCGACGCTGTAACCATATTTCACAAGGAGAAGGCTCAGTTTGCCATCCGTGGCGGTGGCCACATGAATGTGAGTTTCCCGCCGTGCTCTGAATATACTCTGCTGACAATCCAGTACCCCGGCTCGAACAATATTGATAACGGCGTCCTTGTCGGCCTCAATGGTCTCAAGCAGCTCGACGTCAACGTCAACAAGTCTACCATCGATGTCGGCCCCGGCGCAAAATGGGTTGACGTGTACACAGCTCTTGCTCCTCATGGGCTGTACACTATCGGCGGACGTCTCAAGACTATTGGTGTTCCGGGCCTGACGCTCATTGGCGGCGTGGGTTACTTCATTAACAAGTATGGTTTCACTATGGACAACGTGGTTAGCTATGATGTGGTGCTTGGAAATGGCACCCAGGTTGTCGCCAGCAACTCGTCTAACCCGGATCTGTTCTGGGCACTGAAGGGCGGCGGCAGCAGTTTCGGCCTCGTCACCAGGTTTGAGCTGAAGACATATGAAGTTCCGCTCGTGAGCAGCACGTACCAGATCTTCGACCAAGAGCATGCTCACGACTTCATCCGTGCGGCTTGCAAGATGCTCCTCTCTGAGGATGGAAGCAGGGGCGCTGGCGCGGTCGTCAACATCAACTACAACACCACAACTAAACGAGCCACGCCTCAGGTATTCGGTCTCGAAGAGACGACAGAGTCACCACCACCAAGGTTCGCTGCCTTCAGTGCCGTTCCTGCCGTGAGCCGCACCAATGCTGTGATGCCGCCGGTGGAGTGGCACTCGAGGTTGGAGACGCCGAACCAGATGTTCCGGTATGTTGCTTGAGTATAATTTACGGACTTACATAGCTAACATGATACCAACAGCGTTCAATTTGGCCACCACACTATCAAGCCTGACGCCAAGCAACTGATCTACATCTACAACCAATGGATCGCGGCTATAGAAGAAATCGCTGATGTCCCTGGTCTCCTCCCCACGTTCATCCTGAATTTTGCCCCCAAGTCAGCTGTGACTGTTAGCAAGCGTAACGGCGTTGGTAACACATTTGGTCTGAAAGATGACGAGTCTCATATCTGTAAGTACACATGGGCGCTGCGAAACCTCTAGGCTTTTGGCTTGCCTTCCTTCAAGTTCCTGAAGGGTGTTGTTCTAACAATAAGTAGGGTGGCAGTTTACTACGTCCTGGGCGAACGAGGAGGATGATTTGCGCGTCACGGCTTGGCAGAAGCACCACCTCGCCCGGCTGCATGAGGATAACCAGGCCAAGGGCCTTGCAACGGACTTCTTGTACATGGGCGATGCCGGAGAGTGGCAAGATCCGATCCAGACTTATGGAAAGAAGAATATTCAGAGAATGCGCAAGGTCCGGGATGCTTACGACCCGGATCTTACCTTTACGACGTTGAACTGGGGTGGCTTTAAGCTGGGATTCTAAAGAGAATCAGTTGGCTGGTTGGGTTCCGAGATTTTCTTTCTTCACATGTATTTATACTTCATATAACAGTTTGGCTTTAAGCAGATAGACATTGATAGACATCGGTATGTTTCGATTTAACCATTAATCTTATTCTCTCGAATGTGCATTCGGAACTCTATGCTGCACTTGGGCACATAGGCGCCAAACAGCTGGTAATTCATCATAGCTACAGTCATAACCCCAGACAGTGCTCTCATTCGTAGGGCACATCGGACTGCCCGTTTTAAGAAATCAGCTTCGTGACCGACTTGCCCTTGTTGGCGCCCTTGTACACATTTATCCACACATTGGGAACCTCCTCGATGGTGGCCTCAACCATGTCCTCGATGTCAACCTTGATACGTCCCTCAGCCGCGGCACCAATAATCTCCTCCATAGCCTTGGGTACCTTATCCATGTAGTCAAACATGAAGAAGCCTTTGATTGTTAACCGCTGAGACACAATCTCGAACCAGTTGCGTATCGTAGTAGGCTCCTCTGAGTTGTATATGCTGACCGCTCCACAGATAGCGATGACGCCGTGCTTCTTCATACGAGTGAGAACGCCATCAAAGACTGCACCGCCGACGTTATCAAAGAAAACATCTACTTCGTCCGGTGTCGCAGCCTTCAAGTCCTCAACAAAGGTAGGGCTCTTGTAATTGACGCAGGCGTGAGCACCGAGGTGGTCTCGTACCCAAGCGCACTTCTCATCACTTCCAGCAATTCCTACCACCCGCTTAGCTCCAAGGAGCTTGACTGCGACCTGAACGACCATTGATCCTGTTGCTCCTGCGGCGGCTGAGACAACAACTGTATGTTCAGGCTTTGCTTCGGCCACGTGGAGTAAACCAACATAACCGGCCAGCCCAGAACCCCCAAAGGCACCGAGGTAGTGGGTGATGGATAGGCCAGCTGGCAACGGGGCCACAGGCTGAACGAGAGCATCGTTCAGGATGGCCTTTTCACTCCATGAGGCAAGATGAAAATCCATAATCAAATCACCAACGGTGAATTTCCTTGACTTGGATTCTAGCACCTCGCCAATAATTCCCGAGCGCATCGGGGCCCCGATCGGCACAGGGGGCAGATACATGCGGTCCTCGTCCACGGTACAGCCGATGAATGTGCGAATTCCCGCATCGTTGGAAAAGTAGAGCACCTTGACTAGGATTTGGTCCTCTTCCAGGGGCGGCAGCTCTACTGTCCTTATAGTAAAGGTAGGGTTTGGCCCAGTGATGGTGGGAGTGCCAACCGGCTTAGCAGCGAGGATCCATTGCTTCGTGGTGCGTGTTTCAGCCATTTTGGGGTTGATGGAAGAAATATTGTTGTAGGGAGGGATGCAACTGGTGTCTGGGATGTGAGTTCTCTTGCAATCTTGTCTGAACGTAGTATTTATATAATTTTCTTGGTCTTGATCGACGCATGAGGGGTTCCTTTGCCAGTGGGCCCGTAATTAATCGTCGCACGATAGAACCAACCTCGTCAAATCCCCTGTACGTGCATCGACTCAGACCACTCACTTGCAGAGACACCCGGGCTAGCGTGTCCTCAACGTTTTGAAAGTTGTGGGATGTGGGTTGACATGTGTGGCGCTGGTTCGGACGGAGCTAGGATCATGGTTTGAACGTCCGCGGGGATTTGTTCGGAACAGGAAATGGTCTCAAAACAGGCGAGACTCCCGCGAGATGCATTGTGACAAGGTTGTCGATGCTGAGAATCTTTCATAGTTGCGCCAGCAGGCCGGTATGTGAGGAATTGGCAGTCGAGAGTATCTTCTTGGTCAAGTATATTGGTCCCTGAATATATACGAGATATATTCTAGGTTTCGATCACCATCTGGTCCGCCGTAGAACACCTAACATCCATCTAGGAAGCTAATATCCACGCCAAGACAACGTCCAAGTGCCTGTCGTCCCGATCCGCAGCGAGACGAGCCAGTGGATATCCCGTTGGGAAGATGTGGAGCATATCGATTCAGTTATCTGCGCCATTACAACGTCCCCTGATTCATGGCAACGCTTCTCGGAGTAACGCCCCGACAGAGCATAGCAGGTATTTCTCATAGATATCAGCATCGGGAGATATGCGGATAACACCTAGAGTTACAGTCTTGAGTAGTATTCGCACGCATATGCGTATACCGCTTACAGAGGAACACGATGCCTGCATGTGGGCATGTTTTGAAACGATGACCACAGTGACACGGGCATACGAGGACCGGCAGTTGGAGCCTGTGAGCTTGATATCCATCACGCATTCGGAAATGTGGGCATTGTAATATAATTTCTTCTTTCTTTTAGGAGGCCGAACTGCCGGTCAATATCTTTTTCGACTGTCCGAACTCCTACCTCTCGCCACTCGACAATATGTGGCTACCCGAACAGCGCATGCCCGTCACAACCAAGGTGCGCATCGAACTCATCGTCAACTGCATTGTTGTTCTCGTTGTATTGATCGTCGTTGCCCTGAGGGTCATAGGGCGGCTCTGGGGCCCAGGTCTGGGATTGGATGATGTGCTGGTTATGCTCGCAACGGTAAGTTGGCAGAATGTCTATTTCGATGATGGCTGCTAATGCTCTCCCAGCCTATGGGCGTTGCCATGCTAGTTTGCCAAGGAGTCTGTAAGGGTCTTCTGGCTTAACCCATCAAGGGGCAGGCTTCAACTATAATAAAGAACAGATTGTCAAAACATCATAGCATCATGGGAGTCTGTAAGTCTACGGTTGGAAGGTATGATGACCGGTATATGGCATGCTAATTGTATCAGTTTCAACTACCGGTAGCGGCCACAATTTGCAGGAACACCCAGAACGTACGTCAAACGATGCAAAGCCTCTGATGATAAAGCCTTACTCTCTTATGCTAACCGATCTAGTGCTACCTAACGTCCCATGGATTCTCCAAGTCTCGTTCGGAATGCAGCCCGTCTACATCACCCTCCTCGCCCTCTGCAAAGCAGGCATGCTATGCTTCTTCCTCCGCGTCTTTCCGACTCGGTTTATGCAGTGGTCATCCAAAGTCGCTCTCGTTTTCGTTATCGCGTGGAGCATTGCTTGCGTCTTTGCTTCTATCTTCCTCTGCAATCCGGTCTCGGCGCAGTGGACTGGTCAGGGGAAATGCGGTGCTTATATCCCGCTCATTCAACCCCTTATCGCGACCAACGCGGTTGGAGATATCATTATCATGCCCTTACCAATGCACTCGTTGTGGAACTTGCAGAAGAGGACTGTTGAGAAACTCGCCATCATGTCTTGCTTTGGACTTGGTACAGCGTAAGAGCTCCCTTGTCGTGCTTGTGCTGACTCCTGCTGATGCCCTCTTAGCTGTGTTGTCTGCGCCGTCTTCCGATTTATATACATTTCCACTGTCGACCTGACCAGCAACGTCACTGGTACCATGCCTACGACTATCCTACTCTTTATCCTCGAGCCGAACCTCGCGATCCTCTGCGTTAGCATACCAATGTTACGACCGTTTATCGTAATGTACAAGAAGCGGATGGGGGGATCAAGGCTACAGGAAAGCTCTTACGGTCAGTCTAGTGGTTTCGGGAGTCATACCGGAAACACCAAGCGATCCAAGACGGACTACCACTCTGACCAACACTCGACGTGGGAGCTCAACAACTATCGCCCTCGCCGTGACGGGAAGCATGACGCTGAGGTGTTTCGAATTGACGATGAGTCCGCGTCTGAGAGAAACCTAACAGCACCGTCCCCACTTGACGATGAAATCAGGGTCCAGACTGACTGGACTGTACGGCACGACTAGGTAGGGTTCAGTGGAATTTATTATGGTGGGTTTCACTTGTCACGTAACAAGTCTCTCTTTCGTCAATAATTGCAAGCACTTTCATAACTGACTACTCGACGCTTTCCGCCTCAGGCGAAGTTGACGGTATTCCCTACAATCCAATTGGAACAACTTGAAGAATGAACGTAATCAAGTAACACCAGTCTAAGTATAAATTCTCTTCAAGGCACCGATACTTCATATCCAAATATCTAATTGGCCCTGTGTAGGGGCGCAAAATGACAACCTGAGGCACTATACTCCCCCCTGTCTAACGCTGTTGTCTACCACATCCTAACTTCTGTCCTCCATACAAAACCAAGGGTGACTCAGAGTCTCTTTTGGGCTTAACCTCTTGGTTGGCTCATAAACCAGGATCTTGGAGATCAAGTCAAACAGTAAACTCGCTTCTTCATCTGGAATTTTGGGCAACTCTTCCGCCAGCGCGTGCCATTCTTCGTTGTAGCCCCGAAAATACTTACCTCTAAAGTTGATGGCGGAAGGCTCCCAGAACTTCCACGCGTAGAAGGGAGTATGGGAGACCTTATGTGGATCGTAGTATGGGTGCTGTTCCGCGTTAGAGACTTGATCTTTCGGTCGATATAGCCCGGTATTTGGCTGATCAAAGATCTTCCTGATCCATTCTTCGATCGAGTGTCGTTCTGTGACTTCATCTGTGAGCCTTGAAAGTCGAGCTCCTTTCAATAAATTCTTTCTCGGTCGCCCATTAGAGTCAAAAACTGGATCCCCCCAGGCTTCTGGCATCTTTCCCAGTACCCGGTGGATGGCGACCAGGAGGTCGATTGGAGAGCCAATATCATAGGCGGAGAACAAGCTCTCCCCTGACCTCAGTCTTAATATGGAGCATCCAAGCGCCCAGACATCGCTTGCAGTGCCTCCAGATAAACCGGCAGCGACCTCTGGGGCGAGATACTCAACTGGCGTGGGGAGCAGCTTTTCTGGAGGTGAAGAGGCGAGAAACGCATTGTCGAAATCTATGAGACATATGTCTTCACTGATGATGGGTCCGCTCGCCATGAGGAAGTCAAGAGCTTTGACAATGTACTTGGGTGCTTCTGGGCCTGCGGGCTCTCCGGACTCAGTCTCTAAGGGTCCTGTCTCGGGCCTGCCGAGAAGGTCGTAGATTTCTTCCTCAGAGACCTGATCCAAATCCTTGATCCGGAACATGATGTTGGCAGGGGTTAAGTCTGCGGAAGCCAAGTCAGCTAAAACGCATTAGAACAAACTTTATGGTACATACCTCCATGGCAAAGTCCATACGAGTGCAAGTCAGCCAATGCCGTTGCCACTTGGAGAGCTACACTACGCGCCAGAGGCGGCTGGATTCTGCTCTCAAGATAGTGGGAAACCCTATAGGCAGAAGGGCCCAGCACGGGAAGTACCAGACACAAGTGACGGCCGTTTGGGCCATCTATGTAAAAATACCGCTCGTACGTGACAAATCTAGGGTCATGAAACGATTCCGACACGATGCTGTGGGCGAGAGTTACGCTGGATTCAACAGCCTGCGACTCTTCCGCAAGGAGTATCTTGAGGGCCACCCAGCACGTGTCTAGGAGGTCACGAGCCAGCCATATCGTTGCGAAGCCCCCAGCACCAAGTTTGTGGACAATCCGATACCGACCATCGTCAAACAAGTCGCCGAGGTGGACAGGGTGAAATCCCCCTGGTTCGTACCGCTCTACTTCTTCTGTCTCGCCGACATTAGGAAGAAGAAAGCGAAAAGAGCGACAAGACTCGTCGTCATCTTCCATTGAAGACATCTTGAAGTTGGGGGTTGCTTAGAGGATGAAGGAGGTTGGGATAAAGTGGACAAGGTCACATTGGAGGGGTTGGTGTTGGCTCTTCACCAACAGCGGATCTTAGCACAAGGCTACGTCGGCCAATGGTACCCTTTCAGGCAAAATGCTTACCTTACGGTAGGTAGTGAAAAAGCCTAACTAATTCATCTAAAGCTCATCGCATTTGGGTTGAAAGATCAAGCCATAAAGACGATAAATGATCTCCAGTTCCAAGGCACCAAAGTAAATTGCCGCTGTCATTGGGCAATTAACGTCAATCCCCTCCACATACAACAGCTCAAGCAGCAGATGACACACAAAAGTCTCCAGTGAGGGGAGCTTCAAAGCTCAGCTGTAGCTTTCGCGAGGTACAGGGGCAACCAATGCCATGCTCCTCCGGTCACACAGCTATGGGGGCAGAGCCAGGCTCCCCTTCACCTTTCGCTCGCCTGCAGCACAGCCCAGCGTTTATCACATCATCATTGGCCCGGGGAGGACATTCTTTGCTCAGCCTCCGGGCTGAGCCGACTCCGCCCCAAGAGACCCTCAGCCACCTGTAATTTGTGGAGAGCTGTAGGTGAGAGCTTGAGGATATAACGAGCTCCATCTCCTCGCTCAATATTCTGAACGGATGGGCTCCTGATATACCTGCCGGGAGCTGTCTACGTTCAAAATGTTGGATACGCATCGATACGGCCAACGTTCACCACGGGTTGATTCAGCAGGCTTGACACAGATTACGCCATGACCCCCTCACGATGTCGCTACCGAGTGTTGGCCGCCTCGCCAAGCTCTCCTCTTCTTCAGAGACGACGCAATAGCCATCGCCGACGCAACGACCACTCCCTATGACTCCCACCCGAATCCCTTTGGGTGGGCACCGACATGATTCAGCTCTCCACGGTCCCCGAGAACGACCACCTGCTCGTCA
This sequence comes from Ascodesmis sphaerospora, assembly GCA_027569015.1. NCBI lineage: Eukaryota > Fungi > Ascomycota > Pezizomycetes > Pezizales > Ascodesmidaceae > Ascodesmis > Ascodesmis sphaerospora. The sequence continues at coordinate 782,608 of JAPPUR010000014.1, read as the reverse complement.
TACGGGGTCCCCCACGAATGGGGCCGTTGCCTTATTCTCGCGCCCAGGCCCAATCGGATTCTATGGGGTTTGATAAGGCAACTGCCTCTTCTCCCTGGGAGCAATGGGAGGCCGCGTGAGTCTAGAGTCTACGTAAGTTTCCCTGGACTCCCTGGAGCTATTCCGGGCTAATTGCGCTGCTTTAGTTCCCTGCCTTGCGCTTCCTGGCTGATTCCCTGAATCCTGCAGCCATGCAGGCCTCCGACAAGACAATCCGCGCCGACTCGCTCGATTCGACGGTTCGCCAGCACGGGGAGGCCTGATTGAGCTCTTCCGCGTCGTCGGAGACCACGATTGTGACTCCGAGGAGGAAAATGGACACCGATTGAGCGGGGGAGGACACGTATCACTCGCACAGGCTCGTCTCGGACGATCTGTTGAGTGAGGCTCGCGATCCTCTGAAAAGGGAGGTCCCCGCATGTTCTCCGGACGAGTTTCCGCGATCCCATCACCAGCATTCGCCGCCTTCATTTTACGAGCGTCTCAATCGAATAATTACACGCAAGATGGCAATTTCGCCCCCTCCTTACCTGGGACATGAATTTCCTGGGGAAGCAAGCTTCAACACCACAGAAGACGTTGGTCGATGGAGAATGCAAACTCCTGTCGACGAACCTCGTGCTCCCACCAAGGGCTGCTCGTGAGTCTTATCCAACGGTCGATTAGAGACAATTTCTGACAGAACCAGAATTGACATGATTGCCTCCAAGATTGATAGCTGCGCCAAGGCCAGGGTCTTTGCAATCATTGCCTTCAATCTTCTCGTTTTCGACGGCCAGCTATCCAAGGAACGCGCCAACTGGGCATGTCCATTCGGACGCTGCAAGTTGAACTTTGTCGACCAGCATGAGCTGATGCAACATGTCCTCGACTGCCCTCATTTCTCGAGAGACGGTGTTTTCTGCAACTGCTGTATCAAAGACGACCGCTTCGAAGAGCACTGTCGACACGACCGCGCTGAGAGTATCGCCACTCACGGAACCGAAAAGAGCTCCTCCAAGAAGCGCAATCCGATGCGCAAGTTAAGCAACATCTTTTCTCGAAATCGAACAGAGTCGAGAAGCTCTTCTGGAAGCTCTGAGCATCCCGTGAGCCCGGCCTCAACGCACCGCCGTTCAAGCATTCTGTCGTTGATGATACCAACCCCGAGCTCCTCCGGTGACTCTCGCAGGGGATCCTCGCCAATTCCTGCAGAATCGCCCCGAAAGACACTCGAATCAGCATCGCCCGCGCAACAAGTGGGCTCTAGCGAGCTTCTTGGATCTGAACCTCACACCGTTGGTGGGATTCACGAGCTCCCAAACCAAGAAATACTCCCCGAGCTTCCTGAGAACGTCAGAGCTCCAGGGCTCCCGGGTCCAACATTTAGCGACATCATGGAAATGAGCGAGTCTCCGACTGAGGAGCTGTCCATGGAATCCATGATTCCTGAACAGAGCGTGCTCCAGTCGCACAACACTTCCTTTACACGCCAGATGGAGTCCTCCCACGATGAGTTTTTCTCAACCAATGGCCTGGAATCTGCATTTCAGCATCCGCACCAGCATCAGCACCAGCACCAGTTTTCCTGGTTCATGCAGCAGTTGCAGCAGCAGGCTCCACAGCCTCATCCTGGCCCGCAGGCCTCTCCTGTGATCCATGAGGGGATGGATTTGACTGGTGGTTCTATGAGCAGTCGCGACAGCTTTTCAATCCCTCCGGTACACTCTGGCTACCAGCAAGAGATTTCATCCCCTGGTTCAGACCATATCAGTAGTCAAACTCGGAAGGATTCTGGGGATTCTGGATACTCCGAGGCCTCAAGTGCCATGGTGGCACTTGGGCAAAACTCACCGCCTAGCTCGGCTCAACAGCGAGGTCCCGGCGCAGCACATCTCGTTACCTCGGCATTTCCACCAGCTCAAGTACCGGCAGCATTCAGTGCGGTAACAGCCCAGGCTGTTGGTGATGAAGACATCCGTTGCCAGTGGCCAGGTTGCAACTACCGCCCGACCGGACACAGAAGGGAGAAATATCTCAGCTACCTCCAAAAACACATCAACAACAAGCACCTTCACCGTTACCAGGTTCAATGTCCAGTGTGCGGCGACTGGTTAAGCCGCAGCGACAACCTCAAGGTGCACCAAGAGACGGTATGTTTTCGGGCACGGCTTCTGGGGGCACCGTATCCACATCGCTCGGCGAGGCGATCTGAGGTAACACAGAGAGAATGGGGCGGTGGTTGGTAGGGAGAGTAAGGACTTGAGCGCCCAAGAGGCTGCAACGAGGCGAGGCTTAGTGATCGTAGACTCAACCGTCTTTGGCAGGGACCACAGGAACGACGGTGAGGGAGAGGCTGGAACTCAAGATTGTAACACGTAGATGGCAGAGCTGCGGGATCAGACTATGAAGTAATGGAGCAACGATGTAATGAGAATATTTGTTTTGCTGGTCAAGAGATGATCCATTGTTGATCAAGCCGTCTCTTTGTTGAATGTGAAGGAAATGACGTACCAGCTCTGCCTGAACTCTTGGCACTAACAGCTTCAGCTGAAGGATGGGATAAAGCCATGTCGGATGGCGGGGAGTGCAGAAAACCCTGAACAATGCGGCTCTTGTTACCCCAAGCTCCAGTCTTAACCGAGGTCCCCGTCTTACAGCCTGGCCGGGCGAAAACAAGCTTGCTTAAAAATAGATTCATACGCACAAGGGGGGCGTGTCTGTCAAACTGTACGAAAACGCCAAGGAATGTTGGTCAGGGTTCGGATTCACTGGGGACTTGTCCCCTTTGTCCCTGGGTACCTCGCAAAGCTCTTATCTCATGTCCCTTGTCAACGCTGCATGCATTTGCACACCCTGGAAAACGGATGATCCCTGGAAGGCGGAGAAGAATTTGCTGTGAAATAAGGCTGACAAGGTTTCCCCAACGCTTACTGCCAACATACCCTCCATGCCCACACATGAGAGCGTCAAGGGAATGTTCGACTCAGGGAAACTGTGCCGTTGTAAGGGGAAGAAGTCCCATCCGGAGCCTCAAAGGCCACCATTTTAGGATGTCCTGCCTGGGAGCATGAAAGAGCCGTTTGAAGATAAAGGAGGACGATTTCTTCAAAACAGTCAGTAGTTCATCAAGTTCAATCCCATCTTTGTCAATTGTTTCACGTCTCTTCTCATAGAACACACAAAGTGTTACAAAGTCCCGATAAACTCAGACGCCAGCATCTTAATTCGCTTCCAAAATGACACTTGTCTAGTAAGTGCACTCCATCCGACACTAATAAATGCAAGCCTTTGACACTGGCGGCCAGCACTGCTCCCACGACCCTTTCTCAGTCAACAACGAGGACACCATTGACAAAAAACAACACCGATCGCCTTCCCATCACACTTAACATCGACAATTATCTTCGACAACAGCAAAACTTTGAAGCAATCCCACTTGGCGTGCCGACAGTACCCAAGGACATGGCCAACTACTGTCAGGAGTGGCAGGCCAAGTTTGATGCTGCTGGGAAGAAGGTGTGAAGAGTCTGCAGCACGTATTTCACCATTCAGGGCGTTTAGGTAGTAATTGGGGTAATGGGACTCGTTATAGGTTACTAGGAAGAGCACGGGAGGGGGACAATGGCTAATACTTTGGAGGTATAATGGAAGAAATACCAGGATTGTAACACTCGTGGCTATTTCTTGATCTAGACTAAGAGAAGGAATCATAACCGTCTCTCATCTCCTCTCAATCTGTTCACAGTTTTTACCTGGCTCCCTTATGAAATTTTACATATGGCGCGCCACCACCTGACGCCAGTCCCGGCATTTTTATGCTCGTCACTTGGACACTTGATTAGGTAGGTAGGCCGATCTCGGCAGCGGACTGTTCAGTCACGTGGGGACAGGATTCTGTCCACCCTGAGAATCACCTAAGAGTTTAGGTTCTGTCCCTAACCCTCCTCACACATCCTAAAGTACAATCGTTTTCTCTTCTAACCTGGAAGTTTTCTTCAATACTCACTCTAGGTTTCCCTCATTAAGGAGTGCTGGAGAAATAGTGGTTAATTAGTCGTCTTGTGTGTCATCTCTGAGAATTGTGTGCCTCTTGGCCAGGTGGGCTTTTGGGAGATTAGGAAAATTAGACAGACTGACATTAACAGACATTTCACAGAGGTAAATAAAGTAATACGCTCGTCGTTTATTATGTGAGCTATTTCCACCGCCGACAGAAGAGTCTCCTATCAAAGATGGATACGAAAGGCAAGATGGAGAAGCACCCTCGAGAAAATAGTCCTCTCGCAGGACGAGACGCTTCCAAGTGACTCTGGATGCCCCTTCATTATATGACCTATCAAGCTTCACCCTGTGTCTTGTCTTGGTGGTGCTCTGCGTTGAGCTGAACCTCGGTGACGTAGTTCTTGAAACCACGGAGACTGACCTTCTTCTCAAACCTAGGGGAAAATGTGGTTAGCCAAGCGAACATAACATAAGAGAGATAAAAGAAATCGTTGACTAACATTTCGTCGATTTCACCAGGCGTTCGGCGGGCAACCTCAGGCAGAATGAACCAAGCGACCACGACGGCGACAGTCCCGGTTCCCGCAAAGCTGTGCTTGTTAGCATGTTGAAGACTCGACATCGAAGGTGCATGTGCTCACAAAAATCCGGTCTTAACACCCCAATGAGTCACAGAACCATTGATCATCAGAGGCGTGCAGAAACTGAACATGATGGCGATCATGTTGGACACGGCAAGAGACCATCCAGCCGTTCGGGCACGGAGGCGCTGTTGAGGAATCTCGGTAGCGTAGGCGTAGCCGATGGCTGAGGCACCGGTAGTCGAGAAGGTTGCGAGGCAGGCAAAGAAGATCTAGGAATTCGCAATTAGCTCAAAGTCGCCGAGAAACTCCACATGACTTACCAGAAGGGAGCTGGTGGCCTTGGCAGTATAGTCAAAGCAGCCGATAATGCCAAGGCACAGAACCGATACAACAGTGACGGCGTAGGGATACACCGTCAATGGCCGGCGACCGACTTGATCGGTGAGAGTGGCTGTGGCGATCATGGAAATGAGTTGGACACTGGAAAGGATAAGAGTCACGAGGAAAGGATCCTTGTTGCCAGCGTATTGGACTGTTTTAGAGTTAGCTACATGCACACAGTAATTGAGTGAGTGGAAGAGGTCACATACAGAAGTATGTCGCATAGGTGTTGAAGACTGCCAGGCCCACGAACTGCTGGGTAATCTTGGGCCATCCAGCAATGATGAATCGGATGAGGTTGCGGCCACGGAAGACTGCCCATGGACCGACCTCTTGGTCTCGCTCAGCTTGCGCGCGCTCCATTGCAACCGTGGCGGTCATGATGTCCTACAGGAAACCGAGATTAGCAGTGATAGGTGGTCGCTATTATAGGGACGCACAATTTGTTCCTGGACGTCGTAGCCCTCAACGCGTCCGTAGCACAGGCGCAGAACCTTGGCGGCCTGGTCTGTTTTGCCTTTGCTAGCCAGCCACCAAGGGCTCTCTGGGAGGAAGAGGAAGATGATCAGAATAACGCCAATCATTCCCCACTACCGAAGTGTCAATGATGTTTGAAGGCGCCTTGGCATTTTACTCACCTGTGTGTAGATGGCATCACGGAAGTCGTATGGGTTGCTCGCGTTGAGCCTGTTAAGGGCGACAGACGCGAAGAGTTGACCGAGGACAAACCAGCTGGGATAGATCAGCTTTCATTCCTTAGGAGAATAACTGCAGTAAGTGGAGACCTACAAAGTATACGCGTTGATAAAGAAACCCCTGAGCTGGGTGGGCGAGATCTCTGAGAGATACAGAGGCATGGTAGACTGGAGCATACCAACACCCATGCCAGAGAGGAGCTTGGCGACCAACCAGTGATCCCAGGCGGTAGCGAATGTCTCAGTAAAGATGCTCTTTCAAGATGTTAGTTAAGATACAACTAGAGAGCTCATAGACTCCAATACTTACAGCGGCAAGGGTGACCCAAATGATCAGCAGCGCAGGCTTTCGGCCCAGACCGTCGGTGGCGTATTGAAGAAGCTGGCAACCATTGTTAGGGGTTGTCCAAATACCAAGACATAGTTCAACGTACAACTTGGCCAACAGTTTGGCCGGCAGACTGAATGCCACCCCAAGCCGAGATGTATTTGCCAGCAATGATGGTTGTCCCGGGGCTGGCAAATTGGCGGATGAAGCCCTTGTTGGAGACGATGCCACCGTTGAGGTTGATCTCTGCGCGTCATACCTGGTTAATAAACCTCGGTAGATAAGAGAGCTGAATACTCACGATAACCATCCAAAGAGGCACAAAAGGCCGCAGTCATGGCGATGAGGCCGACCTGCTTGTAGCGACGCACACTCTGCCAGACGCCAAGGTCGTCAAACCTGGACCTCATCACGGGCATGGTGGCCGCGTCCCCGGAGTCGCGACGCTCCACCATCTCGGTGCTTTGCTTGTCCTGCTGCATGTCGATAGAGTCCAGAGCAACTGATGGGAAGTATTGATGAGGCTACAGTGATGCTAGCTGGTCTGTGTCGGGGTATTAAGCAACAGGCAAGGTCCTTTATACATGTCAAGCGACGGTCAACCCGAGGTAATGTGACCACCCAACGAAACAAACCATCCACAGTAACTAAACCTAAACCTGGGGAAGTCCGCAAACGCGGGGCCCCATACGAGCTTCCCCTTTGCTCCAAGGCCTAACTCGTTTCTCAGTCAAGTTGCAGTAGTTCGACCCAAGCGTGCCGCTTAGCCGAGCGTTCGGGGCACCTCAAGCCGAGGCGCGCAACTTAACTGACAAGTGAGACACCTCGTAGCCATGGATCACCACATCCATGAATCACAATCAATACCAGGATATTGAGCATCGGAGAGAAGTCCATTGAGGTGGCGCGTATCCCTGTTATATCTTCGCATCAACTGCAGCCGAATCTACACCAAACAGGTGTTAGAATCGCGAGTATTGAGACCGAAATGGTCTTATTTTCGGTAGGCACCACACCGAAAGACATGACAGGAATTTGGAATAGTGACGGATAATTATCCGTCATCCATTTAGCATCTCGGCGACAGGTTGGCCGAGGCTTGTTCGTTGACGAGGTCCGAGCCATCGTGACACGACAAGTTCTTCTCCTCCAAAGCTAGCTACCCTTGTAACATGCCCCGGAGGGCAAAGATCTCCCCACGGGGTATACGAGTTGCAAGAAAAGAGATCGATGATGGCTGAGCTTACAAGAAGCTTAAAAGGCGTGATGTAGCCTGTGAATTGTTCTAATCTATGCTATCAAAGTTATCGTCACATCTCATCTTGCCATATTTTCTCGACCAATTATTCAGCACCAATGACGCGTCTCCTTATCTCCATGTGGCTTGTGGGGCAGGCTTCCAGCTTGACCTTCAATGTTCCGGCCACACCTCCATCGAATGCCAGCAGCCAGCTCTCTGCTGCCCCAGTCGGGGTTTCGTAAGACCATTCCCCACCTTACGAACAACCAACAGATATTGACCAGTTCAAGCCTCGAGTTCTTTGCCTTCCCAGGGTACATCAACAATGTTCCTGCTACCTTGCCCTGCCTGGAAAACCTCAAGGACCTGACCGGGACTTGGCCTCCTATGAGAATTGGAGGAACCACTCAGTATGCAAACCTCCCTTTAGCGACCAACTCCTCTGACACTGACATCTTATCAGGGACCGAGCCACGTACGATTCGGCTTCCACCAATGCCGTGACTTACACCGTGTCGGACCCGAAGGATGCCCCGGCATCGCTCACATTTGGCCCTTCATTCATGTCGCTGGCAGCTCAATACAGCGGCAAAGTGATTCTGGGACTTAACCGCCGACTCAACAACATTGGCAATTCTATCGCTGCTGCAAAGGTCGCTAAGCAGAACATGGGAAACCTCGATGCGATCGAGCTCGGCAATGAACCAAACTGTGCGTAATCCCGAGAAACCTCTCTCGCTTAGGTGCTGATCGTGTTCTAGTCTTCTCTAGCAGTGACCCCATTGCCAACGGTGCTTCCTGGACCGCCGCTGCTGATTATGCCTCCGAAGTGGCATGGCAAGACCAAGTCTGTGGCAACTTGTCCACATCCGGTCTGATCTCGGCTGGCGTCTTTTTCGGAACCTCGCCCATGAGCATCAAGGGCCTTACCGCTGTTGAAGGGAGCGGAAACGACAACGTCAAATACTACTGCTCGCACAACTATCCTCAGTCCGGAGGCAACGCTAATCTGGCCAACTTGATGAGCCACAGTTCCATTGCTTCTCAGATCAAGCCATTTGCGGCGGAAGCTGCCGCAGCTGCGGCCAAGGGCAGACCTCATATCTTTGGCGAGACCAATTCTGGTAAGTCCCTTCTTTACAGGTCAAGTTCTTTCTGGGATTGAGAATGTTGACAATCTTGTCTAGCGACGCAAGGAGGCGGCGGCATCAGCCCAACCTTCGGCGCCGGCCTCTGGATTCTTGATTATGTTCTCCAGTCCATTCTCCAGGGCACCAAGGTATGCTCTCCACAACCAAATAACGGCAAGGTGTGTCTCGATTAACGAAGCTTTATTCTACAGGCTCTTTACTTCCACCAGGGCACTATCGGTAACTGTAAGAAATTCCCCATCCTGGAGCCTTCACAACCGCTCTAACATATTGCAGGCCAGTACTGTTGGTGGGGACGATACAGCATGGGCGCTCCCTACTTTGGAGCGTACTTCGCCACCATGGCCCTCGCTGGCGCGGATCAGCTTGCTCCTTTGGACGACCAGACCAGCACGTACGCTGCTTATGCCATTTACAAGAACGGCGCCCCTATCAGAGTCCTCTTGTACAACTCCGACTACTTCACCAGCGGCACGCGCCCTACCCAGGTGTACACGCTGACTGGACTTTCCGGGTCCACGGTGACCGCCAAGCGTCTGACTGCCCCCTTTGCCACCTCTCGGATTGACCAGGGCCAGAAGGCGACTGTTGGAGGACAAAGTTTTGAAGATGGAACTTGCAAGATTCAGGGGACGGCTGTGACTGAAACTGCCACTGTTAGCGCTGGAAAGGCAACCTTTACTGTAGGCGCCTCTGAGGCTTTGCTTATCACGCTGTAGAGGACCCAAGCGTCTACTTGCCCTGACACTTGATAAATATTTCGAGATGGACATGAGATAAGGAGGGTGGTGGTGGTGGTGGTGGTGGTAAACCGCCAACCTCGTCCTAGATGCTAGTTTGTAGATACATTAAATAAAGCCTCCCATGCAACCCTGCTTTTTGCCAAAGTTCCTTTAATCATCTCAATCTGTGTCAAATACGTTCTTGCACGAAATTTAGCTGCTTCTTGTTTTTTCGCCCTTCATCATGAGTAGCTCGGTAATCATTTCTCTCCATCCGACCGAGCGGAGACGTAGTTGACAGCTGGTTTGGTCTGGCATCTTAAATCTCGCACAAGTCGCCGAGTCCTCATTTCCAGACTCGTCATACGGATGAGACATTTACAAAATCCTCGTCGGGACAACATACGAAGAATCCAGCTTCGGTGACAAATAGACCGAGCACCGAAGCCACCGCGTCAGGCCTGGAGTTAAAAACGTGCCATCCCCTCGAACTTATCCATTCATAAACGCTGATCTTGCACAGACGCATTAGACGCCTGCTGCGTACTAGAACCGACCCAATCACATCCCTGCAGCCATGCCATCGCCAACCGAGCAAGCTGTACGTCCTCTCCGCGACTCAGGCAGTGACACCGCTGACAAAATGCATTCGCAGATCATTGATAATCTCAAGTCCAACTGGATATGGGTGCCTGACTGGGTTGACTCGTCAACACAGAATACAGCGGGAAGAATTGTCAGGTTCTTTCGCAGCTTCACACTCACGTCGCCGCCTTCACAGGCTCTGCTGCATTTCTCTGCCGACACCCGATACAAACTGCTGGTCAATGGCACACGCGTCGCTGTAGGCCCAGCCAGGAGCAGCCCATTGATATGGTACTACGACACTCTCGACATTGCACCGTACCTCACCGCCGGCGAAAATGAGATTTGCTTCGTGGTTGTTAGGTACTTTGCCTCCTCGCGAGGGGGCATGCCTTTCGAAAGAACCTCATTGCCTGGCTTGACTGTTATTGGCAGCGTCAGCTCGGGCGCAACCGAGATTCGTCTCGACTCTAAGGAGGGCTGGCAGGCCAAGGTGGATGAGAGCATTTTGTTCCCCATGGGCCTGATAGACGACGTGTTTCTTCATGTGAGTACCCCAAATTACGCTTTCGAACATGGCCTAATGTACGTCTCCAAACAGATCAACGAGCGCATCACCCCCTCAAGTCAAGCAGCGGCCGTAATACCCAAGGCATACAACATGAAAACACTCAACGGCGAACTTCTTCCTTGGCGCCTGCGTCCACGAGAGATCCCTATGCCCGAGCAAACTCCCGTTGGGGTAACAACCATCCGAAGTTGCGATTCCGATGTCTCATTTGATAGCTGGGCTTCATTTCTATCCGATAACAAGACATTGGATCTCGCTCCTGGCACACACCATACTCTCCAACTCCAGGCGGATGTTCACTCAACAGCATTTCTACGCTGGTCTTTCCAAGCAGCCAAACCCTCGCAGATCCAGTTCAAGATAACTTATTCTGAAGGATACGAACTCAAGCCTCGGGCGTATCCCTTTTTCCGAACCAAGGCTGATCGCCTGGATACCAAGGGTTCCTACCTTATCGGTCCTTACGATGACGTGACAATCGATATCCCTGCCTCGCAGACTGTCACTTACGAGCCATTCTGGTTCCGCACGTTCCGAGTTTTGCAGCTTGAAGTGACAGTAGGTCCCGAGCCTGTTCAGCTTCTTTCTTTCAAAGCAGACCAGGTCAACTATCCGCTAGCCGTCAAGGCATCTTGGTCGCAGCCCGGGGACACCCATAGTGGACAAATGTGGGATGTCTCAATCAGGACAATGAGAAACTGCATGTTTGATGGGTACTCGGATTGTCCATTCTACGAGCAGCTTCAGTGAGTAATTCTTAGGCCTTCTTCCAGACAAGCACTAACTCATCTCAGATATTCTGGCGACTCGCGATCCGTGGGACTCTTCCACTACCTGCTCTCCGGCGACGATCGTTTGATGCGTCAGGCCATCACCAATTTTGCGGCCTCAATCACATCCGAGGGACTTACACAGTCACGATTCCCATCGCATGTTCCCCAGATCATTGCAGGCTTCTCTTTGTATTGGGTTCTGCAGGTCTGCGACCACCATTTGTTCTTTGGCGACACGCCGTACAGCCGCTCTTTCTTACCTCGCATCGATGGAGTTTTTGAGTTTTTCGACTCACACATAGATGACCTTGGGCTTGTCAGCGGCCTCCCCGAGGACGTGTGGCAGTATGTCGACTGGGTGACCGCTTGGGGAGCAACTGATGAGCATCCGGATAAAGGAGTTCCCACCTCGGGCCGCAAGTCAAACCGCCATACATACTTCAGCATGCTTTACGCCTATGTGTTGAAACAGGCCGCGCAACTTGTGCGCCATGTCGGTCGGCCGGGCTACGCGGACGAGTACGAGTCCCGTGCTGCTTCTGTCATAAAGGCGATCCAGACACACTGCTTCGACGGCCGTTTCTTTACGGACTCAACAGCCGACATCGCGGGTGAAGATGCTTATTCGCAACATTGTCAAGTCTTTGCTATCCTGTGTGGTGCGGCCAAGCCCGATGATCGCTCTCGACTCCTGACCGAAGCCTTCTCCGATCCACGCTTCTCTAAATGCTCCTACGTGATGCAGTTCTACGCCCTCCGGGCCTTTGCTCTTGCTGGAGATCAGACCTACGAGACTTACTGGGGTCGGGTATGGGAGCCTTGGAAGAAGATGTTGGCCAACAACCTCTCGACGTGGGAAGAGGATGACGTGCGCCAGCGGTCCGACTGTCACGCGTGGGGAAGTGTTCCCGTGTACGAGTTTTGCACAGAACTAGCTGGCATCCAGCCCCGTCTGCCAGGTTCAAAAGGCATCTTGTTCAAGCCTCGTCTCCCACTGAGCGAGTCACTTGATGCAAGGGTCGCCCTAGGAGCGGACAATGTCGCTGCAGTATCTTGGAAGAGCGGGGAGGGGGGTGCAGTAGTAGTAAGACTGACTCTTGACAAGGCCATTGATGTGTCCAGTAAGCTCCCCGGCGGCGAAACGAAGGAGCATGGATGCGTTGACTTGGTTGAGCTGAAATGGAATGGTCCCTTGAGTTGAGATCTGCCACCGAAAGATATTTCCTCCTGATTGACGGGAGAGTTGCACAGTCGAAGGTCACAGAGTAGATTCTGATAAAAGAAGGCAGTCCCATGGAAGGCCGCATAATTTTATCGCTGGAAACAGTTGTAATTCTCTTCCCTCGTCGGGTAGAAACGTGTTGCGCCACTCCCTCATTCTCCTGGTCATCAATGATTTCTCCAAAAGAGGCCAACCACAACATCAAAAAATACAATTACCAATATATAACGGCATCGAAATTCAAGACCTGGAAAGCCCGTAGCTTGTTTCAAATCCCTTATCCACCAAGCTTCGCGTGCCAGCTCCGACTAACTTCCCCACGGGTTCCTCAGCTGGTCTGAGGTCAGGTATATCAGTGATTCACCGTCATGCATTGGCAATTCAACTTGACTCCCAGTAGCCATCTTCTCTTTCCAAAAAGTGTTGAGGCTTACGCCAACATCAAGTATAGGGGGTGCTGGCGGCTTCCTGGGTTTTCCATCGGAATAGAATTTCTCGTCAAGATCAAAATCAAACCATTGCTGGAGATGGAGAGATGAAGATCGATTTGGCGGTAGTACTAACAGCATTTGACCCTCTATCATGTCTAGGATTTGATGGATGGCGTCTGAACAAGCGTGGTGACGTCGTAACATTCGCATCCACTGGTTTTGATCAGCATGAGTAATCCCACAAGGGCAAGTCGGATTCACCTCCGTCACTTCACTATTGACGCGTAAGACGTAGCCTTTCTCATCCTTTGAAGACATGAAGGTGTAAAACTTGTCAGTAAGGGTTCCATCAAGGTAAGGGGATTGCCGAGCGTCTTGGAACTTGGACAATAGGTCCTTGCCTCCCAACAGCCAGGTAATGAATTCCAGATAGGCACATCCCAAGCTCCAGATATCCGATGATTCGGATACGCAACCTCCTTCAAGGTCCCACTCAGGTGGACGATAAGTTGGAGACCTGACGGTTGGTGAGTCCAGGGGCGCATGACTGCCCGAACTGGGCTGAGAGATAGAGCGTGGAAAGTGAGAGATAACGAGGACGCATTGCTCTAAAATTTCCGGCTCCCCGTAGCAAATAATAGTGTCCAGGTCGATGTGTCCGTGTATCGCAAAGTCCGGCCGAATGGCCCTGGGGTAAGACTGGATCGCTCTCATGCCGTCCATGATGCTGTATAATTGCTGATAACCCCATCTCATCCGCTTCAGCGCCCAGCTGGAGTCTCCCTGTTCCAGCAGGTGGCGCAGGGTACAGCACGCCCGAGGAAGGATCAGACTCCAATGGCCTTGATAACAGAAAGATGCCAGTATCGGTACCAAGTGTTCAGAGCGTCTGGTAATCTCCACTGTCAGCTGATATAAATCCTGTTTCAGTAGCCATTTGTCCAATGATTCTTTGCGGAGCGTTTTGATGGCAAAACCACCACACGTGAAGTTTTTCTTCGGCAGTTAGTGTTACCCCAGTTACCAACGGAAAAGAATGTGGCGCCCATCGACTCACCTTGGATAGAATCTTCTCAAAAGAATGAGCCGTGGGGTGAATTTCAACACAAGAAACCGTTCCAAACATGCCCATGTTGCTTTCGGTGCCGGTGTCGCGCCATGGCCTAGCGACATCATATTCCAGCATGATTGATCGGGGGACCTCGTCTGCGGAAACGCCGAGGAATGGGAAGATGAGCCGCTGTTGATTTTGTGCGAAATTCTGCTTCTCATTCCAGTTCCATTCTTGAAAACATTTCATTGTCTCCTTGCTTCCTCTCCTGAGAGAAAGTGGCCCGTCTGAAGAGTTCAGGTCGAGGAAGAGCGGTAGTGTTTTATCACAGATATTTTCCGTGATGAAATTGCCAATTTCAGAGACCCTAGAAACCAAGACCAACAAAGCAAATATCCTCAAGTACGTTTCTGGTCGTTCTTCTGTCCGTTGCGCAAAAATCTGATCAAGATAGTACGACGCATCTTCGCGACTGAATCCGTGGTACAACATGAGCTCAGTCCCAACGCGTTCCTCGGTGAGGATTTGGCGTAGCAGCCTTTCTGTCCAAAAATATCCATCACACCCTTCAATACAGTAGCGGTGTAGCAAGATGTCAAGGTCAAACTCGCTTTCGTTGTCAAGAAGCGGTGGTAGGCCGTCGCCTTTATAAGTCCAACTGTATCCCTCATCGGTCGGATAACTCGAGGTCTTCGATCCTTCAAGATCACTCTGACCCTCTGTGGCGAAAGACCCGTCGTTTTCCCCTAGGTCGAAGTAGACGTTGATGGTAAAATAACCTGACGGTTGGCTAAGATCTGCCTCTGTTCCGGAGGCTGATAACTTAGACAGCATGGTCATGCAGAACTCCCATTGCTCCGACTCTGGAACCTCTAGCTGTTGAAGCCAGGTATGCATTCGCCATGGTATTGGAGAGACATTCTGATCTTGTGGCGCTGATGATGCTAAGTAGTTGAGGTTGTATAGTTGTCCAGCTGGCTGCTGGCCATGTTCGATGAGACTGTCTGCCCAGGGTAGCGAACGAAGGGAAAAGTTGTGAGTGTGTTGCAAAACATGCTCTATCAACTCTGGGTCATCTACCGGACCTGTTGAATGACATAATGGGCATCTCTGGAGACCCATTGAAGGGACTGAGGGCCAAAAGGTCACAGTGTCGAGAAGATTCACCGGAAACGAATCTCGGTGCTCTTCGGCCACATGAAACCAGAGGTCATCGATGCTTAAAAATACGATGCCTGTCGAAGTCTCACAAATCTGGCACTTCCACTTCCTTGGATGATGCACTTGGAGATGTTTCTCCCATTCTCCTCGTGTGCGGTACAGAGCATGGGGGACTGGGCAGTGCTCAGCAAAACACATGTACGGATAAACATCTGAAGAGAGATGTTCTCTGCAGTTTCCTGTTTAGCAAGAGGCATACCCTTGAAGCAGAAAACATTTTGACTTACTTCCACAAACTGGGAATCTCTTGCGTACTGTTTGGAAGAACTTCGCAGCAGCAAGGGCACTTTATGATCTGTTGATGCTCCATGTCCGCCACAGCCGCCTCCCCTGATTCGGGATTTTTGGGAAGTGCGAGCTTGGGGTAATCAGTTGCATCGGTGATAGATGAGATCTGGGGGTTGGAAGCTGGCGTCAGGTCTCGAGTTTCTCGGCTCTTGGAGCTGCCCTGTGGAGTAGAGCCTGATGATGTTGGGGAGAGAGTTGGAGGATTTTCGACAGGCTCGAGATTGAGGGTTGCTGGTGGGGAGTCTTTGGTTTCTTGAGCATCACTTGCTTCCATTCCTCGAATTTTGGCATTCTCTGGTAGGTTTGATGGCTTTTGGGAGAAAGCAGGCATCAGTTGCTGTTGACCTGCTAGGTTCATCGAATACCTCTGAGCGTGCTGAAATCGGTGCCTTCGTCGGAGATTGGCCTCTAAAAGCCGGTTTTGGACGTTTGTAAGCTTTCCATTGATTGCGCTTTGCCACCATGCTGGATGATCCTCATGGTCGGCCAAGTTCTGATCTGGTCCACTTTGCCCGATGAGGATTATGCGTTGCAGATGCGCCCTCAAGTCCCCGAACGTGGATGCATCGAAACTCTTGTCGGCTTTGATGAGTTGAACCTTTTGTCCAGTCTGACGAGCTGCAGCCGCAACCGAGATAAGACTCCTGATGATGGTGTCAATGCTTCGCTTTACTTCGCCCAAATGGTCCTCCTCGTCCTCCAGACATTCTTCAAGACAGTTGCGCAATTGAGACAACAACCATTGGATGAGCGTTATCTCAGGACCTTGATCTTTTAATCTAGAGCAGTGAGGAGCTTCTTGTTCAGACAATAATCCCACTCTGTCAACCCAAAGGATGAAATCAGCTCCCCGGTTCTGTGCCCACTGCCCTTTTGAAATAACATCTCTGGCAAGACACTGCTCAAATAGATCAAGGCACTGATTCGCAAGCGAAGAAGACACTCGCAACGGGGAGGTCATATCCAGGGCCTGGTGTGCGAAAAACGCTAACTGATGGGCCGATGACAACAAAATGTGCGATGAAGTGAGGGGCACGAAGGAGGCCAGGACAGCCGGCGACAGTAACATGATAAATACCGCGTGTGGCTTACGAGATTAACGTATCACTGCATCAAAAATGTATCCATGACCAATCATGTTGGATGTTAATGCCAAGTCTCCTGCAGGCTGGGAGAGCTGAAGTGGCTCAGCCTGATCCAGTGTCCTGGCTTTCGAGCGGGGAATCTTGCCAGAAACAACAACCTTTTCACTCTTATCATGGACGATGAGCGCCTTTTCGAATCCCTCAAAGTCTGCTGCCGGGGCATCAGCGAGGTGCTGCGTAACATGAGGGGATGCCCACACCCTTTTCGGCAAGCCTCTAACAGCGAACAAGCCCGACTATGTGCAGACTGCTTGAGCATTACGAGCGAGCTCTCCCTCATTACCATCCAGCTTGAGGGAGCCCTGATGGTTGACTGGGCCCAAGACGTCAAAGATCAGGCAAATTATCTGTTCAGAATTCTCCGGGGGGTATGCTTTGTATGTTCTCCATTCTACCCGTATGTTCCACTGGTTTTTAGAATCTACAACCTAACCCGGCCAACCTAACAAGTGGCCACCTTCCGAACTTCTTGCTCTGCAGAATAAGTTGTGGGACTTGGCGACAGTCACAGAACTTTTCGATGAGACTCACAAAGAAGCTCTCGGCAGAAGCATCTCTCAATATCTGGATGGGCCGCTCACCGTTCGCGAGAAACTACTCGATAGATGTAAAAAGCTATCGCAGGCGCTCCAGTCTGAAGAAAAGGAACGCATCACGAATATGAAGAAGCCGCGCGACCATTCATGCTCTCATAAGGCGTTGTTCTCGGCGCTCTGTAAACATACCTCCTGCAACTCGTGTCATCTGGCCACTAGTAGCGAGACTGAAAGCTCGTGGCACCCAACAAGGCTTGTCCTAGTTGATCGGATAGTTGATACGGATGACATAGCCCATTTCGACGTCATCGCGTCTTCTGATACTGGAGCATCTTCCGCCCAGAACGGATGGTGGCAAGATATTTGCATCAAGGTACCATTGTGAGTCCTTACCATGCCTTACTTTATGTCCGACTTCTGTGCTAAGTGCTCAAGCAGAATTGCGAATGACAATGGCTCCGCAACTCTGCCCTCTCCCGCGAACCTCAAAGACTTCTGTGGATTCTTTGAGAGAGAAGATGGCTGCCGCATATCTCTGCAGTTGCAAGATGGGGCCCTTTTCCGAACGGATGATGATGCTCTGAAACACAGAGCATCCCCAGGCACAGGCATGTCTCTAGCACATGTCTTGGATGAGTTTGAGTTAAGCGTGAAGCAAAAGCTTTCCCTCGCCCACTCTGTTGCTCTAGCATTCTGGCAATACTACGATTCACAGCTCATGCACCGCGCATGGACAAGCCAAACCATCTGGTTCATGCCTGAGCCCGATCTGGAAGACGACTCGGAACGTCTGCCACTGAGGACGTACATTACATTCCACCCGGAAGCCACCAAGTGCGCTTTTGATGCCTCCGAGTTCATCAAGACCTATCCCCTTATCCACAGATGCCCTCGGATCCAATATCTAGCCCTCTTGCTGCTGGAAATTGGACTCGGCAAGTCATTTCGAGGCCGTTCCTTTAGTAGGCAAGTTTTGCAGCTCAACTACTACAACTCTATAGCATTAAAGTACCTCGAGGAACTCAAATTGGCCACATGGGAGAGTTTTGACCACAAGTACATCCTCACCGACGCTATTGAAGAGTGTCTCGAATTCAATGCTTTGACGGGCAAGGATGGAAACCTGGACACAAGTGACTGCCGTATTTACCGCAGAAGCAAGATCTATGACAAGGTTGTGTCGCCTCTCGGATGGCTCAATAGCTCATTCCAAAGAGCGACTGCTCAGATTGACTACCTGACCGTCAAGCGACATTCCCTGGTACCCGAACTTGCCGAAAGTCGCTTTACAAATACTGCCCAGTGTGCCTTGCCGACTGACAGCGAGGCTAAGAATGGCAAGACGATGGAAGCCTCAGGGATGCGTCCTATCAACCGAGAGGGGTTTGAGACGGCCATAATCTGTGCCCTCACTCTCGAGGCTGATGCTGTTGAAGCGTTATTCGACCACCACTGGTCGGATGACGAAGTGCGCTACGGCAAAGTTCCAGGCGACCCAAACGGTTATTCGACTGGTATTATCGGGCGACACAATGTTGTCCTTGTACACATGTCAAGCATGGGCAAGTCCGCTGCTGCTGGCGCTGCCATCGCTTGTCGCATGAGTTTTCCGAAAATCAAAATCGCTCTTCTAGTCGGCGTGTGCGGCGTAGTGCCTGTCATTCACAGCACCGGGAAACCGATAAACCTAGGGGATGTCATCATCAGCAACGGTGTCATTCAGTATGACTTTGGACGCCAGTATCCAGACCGATATGAGCGAAAAGACACACTTCTTGACTCGGTGGGAAGAGCTAGTCTCGAGATCCGGTCGACTCTCAACAAGGTGCAAAGCCTCCGTGGCAGAAAAGGGTTGCAAAGCAAAATGACTGGTTATCTTGAACGCCTTGGTCAGGAATCCAGTCTTTGTGCCAAGTACCCGACCACTGGAAACGGCAAGCTTCCCGGACGATCCGAGCATTATGCCGAAAAAGTAGCAAGCCAGAGGGGAAGAGACCGAGCCGAGCTAGGATCTCGTCATCGTCCAGGCCAGAACTCAGTCAATGCACCGGAGCCTGCCATACACTTTGGTCTAATCGCATCAGGTGACACGGTGATGAAGTCGGAGAAACGCAGGGACGATATCGCAAGACGTGAAAAGATTATTGCCTTTGAGATGGAGGGTGCGGCAGTATGGGATGCCTTCCCCACCCTGGTGATCAAAGGGGCGTGTGACTACGCAGACAGCCAAAAGACGAAGGAGTTTCAACGGTACGCTGCAGCAACGGCGGCAGCATGTACAAGGGCGTTTTTGGATAGCTGGGAGTCCTCTTAGATGGGTGACTACGGATGAGGACGATCAGTACAGGAGCTCTCATCATTACACAGTACCGAATTACACTTGACATTGCTACTGGACCCTCCCCTGCGGCAAACATTGGATAGTGAAAGAGACCTACCATGAGCTTAGAGCATGTCCTGTTTCCGGGGTATCCGAGCGGCAGCTGGCTTGAGATTTCATGAACAGGCAGAGAGGCATTGCTAACACAGCCCGACTGTTCACGAAGAAATGAGGCTGCCTAGCCGAAGAAACCAGAAAATTGTGTACACCCCTCCCGGAACTCCGGCCGGTTCCCCACGGCCGTAAGCGAGGAGTGTTCCAGAGGCTGAGAGTAGAGGTTTGGAAAGGGTGTGTGTTGAGCTGCCGCTTTCGCCCCTTGGTCCCAGAAATCTTAATTCCTCTCTTGACACAGAAAGAAGACATAACGACCCTCTTGTTCACGAGAAGCTACGATATCTGGTCTCTCAATATGCGACAGGTAACCCGGCCAAAGACGGGTTGGCAGTGGTGGGTCTAGGCTTGGCAAGCGATGAAGGGGGTCAGGTGACCGAGATTGCCGGAGCTGGCCGGGTCGATCAAGTTTGCGACCTGGTTCGCTTAGCATGTTATTGAAGTCACCAGAGCTGGACAACATGTGGTTATCTGATTTTGTAATCTCATCATAAACACCATTCCAATCATGCATTAGCACTATGCGAGTCTAAGCTGCGCCTTTGACTGGGGCTCAGAGGATGACGTCGGGCCATTGTGAATATTGGCTTCGGTTAAGCAGCCAAGCAAGAGAAGACCAATCACAGTTCAATGTGCCAACCACAGACTGAGCTTTGGTGATATGAAACATGAAACAACCCCCACCTACGTCAGAGTTGCTGGACGCCTACTGTCTGCCTCTAGTTTGCCTTGCGGCCAAAGCCTTTTTCAACCTACGGTCATGTTTGTAATTTGTGGCGGAGTCATTTCGTTTATCCTTCAGTGCTTGCTCAGCAGCAGCAGCAGTATTTAAGGGTATCTGTGCCCATGATCCCAGCAACCATCACTACCTCAAAACAGCCCCAGTCTGAGTCCAACAGAAGCATTCTTTCCCCCAGTATCCATTCATCTTCCCTTCAGCCCTGAGTTTTGACGCTCGAAAACCATGATTAAACTCCAGTATGGCTTACAGATCCTCGCCATCTTATCTTTGTTCGGCTCCGTCACAAGCCTCCCTATCCGATACATACAGATCAAAGGCCCAATCGCAAACCCGCCCTTGACCCCCAAAGAGTCCCATTGGGCCAGCCGGGCCGAAGCTGGCTTGGAGACGCACGAGTTGTACTCAAAATTCTTTGATTTCATTCAGTGCTACGGCAACGCGGCAGTGGTCTCCACGGTCGACGGGGGCGCGGATACCTGCGACACGAGCGATCCGACCTCATCTATACACGTCGAGAAGGCCAGCGCCATCTTCATGCCAGGGCAGTACCGACGATCATGGAATCACTTCAACAACCTTACATTGGAGAATAAGATATTTCCAATGGCCTTAGAACCACGCCTGAAGGAAGACCCCAGAGCTTTGCTAGCTATTACCAACCTCTCTCCCGAAACAAGATCGGTCGCCATAAAAAGGTTTGGGAGAATACTTGCGAGAGAGAACGCAAAGGACGACCAGAAGGCCCTTACCAAGGCAATAAAAGTAGCCGTCTTAAGTGCCTCGCGGACCAAGAGAGCAGTACAGGACAACAAAAACATCAAGAGGTGGTGGAAGGAAGCGCGTTCCAAATCCAACAAGAAGGGCAAGGTGTTGTCTTTTGAGGCAGACGACGAAGATGGCGTGGGTCTTATCGTGGCATACATTGCCAGGAAGACTTTTGGAAAGATGCTGGACCTCTTGGATGATGACCCTTACTATGGGCTTCACCCCAATAAGGGCGATATCCCCAAAAATCTCCTCTCCAAGACAACCAAGTTGAAGACGCTACCAGCAATCTTCAAGGGCGATAAGCCTGTCCGCATCCGAGAAGCCAATTTTGTTACTGCCTGGAAACTCCTGCATCCGAAGAAAGGTGGTAAGGATTGAGAGGCACGATGGAGGGATGGGCAAGGGGCGGTGTTTATGTGACAGGGGGGGTATTGATGAGAGGGCTGGTCAACAACATTGATACGTGGTGCTCGAACCAAGACGGCATTCAAGATAGATTGTAGCATAAGATGAGATCTAGTGCCCAAATTGTCCATAGCCTGCCTGGTTTTCCTCCTCTTTGTCTATTTTTCACTACGTGTGCGCCCGAGGGACTCTATTACCAGGCAGATTGGTGACCAAAGTGGGTGCAGACGCTCTCTTAAAGGAATCTGAGCCAATCTTCGTTGAAGATTTGCAATGGGGTGTCATTTTTATCGTAACCTCGAACAGGCGTAAGGTTTTCGTTGCGTGCTCATCAGTCGGTAGCTAACGAGACGAGTTCCTGTTGTACAGACCACCCTCGTCCGGTCCTCGAGAGTTTGTCAAGGGTCCCCTTTCGGTTGACATAAGTCGATGTAGGAGCTTAGACGTTCTTTAAAAGCTCTTATTTAATAAATATAACAAGTTTATTATCCTATAGTAAGCCTTTGATTAGATGTCACGCGTTATCAAGTAAGTCGTGGTGGACCTTGGAGGGTAGTCACTAAAACCTTACGTGAAGGCTCTTGTCATATAAAGCCGCCAACTTCACCTCATCAAGCATAATTTCAAGTTTCGACACTCATTATTTATTATTTTACAAGCTCGTCAGGTTCATGATTCATCATGACTTGTTCCAGGACATTCAATCACGCCATTGGGTTTCACGCCAAGCTCGACGATGTGTCTTTGACAGTTTACACTCAAATGCAATAGGTGATAGTATTCCGCTTAGCAACCAATCACATAGACTCTATTAGCTCCAAATAAAAAGGTTTGAGGAGCTACTAATAGACGTATTTGACAAAAGAAGAGGAGCTTACTGAGCTATTTTGGGTACCTTGCCTTTAGGCGTCATTGTCACCCGCCTTGGGCAGCCATAGAATCATGGAATAATGACGGCTTTGCCCTGCCCCCAACAGAATTGTTAAAAACAAGACCTTTCAAAGAGTGGGATGGTCGCCCCAAAGGGACCTTCTGCATCAGGGAAGACCTTCTGTCACTGCCGAGTCGAGCGGTTCTAGAAGCCGCTGACTTCCGCCATTCCGCCACCAGGCCAGCCCTAAAGTCTCTCAGACGACTTCTTCCAAGTTTAGGTCGAATGACTTTTGTACAAATGGTTCGATCCGATAGGATAGTTGGGCGCAGGGATCTAGGCTCTTAACAAATGGAGTAGGGTAAAGAAAGATTGAGCCCTGCCAGATTTGTTATAGGGTTACTGCATCGAAATTCCAGAACAACATGCCGAGTACCGGGTATTCTTTGCAGCTGACAGTGAGTTGTACACTTAAGTCTTTCAGTTGTAGATCGCGTCACATGGTCTGTCTTTACGAGAATAAATACCGAGGTCCAAATGCTTGATCTCATGAAGCCGACCAACAATCCAAGACAAGAGACCAGGACGAGAAAGAAAGAACCAAAATGTACAACTTTTGACAGACTCAAATATTTTCAGCTCTTGAATGCTTTTACAAACAAGATTTGTCTTGGCTTTTGGCCAACAATCGCTTGATTGTAGCCGTGCTGACTGCCCCATACTCCAATCACGTTTATTTTGATGGAGTAATAGTTTAGGTTATGACATTTGTCAAGTCAATGCTTTATCGCTGAAAGGCCAATGGAAGTGAAAGGGCCGAATTGTTTTGCAGATGGAGCACAACAAATTGTTTAGCATTGTCTACATTTTCGCA
This sequence comes from Ascodesmis sphaerospora, assembly GCA_027569015.1. NCBI lineage: Eukaryota > Fungi > Ascomycota > Pezizomycetes > Pezizales > Ascodesmidaceae > Ascodesmis > Ascodesmis sphaerospora. The sequence continues at coordinate 759,510 of JAPPUR010000014.1, read as the reverse complement.
CATACTGATTACAGAAGTGACTTGATGTTGGTTCATTGTATTCAGGTTTATGAACATCTTCCAAGACATCAAATGCCTGAGACTTTCAAGGTCCGGGCTTGATTCAAGATCCCTGGCCAAGCGCATGATTTAGTTCTTGAGCCGTCACCAACCGGGTCATAACATGTATTGCCTAGCCTATCAAACAGCTTCTAACTGTTCAAAAGGGATAGATGACGTGGGCTGGTTGGTTCAAACCAATACAAGCCTTGATGAAACAGCAGACGTGGCTCAGCCAAGAAGTGACCGGCTTACCTATCTCGTCGCGTCTCCCATTACTCCATGACATTAGCAAGGTCGGCGTCGCGCAGGTACCAACCTGTGGCGAGGCTCGCCATCCCTGAGGCGCGACTCGCTCGACTCGCATCTCCACTTGGGACCGCCGGCGATGGAGTTGTCTAGTTGACACGACCTTGATCCCGACAGGTGGATACGCCGCCGGCCACCGCCGGCTAGTCGCTGTAACGATCAGCAATTCCAAGGCCGGGAGCGCTATGCCCTATCAGACATCGTCGCTACCAAGAGCCGTCGTTAGCGTCGGAAAGCTTCTTGATGTGCGGCTTTTTGAGGCTCTCCGAAAGGGGCGCCATGCAGTAGGCCTGCCAGACACAGGGCACCACATAAATTTCAGCCTCCCCTATGTTTTTCGGCGCATTCAACTCCTCATCTTTCACCTGGGGAAGACACTGCTAAATGGTGCGCATCGGAAAGTACGTAAATACCACGCAATCAGCAGCTGACGGGGCGGATATGGAGGACGATTCGAATCGCGCCCGCCCCCGGAGTCCCCGGAGTGCCATCGCAACGGGCGAGTCCAGGGCACTCCACAAACTTCGTCAATCGTTTGCTAATAGCTTCTCGGACGCCCGTCGGTGATTCGAGGCTTACGGGCCGACGACTCCAGCGCGGATGGGCCTTGCGGAGGTTTCAATGCCCATCACCAGATTTTTACGTACAACAACACGGGGCTCCTTATGGGGTGCCTCACCCTTCTCACCAACGTGGGGATCGTCTCCATTGCGACCGATGAGAGCTTGGGCCAAAATCATTCTGTTAAAAAGGGTCGCGTCTAGTCGCTTCCCCGGTGTCTTCTTTTGAAAATCGTGGAGTTCAAGCAGCTCGCTTCGTTTCTCTCCAGACTTTCCCCAGAATCACACTTATCCATTCCTTCAACATGGACACTGCAAACAACATGATGATATCTCAGCAACCGCCGGCGCCTTCAGCCACGGAAAAGAACCACGGGCTTGACGATGATAAGATTGCCCAGATCAACGACTCCTACGACCAAGCCCCTGGCACCATCACCGACTTTGAAAAGCAAAAGATCGCCGAGGGAGAGGCGCATTTCCATCGTCTAGGATGGAAGCGTCTGACCGTCATCCTCATGGTCGAGGCCATTGGCCTTGGTCTTTTCAGTCTCCCTGGTGCCTTTGCGACTCTCGGTATTGTAGCAGGAACCTTCTGCTGCGTTACGCTAGGTCTCATTGCCATCTACACTGGTTACATCATTGGCAAGGTCAAGGTGGTTTTTCCTCAGATTGGCCACTATGGCGACATTGGTGGCCTCTTGATGGGCCGCTTCGGAGAGGAGCTGTTCGGTGGCATGTACGTGCTGCAGCTGATTCTCATGACTTCTTCCTACGTTCTCACGGGCACAATCGCTCTCAACGTTCTGAGCGACAAGGGAACATGTGGCGTTGTCTTTGGAATCGTCACTGCGATTCTCTTGTTTGTTCTGGCCATCCCACCCTCATTTACTGAAGCCGCTATTCTGGGCTACATCGACATCGTGTCCGTCATGTCCGCTATCCTCATCGCCGTCATCGCCTCCGGTGTTCAAGCTTCCAGTGCTCCCGGTGGTCTGGCCGCCGTCAACTGGTCAGCATGGCCAGCTCCGGGCTGCACTTTCAAGGACGCCATGGTGGCCATCTGCAACATGATTTTCGCCTACAGTTTCTCCATGTTCATGACTCCATTCCAGTCTGAGATGCACACCCCGTCAGACTACATGAAGTCAGTCTGGGTTCTGGGAATCGTCGAGATGGTCATCTACACCGTTACGGGCGTTCTCATCTATACCTTTATCGGAGTTGATGTCCAGAGCCCGGCTCTTCTCTCGCTCGACGGTGTCATGCCCAAGGTGGCCTTTGGCGTCGCCCTCCCCGTCATCTTTGTGTCCGGCGCCATCGGCAACACGGTTACTGCTCGTTATGTCCATATCCGTCTCTACAAGAACTCGATCATCCGATTTATCAACACTCCCAAGGGCTGGATCACCTGGATTGCCGTCTTGGCCGCCATTACGGCTCTCTCCTGGGTTCTCGGCGAGGCTATCCCCTTCTTCTCGGATCTCCTCTCGCTCATTTCCGCCCTGTTCGTGTCTGGCTTCATTCTGTACTTCCCACCTATCATGTGGTACAAGCTTCTCCTCAAGGGCAAGTGGTACGACCGAGAGAATATTCTCCATGCCATCTGCTGCATACTGGCCTTCTTCTTCGGTCTTCTCGTCCTCGTCGGAGGAACGTACGCCACCATCAAGGATATCGTAAGTGTCTCAAAACCGGATTTTACCTTGTTTAATTTCAAAACTGACCCTTGGAATAGCAACACCATTACAAGATCGGTGCTTTCCGGACTCCGTTCTCTTGCACCGAGTGAGCCGAGGGACAGCTCGTTTGAGTCCCCTCCTCTGCTGGTCCCGGAGCTGTTTGATGGATTTGTAAGATGTGGCAGTGTATATATGAATAGATCGCCAGTGTACAAGATTTGAAGCGTTATTCTCAGCCCAAGCGTATCCTTTCCTTTTATTGTTGAGTGCATGGGACAGATGTGGGCATCGACAGGGAGGCGAGGACCCCTGCTGCAACAACACCCGCTGATAGCCGGCGATGCCAAGAAATGAGACTATAGCCATGGATGTCAGTAGCGAAACAAGTTAGATTTGAATGACTGATCGAAACCCCCATGTCTAGGGAGTGGGTAACGTCCCGGCGGCCATGTGGTGAGCCGCCGGCAAAGCAAGGTGAAAGATGACAGCTGAATTGCCACAGGTGGACACTTCTCCGTCTTCTCCTCGATCCGAGAGAGGTCCACCTGAAACTGGGGGAGATTCTTGAATGAGCGGAGAGAATGGGGTTGCTGTGCTTTCCCCGTGGATTTCCGTTGCCCCATGTGTGCTCTTTTGCGGAGGTTCTCCTTTGATTCAAGATGGGATGAAAATGAAGTTCATGCCTGACAAGAGCCTCCAACAGTTCATGCACGATCCTGCGTAGTAAGATGCAGATACTTTGATCTTGGGAATCATCCCATGCTCCACCACGAGCGAGATGAGATGTAGATGGGCGACAGAAAAAGAAAAGAATCTGCAGATTCATTCTCACCGCTGATTCATCTCGGATACTACATGTCATATCATATTACCCAAGATAGAGGGTCAAACATGACGACTGATCGTTGTGATAACGACAGCCAAACGGCCAGGGCGAACTCCTGCATTGGCATTTCCTACTGATGCATATTTCCTATGCTAGGTACTATTTGCAGAATTCGGCAGCAACATTCGTCAAGCCCTCAGTAACGATCTTTATCGATTCCACGTCCGCCCATTCCTCCTTTGCATGGAGACCTTCGCCCTTCGGGCCCCAAAGCAAGGGCACGATCCCTTCTTGAGACAGGAGGGCACAGTCGGTCCAGAATGTACCCCCAGCTAGAGTGGTGTCCTTTCCTATCGCCTTACCTGCGATATCGGCCACGAGCTTGGTGAAAGGGTGGTCCAGCGGAGTCAAGTGAGCGGGACGACTGAACGTGACTTTCAGGTCGGCCTTGAAGCTGGGGACCTCGCTAGCCACCTTGGCCATTACCTTTTGGATCTCTTGCTCCACTGTCTCTGGTGTTTCTCCATCAACGGTCCGACGTTCCATGGTGATGGTGCATCGTGCAGGGTAAGAAGACGACTCTTCGCCCCCGCTGATGATGGAAGCATGAACCGTGCCAGTTCCCAATGTTGGATCAGCAGGACCCTCTTGAAGCTCTTTCGCGTATCTTCCAAACTCAGCTAAGAAATATCCAGCGTTCACAATGGCATCGATACCGAGATCAGCCCTGGAACCGTGTGCCGCAAGACCGTAGACTGTAAGCTCCAGCACGACAAAGCCCTTGTGGGCATGAAGAATAGCGAGGTCTGTCGGCTCTGACACAATGGCAGCATCAGCCCGCCAGCCTGCACGAAGAACATCCTCAGTTCCGATACTGGTATCTTCTTCGTCGGCAACACCGGTGAAGATGACATCACCCCGAAGACCGAGCTTCTTGGCGCTGGCGAGAGCCACCATTGCGGCTGCAACTCCAGACTTCATGTCAGCCGCTCCACGGCCAAAAAGTTTTCCATCAACAATCTTGCCGCTGAGAGGATCATCCTCGTACCCCATCAGAGTAACGGTGTCGACGTGCCCGTTCAACATCAGACTCTTGCCGCCGCCAGAACCACGAGCGACACCAACAACCGATGGACGACCCTTGGTGGGCTCGATCCAGTGAGACTCCAGATCCCGGTGCTCCAACCAAGCCGTGACATAGCGAGCGATGGCTACTTCTCCAGGGCCAGGCACGGAGCCAAGCGTTGGGCTTGCCGAGTTGATCTGGACAAGAGTCTGGGTGAGGGCGACGGGATCATCACCAGAAACATCGAGGGGAGTTTCATAGTCTCTGTTGCGCTCGGTACAGAAGAGAACAACGACAGACTTCTCGTCTAGACCCAGAGTCTTCTTGTCAGAGGACGTGAGTCTGCGGAGTGCAGCGAGCGAAGCAGCGCCACATGGTCCAGCCTCAACACCCTGCGATTGGAGATAGAGAGCGGCTTGATGGGACTCAAAGTCCGAAACCGTGAGACTCGCATCGACGCCATCTTTCAACAGATCCCAGGCAATAGTGGATGGGAGTCCGCAGTTGAGACCAGCCATGATGGTGCCAGATGTTGGGATCGCGGTGAACTCTCCTCGCTCAAGGCTCTTCCACAGACAGGCCGCTGTGTCTGGCTCGACAGTAACGACAGAGGTCGAAGTGCCCTGTCTCTTGAAGTGGGAGGTGACGGCTTGTGCGAAGGAGCCAACACCGACAGGGGCAAAGACAAAGTCGGCAGTGGAGGAGCCGAGCTGGGAATCTACCTCGCGCATCATGGTGAGATAACCATCAACGATCCACTATATCTGCGTCAGACCTTTATTGCATTGACTCATGGGGAAGAACTGACCTGAGGGATATCCTGGTAGTCACCAAAGGCATGGTCTTGGACCAAAATGCCTTTCTCGTGCTTAGAGGCCGCCTCAACTTCCAAGATGGCATCTTCATAGCTTCCCTTGCTGATGACAACAGTAGCGCCCTCCGACTGAATCAGCTTGACGGTGGATGGATGCACAGTCAAGGGAACATGGATCTCGGCCCCAATGCCAAAGATGGCACCCATCCTCGCCACTGCACGTCCATGGTTACCCTCGGTAGCAGCATACAGCACCAGTTGATGAGACGCAGCAGCCTTCTTCACGGTCTCAATGTCGGAGTCAAGAGGCAGCCCCAGCTTCTGTGTGATTGAGCGGAAAGAACCCCAAGAGGCGCCAAGGATCTTGAAGGCGGGCAGGCCGAAGCGGTTCGTCTCATCCTTGACGTGAACAGCAGCGACTCCAATTTCCTTGGCGACACTCTCCAGACTGACCAGTGGTGTTGGTTGGTAGTCGGGGAGGCTCTGATGGAAGCGATCAATGACGTCCGTCGAGGAGGGGGTGGGAGAGGTCCATGATTTGGCCTTGGGGTTGAAGTGAACAGGGCGACGAGCTGTGGCCATGATGACGGGGAAATGAAGTTTCTGAGAAGGATAAGGGGAAATAAATAATTCGGGGAACGAAGGGATTCACAGTGATGGGATCGGTCGAGAGCAAACTTGTCTCTCGGATGATGGATATGAGGCCGCGATGAAGGTTGGCTCAGCTCTTGATCCAAGTATCCAAGTTGAGATGTTTTCTTCACTACCTAAGGAGATTTGAGAGATATTTATACCTGAAATATTTTTAGAGGGGGCATAAATTGATGGATGTCGACGATGGGCGATGCGCCTTCTGCGTACATTGACAGTCTACCTTTGTCAAGTTGAGCCCCGCAGATGAGGAACCGGCTTCGGCATTATCACGACTCGCATATTCCGATATTCGCCAAGAGCATCTCTAAACAAGATGACCAATTATTGCGGCTTGGCACAACTTGAGTAGTCAATTTCGACACAATTTCAAGGGTTCAACTGTCTCCAAGATGTGCATACAGCACAAGTGTTTGTCCTCTCAGCGGCATTGTCCGTCCCAGTCATCGACCATCTCGCTCTTGTTAACGTCCGGATCCCACCAACCGTCGCTCTGGTTACATTGTTGAGAGATCCGATGTCTTTTAATCTGGAGAACAAATCCACTATCAGGGCTCTCCCATCTTCCAAGATGGGAAAGTCTCCTATGAACAGCACCTACGCCAGAAGAGTGAACGATCTGCCGCCCGTAGTTATTTTTACCATTGGATCCTCGGAATATTTCCCCTTGGGACACTCTTCCACTCATTGCAACCGTTTAGATGTTCCATGTCAAAGTTGGCTTCCTCCCCTCCAGCCAAGAAAAGCCTGGTGCAAGGGATGTAATCTGGAACAAGTTCTATTGCTTTCCTTATCCTCATGCTAATGCAATGCGCCCCAATAGTGCCGGGAGCTGAACTGAAGACCCTCACGAGGCCGCCGCCACTGGAGAAGTCTGGCCACTAAAATTCCTTTAGGCGATAACCATACCAATCATACACACTGTAATAAGCCAGCTTCTCAGCCCAAGGGCCTGGATCACAGCGTGCAGCGGGCCACAAATGGCGGCCAGCCAAGGCAGATTCCCTCGAAAATAAGCTTAATACAAGAGGCCTCTCCATCCTTTGCAGCTTAATTCGACCACTTTCTCTTCATTACTTCAACTCGAGGACTCTCGTTTCAGAAAAGGGTTTCTCATTACATCAGCCTCTGATCACAATTTCTCCTACCAACACCAATTAAAGGCCGCCCAATATCGTCCTCATACTCTCAACATGGCTGCTTCAAAAATGGGCCCCTTCGAGCGTGGCCAAAGATACACCGGCTTGACAAAACAAGCTCAACTATTCTATGAACAACACAGGAAGGATTCACAGTCATGCGAAGAGAGTGCAAAGACACTTTTCGAGGCAGCGACAGCCATCGCTGTTGCTCAAGGCACAACTTTGGACCAAATACTCGGTTTGCCTGATGCCTTCACCAACATGGTGTTTGATGGAGGCTTCGAGTACCATGGCCCCGAAACTGTCGGCGAGTTCCTCTCTCATGCCCAATGGTTTTTCCTGTGCTCGCTCGTGGGACTTGGCAACGCGTCTGCTGGAGCGTCATCACTCTTTTACTACGCCAGTGCCACGCTGTGTCTGGATCCCCGCAGCTATCCTATCTATGCTCGGATGCCTCTCGGTTCTTGCTTCCGCCTTGCGAGAGTACCTGAATCTCCTTTCCTGTACAAACGCCTTCTTCCATGGGCTCGGCTAGGTCATTTCTTCCAGGGCAAAGGAAACAGTACGGTTGTCATGATTGGAATGGAGCTGTTTGATGGCGACCTCGCCTACGAGGACTCTTCGAAACCCATCCACGATGTGGCACCATTGCGATTGAACGCCTGCGCGCATTCAACGATTATGAAGACCATTTCGGACAGCATCTCCAAGCTTTCAGCCAAGGCTTCAAAGCAAGCGGAGGACCCCAAGACTGCCTCCTCGTTTGACATTCGCAAGGAGTTCGACGCCGTCGCCCAGTCGTTGATCGCAGCATACGACAAAGCTCCCGGTGAAGCTCTGGAAAGGGTAGGAGATTATGACAGAATCTATCAAAAAAAGTATCTGGGCCAAGATCCTGACCTCAACGACTTTGTTTTCGAGTTGAAGAAGACGGCACCTACAAACATCATTCGTCTCGACATATCCCACGGTTTCGCTGTCAACTCTCTTTGGGCCGAGACGGGGGCTTATGACGGTGCGTTGTACGGAAAGTTCAGCTATGATGGCGCCGAGGAAAAGATCTTCTTAGAGGATGATGAGCTGATCACAGGGGCGACATGGAGGAAGGGGTTGTTGGCTAAGGATACCAAGAAGAAGCTCATCTTCGACTTGACCATCACCACCACGAAGAGGACCCTTGGACCCTTTGGCACCGGCGGCGATGAGATCGGGGGGGACTCTGTGAAAGAAGAATCCTTCCAGGTTCCTGATAAGATGAAGGTCTGTGGCATGGTCGACCTGGCAAGTGAGTTCATCGAGCACCGGGGCGATGTCGTCATGGAGAATGGGCCATATATTGCCGAGTTGCGCTTCCTTGTCGCTCCGGCCAACTAACGTTTTGGGCTCTGGGAGGAAGCACTTGGTACATCATTAAGACTGATTTGGGTGGAACGTATCTCTCATGTTGGGTGTTTCTTGGTCAAAAAGCTATCGGGAAGTTCTGTATTACCTTTACAACGCTAGTTTGGGTCAATGAGGCGACAAATGTGTCATCATCTCGTATGCTCATACTATTAATCTCGTCAAAGCCCTCTATACACTCGCCCATTAAGGGATTTGATCTCACAAGCTACAACCAGACAGTACCGACCAGCCCATGCCCCCGGATACGATACATGCAGTTATCACTAGCCCTTCAGCAAGAGTGGGAAATCTCATCATCTGTTCCCTCAGCCTGTTCTTGATGAATAGGAGCGTTCCTGTCGTGGAGTGAGGGCGGTTTTTGAGGGCGAGTTATTCATCGGAAACTCAAGTCTACCCACTTACTTTCTATAATGCTCAAGAGTTCTCCATCCATAATCCCGTGCACGTAGGCTTCTCCCACAATGTGGTAATGCTCGGAGGAATTGTCTTTCCGAATAATGAACGGCACACGCCCACCAGAAAGAAGGGCCACTACATCACCAGGCTGAGCAGAGGGAGGTGCCAGGCCTATGTACCCAGCCTTGGTAACGAAGAGCCTTCTAGACCATGACACATGGTGCATAGTACTCTCAAAACTCCCGCTGTTCTTTTCTGCGGGTCCGTTGGGGTGAAGAACATTCCGCAACGCACTAATGATCGAGTCGATACCAGGGGTCAAGCTTGAAGCCTCGCCTTCTTCCCTTGGAGTTTCATGCGAGCTCGCAAGGTATTGTGAGAGTTCGTCCCGCGCTTGTGATGCAAATGCAGCAAAATGTCGAACCCACTCTTGGGGAACTGGGTACTCATACGCCCCTAGACCAATATTTCCTACCAGCGTGCGCCAGAATGCGTCAACCATGGTGCCAGATTCGCCATTGACGGACGGATATCGTGCCCCAAAGTCCAGCATACCTCCCCAATTCTCCAATTTGAGCTGGCTTGCCCGGTCTTCCAAGGAAGCAATTTTTTCTATTGTGTCGAATATGTAGGCTGATAGAATCAGGGTGTTTGGGTCGGCGGGTGAATGACGAAGGCTGACCTGTCGCTCTGCTGCAGCAGCGTACAGGGTTAGGTTTCCGCTCCTGGGTGGCATGCAGAGGATAGAAACAACTTGATGAACGCTATAATCTGGTACCCAGCTCGGGAGTTGATGGAAATGGCGAAATCTCGCATCCTCGATACCGGAAAGAACATCGAGCGAGCCTTGGCTCATGAGGTGAAGAGTGACATCCCGAAAGACCTCGACTACCGACTTTCGATAATCTGGTCGGAGTAGAGGTGGCAGAGGCTCAGACCTCCGACTCTCAGCCAAGTTCATCAGGGCAAATATCTTGTCCACTGGCATCGTAGCCTTGAAACGTCGGGTCGATGCTAGCAAGAGATCTAGGCTCTGGCGTTCTCCTTCCTGATGTCGCACGCGGCAGTTCATCATGCCCGTCAGAAAGCCCGCGGCACCGGACACGTTGTACTCGTCATGAAGATGCTTGATCCAGGAACTTTCGACGAGGAATGTGGCAGCTCCTCCGAGGACGTCGAAGGGTAGCATCAACAACCCGCAGAATATCGAGGCGCTCCGGGAAACGGCGATTTCCTGAATGATCCAAGCGCGTTCGAATGCGGACCGGGAAATGAAATGCATGAGAGCACCCCATTTTGGGGAGGGATATGTTGGCAGTCCAACGACGTGCATGTAGATGGGGTTAAGCAGAGCATCAATGCCAGGACGCTGATGGCCTGATGCAGAGTGGGACATCTCCAAGCGATTCAGCGACACCAGCATGTCCATAACGTCCTCCGTGTATTCATCCGGCTCGCCGATCCAGAAAAGGTCCATAGAGGCGCGCTCGTATATTGCACACATTTGTCCGATCTGCTGCACACGCTCATCCTGGTCTCCTTGGTTGATACATATCTGATCAATCCAAATGATGCGCTCGCCGGCCGTCTGGCGGTAGTTCTGGAGGAAGTTCCAGAGGTTGAGGCTAATATTCAGGTACTTTTCATTGATCAATACCGGCCGCGATATCTTAGGCAGACTCTCTTCATGCCATGTGTAGGATAGCGCAATGTATCTCGGAGTGTCTTGGGCAGCAAGGTCTGCATCAAACATCCTGCATCGCAGAATATCTTCGCCGCCATCTGACAGGATCTGAAGTAAACGAAAACTGGTCGAGTTGGGGAGACGACTATACTGCAATTTTGGTGTGTCTCGTGGTACTTCAAGAGCTTGGGGGTCTATGCTGGGGAATATCTCTGAGGCGCTCACGGCCTCGCGGTTGGATGATCGCTGGCCTGAGATGGTGATCATGGTCTTTGGTTGAGAACTCATATCGTTTAGAAGTGTTTCGAAACTATACCATTTGGCCGCAGAGATACCAGTTGCCGATCGAGTTGAGGATCCAAGACATGGAAGCCTCCAAAACGGAGGCGGTTGAAGATAAGCGCTGGAGCCTAGCTTGCAGGGCAGATTGAGAGGCAGGGCAGAATTGCCGGAAGATAAAAAGTCCGACAGACTCTTCCGTGGGAATCAGCCTCATTCTGTGAGGGGTTGAAGCTGTTAGACAGACCATTGTGAGGTTCCAATGGCTTAGGCAACGTTGGCCAACACGTCTACTTGTCAGCATGTTGAAGAAATGCAGGCGAGTGAGAAGGAGAGCCACTTTGTCACCTTAGGCTCCACCTGGGAACTTAAAGGGACCTTCCTTTATAAGATGGTCCATTGAGTAGCCTTGACCAGGTCGTGAGGTAGATGCATGGGTTGAGCATCACTGAGTCGGTAGTCCACTAACGTGCGCCTTCTCCAAACACCCGATGTTCGAGCCTGGGTCGTCCAATTCGATCAACACTTATTGAGATCGATTGTTGGATCATCAATAGGTCCACACTGAGGTCAAATTACATGGTAAAATGCAAGTCTTGGGAACAGCAAATCTGGGCTGGGGCCAATAGCGCTGTCCAGAAGCTGGGATGTTGACATCGCCAACGCTACAGTGGGGTTCACGCATGGCACGGGGACGTTGGGAGGGCGATTGCTAACCAAACTGACAACGATTCTCGATATCTACTAGAAGAAATAAGTGCTGAAATAAGTAGGCTTCTAGTTTCTTTTTTGCAAGGCAATTTTTATTCATTTCCAGCTATGCCAACCAGCGAAGTCGAGGAATCATCTCAGTGGGCACAGTGGTTTTTTCTTCAAGCCACAGCGCGCCCTCCAAGGACCTCCCGCTAACGCCATAGAGAGCGTGAAAATTGCCCCTTGAGACTCGAACGACGAAAAGATTGATCAAATAAAATCAACAGTTGACAAAATGATTGCCTCAAATACAGACAATAGACATCAAGACTACAGCAGCCAATGTCCATTGGCTGGTTCTGTGAGACTCCCCTCTCCGTTCAGACCATCTTGACTCGAGAAAAGTGACTAAGCCCAAAACTCCAACCATCCTCGCCGCGTGACGTTATCACCAAACTCCGCTCTCACATCGTCGACTCATTCTTCAGCACTCACCACAGACTCATCCTGTGACTGGGCGGCTCAATGCGGCGATGGAGCTTTCGCTAGACGACATCTTGTACTCGGGCGGCGACAACACCGAATTGGCCATTCCGTACGACGACGTCGATGATCTCGCCCCTCAATCACGCAGCTCCTCAAACTCACTCGCAGGCGCCAACAGCCATGTCGACGCGCTCTCGCACACCTCCAACCCAAGCAGCGGGCTCGACATACCGAGTCCGGGATTCCCAAATGTCCAGATCGACTGGCATGCCGACTTTCAGCAGGTCAGGGCCGTGACTGGTCCTCCCGCCGATGACTTCTCATTTCTCAATCAGCCTGCTCTTGACTGGGGTAATCCACCGCCTATACCAACCAGCAATGACCCGATAAAGACGCCAATGACTACTATTGATGAGTTCTTCATCAAGAATGGCGCTTCTCGGCCTCCGGCGCCTTGCACAAACTGTCGCCGACGCCGCCTCCAGTGCCTCATCCTCCACACCACCGCCGACAATCCCAACCCTACCAAGTCGTGCTCCAGCTGTGTAGCTCTGTTCCGTGAGTGCAGCTTATCCGGACGTCAGAAGCGAGAACCTTCCGCCTTTGAGACGTCTGAGCCAGTCATTGGTCATCTCCATGGAGTGAGCGAGGACAACGTTCTGGGTGTACCGACGACCATCCAGGAGGGCCAAAGTGGCCAGTCACAGCCTCAAGAGCTGTCACTTGCTGCATTGTCCGGTAAAAGGGCGAACACACGATCAGTAAGAAAGACGCGAGTGCTAAGAAACTGGTTCATCTCTCACATTGACCATCCCTACCCATCCGAGGAAGAAAAGGTCAGCCTCGCCCAGCAATCTGGGCTCAGTCGGAGCCAAGTAGTCAACTGGTTCGCCAACACGAGACGTCGCCACCGACTATCATCAGCCTACTCTACATCTCCAGGCCGTGGTCGCCAAGGATTTGCACCGGGATCACCCATGCCTCACTACCTCCGCAAGAACATGTCGCCTATGGATCGTTGGCGCAACTCACCACCTGAAGAGGAAGGGGTCTCCGCATCTGCCATTCAGAACGCCCTCTCTGCTCAATCCAGCGCTCACAGCTCATTCGAGGGCTACGACTTGGGGATATTCGATGTTCCCGGTTCGTCTGTGAGCAACGACTCGCTCTGGCAGTCTGCCTTCCAAGATGTTTCATCGAACTCGGCATCCTCGTGCTACTCATTCCGCTCGAGGGAAAACACGTTCCTGTCCCACTCTGCAAACAGCTCAGCGGGTGAAGGCCCTTCCATGTCACGACCTACATCATCGAGGTCAAAAAGCAAGAAGTTTGTGGGTTTCCAGTGCACGTTTTGTCGACAGAGCTTCAAGAAAAAGTACGATTGGGTGCGACACGAGAGATCCATTCACCTCCCCGGTCTCGACGCATGGATCTGTTCGCTTCCCGTCTCTCCCGACCAGTCGTTCCTCGTCTGGCGCGTCAACGAGAGCAGCCCCCAATGTCTCTTCTGTGGCGACGACTCACCAAGCGATGAGCACATCCAGGCTCACGAGTTCGACACCTGCGCCGAGAGACCAGTCTCGGAGCGCAAGTTTACGCGCAAAGATCACCTCTGGCAGCATCTGCACAAGTTCCACGGCTGCCGCAAATGGGACGGGTGGAAGCCGGACCTCAGCCTGCTCCAACACCGCCAGGATGCGATCAGGAGCAAGTGCGGCTTCTGCCAGGTCATGATGGACAGCTGGGAGGAACGGGCGGATCACCTGGCAGCGCACTTCCGGTCGGGGTTGACGATGGAGCACTGGGTCGGCGGGTCAGGGATACATGATCCCGGGGATATGGATATCGAAGAGCGGCTTGTGACGTGACCGAGGAGGGTTCCCAAGTGGGTATGCGGTCGGCATGTAGACCGGCTATGGGCCGTGACTCTGGGGTTGGACGCGGACTAGGGTCGGGAATAGTGATCAAGTACTGTAATGTCCAGACCCTGCAGCCCGGACACGTGCGGATCCTGTCAGCTGCCGGGCCTCCACTTGTCTAGCTCAACGGCCCCTTGGCATTGATCGTGTGAGAAGGCTCAAGACGTAGTCTCAGAGTGCAATGGCGGAAGCCTCCAACTTGCCCCAAGAAAACCGCAGCTGAAAAAACTTTCACAACAAGAGTCATCATCCTTGCCCCTGTGGGGAGTCATGAAGTTGCATTGCAATACGGACATGTGAATCCGGAGTTCGGTTCGGCCTCCAACAAGAACCCCCCACACCCCCGGTCAACTGACTTGTCAACCTCAGCCATCCATGCAAAGTCTCGAGGCCCAGAACCAGAAGATTCCTGTTTATTCCCCCCCGTCTCCCCGGGAGGATTACCTCTTTGGCTGGATCGGGAAACGTCGCACCGCTTGCGGGGTTTTTTTATTAATGGCGTTTGGGTTTTTTTTCCCTTCTTCTTGAGCTCTCCTTCTTTCTCTCTCTCCTCGGTATTTTCTTTCCTTTCCTTCATTCTTACTCACATCTCTCTTACTGTTTCTCCTTGCGTGTCTAGGCTGTCACCAACAATCACTCTTCACTTTAACAACAACAACAAAACAACAAAGACCAACCTCCCAACAGTCAACATGATCATCACCCGCGCTCTCTCCGTCACCAACTTTGTTGTCGCCAGCTCGGCGCTCAGCTTCCAGGTGGGTGTGCTGTACCCGTGGCACAAGCAACTGGACGACGACTTCGAGGCCCTCAAGAGGGAGCACATGCGCGTCCTCACGGCCGTCGAGTCCAAGGTCGAGCAGGGACAGGACTCTCCTGCCTTTGTCGACGAGAGCCGCCGCAGCATCCGTGGCATGCTGGGCAACCTGGCTGCCTGGAAGGCCACCTGAGCGAAAAAATGAGAGGCCGCCGACTTCGGGGGTTTGGGCGTCAGCACCCCTTAAAACAACACATCAACAACACCAAACCTTCTCCCCCTCCTCCCTAAAACTACACCTTGGCGATCGATGACAATACAACAGCGATGGAAACATCAATCAATCACCCTACATCGCTCTGGCATCTTTTTTGCCACTCTCTCACGACACTCAATCAACATTCTTGCGCATCCGGAGTTTCTCGGCGTTTTGCTTCGGCCCGGGTGGGGCCGGTCCACGGTCTCGACCCGGGTGATCACGTGCACCCCCCGAGCGCCACCACGGTTTCTCCCGACTGCCGGACCATCATCACCGGGGGGCCTCGGCACGGGATCAAATCAGGGGGGTACACAATACATTTTACTTTTTTGGCTCATGATACACACAACACCCCATACAGAAAGGAATATTGCATCTTGACATTTTTATTCCTGTTTAGACAGCCTAGACATCAAGTCATATAACAGTTAGAATGAGATTTGCCTAAGACCATCTACTCTCTCTCCCTCTTCGCGTGACGTCGTCAATGTCTGGAGTGCATGATCGATTTACCGCCCCTGTGCTCGCTTGGGTTTCACTCGAGGACAAATGGATCCGTTGGGCCGTGCTGCAGCGCCAAATGCTACGTAATCGCGACCGGGAACAGCATCCTTGCAGTCGGGAATAGGGTAGCTCTGCATGCCATCGGCGAATAACGCAACGAAAAAGCAACTTTGTTTGCAACCCCAAGAAAGACAGATACATGTGAGATAACCTTAAAACTGTATGATATGTGTATGTCAATAGCTCTTTTCCACGTTTGCCGGTTGTGGTGGTGGGGCGAAGGATAGCATGCGCTGTCGATCCTGGTTCGCAACGTGGTATGCCAGACGCGAGCGTGTCATGATCAACAACAACAACAACAACAACACGGTAAACATCAGTAGAGCCGCTCAGATTCGCCACGATGTTAGTATAAGATATAGTGGCTCCTAAATAAGAATCTGTATATTTACGTAGGTGATTGCAGTATCAGAGCTGTTATTTGACCCAGTTCGCGCGTAGGTGTCACCCGCCTTGGAAGAACTAAGCCGGTTGGGAAACATCTAGAGCTACAGTGAACTTAGCCCAGCCTTAACAACAGTTTTTTGGAAGATGGAATTGACTTCATGATGTATTAATAACTTCGTTATTGCAACTTCGTCAACATTAAGCCATGCAAGGCAATAGGGATAATACAGAGAATAAAGTTGAATAAATATTCATTGGTCAATAATCGGGTAGACCAGATGACAACAACCTCACCACTTTGCAGCGTAGTTTCGAAGGACATACTACTTTCAACTAGTCATCTCATTTGCTGCTATTCCGGGCTCATTCGATACTCACGAAACTATGCTTAATTACAGGCCATCTCTCCCTTTGCGTGTGGTCATTTTCACAGGGTGCTCATCTCAGACCAAATACACCCGCTACCATCCGACTGAATAGTGCTGAGTAGACATTGGCTAGGTTCGAGCTTTCTTGTTGCACACGTCCCACGCAGTCAAATCGCGGTTGTGATGAACCGATTCTTATTAATTAAATTGCTGTCATCTTTACCATCCACCTTGGGTGCCCGTTAAGATAAGGCCTCGTTCAACCCTGGGCTTACTGGGCACCGCACACGCGGGTGAGGCTGGTGTCATCAAAGGCAATAAGGATCCTCTCGTAATCGCCCTCGCAGCTAACACTGAACACAACCTCGACATCTGTGGCATCCTCACTCTCGCTAGGCGTGCTCCAGAAAGCATTTCCCTGCTGCCAGCCGACCGGACCGGCGCTGCCGAGCCGAGGGCCTTCCGAAAGCTCCTGGCCGTTGATGCTTGGGGATATGGTGCAGAAAAAGATGTCTGCGTTGACGGAGCTGTAGTTGAGCACGTAGTACTGGAGCCGGTAATTGTGAGGGCCGACACTGGAGATGGTCTGGCGGAACGACACGGAAACGTCACCCTGCTCGACCGTGGCAACGCTGGTTTTGGCTATTAGTCTGTGTGTCAATGGATGCTGGAGTGAGATGACATACACGCTGTAGGGATAGGAACGGGCTAGGTCGCCGGTGAACTGGGTTCCTTGGTCGAAGACCCAAGGGGTGCCGTTGTCATTGTCGTCGAAGCTGGGGTTGGCAAGGATCTGGGTCTCGACACAGACCTCAGCGGAAGAGGTTGTGGCGGTGGTGCTGATGACGGTCGAGGACTCCTGGGTGGAGGTAGAGACCTCGGTGATAGTCGTGGAGGTGTCGATGCTGATGGTAGAGGACTCGGTTGCAGTGGTGGACTCGACACTGATGGTGCTGGATGTCCCGGTGGCCGTAGAAGATCCCACACTGACAGTCGAAGAAGCCTCTGTGGTGGTGGTAGCCACGGTCGTCGATCCCGAGGGTCGGCAGACGGCAGCGTTGGCGCCGAGGGCACCAAAGGCCGCGAGGAGGGCGATAAAGTGACGAGCCATTGCGAATGGAATGAATTAACGAGTGACGGATAGCAAAAGCTATAGATGATCAAGCGAGAGACAAAGAGCGACTGCTTGAGAAACACGAGAAGGGGAGATCTCTGATGCTTATGAATACCCACTTACAAGATAAAAATGTCAGTGTTGTTGGTTGTTCGCAATCTCTCGACGCAGGACTAATCACTTCCGGGCAAGCCGCTGCCGTTGAAGACCCGTATTTGCTTGTTAGCGCGCAGCTGAAGCCAATATTTCACCAAACTATCGATTATAGATCAAATGGTTTCCAGGCACGTAGCGAATCAGTCATCTTGCCGAGAAGTGACGGGCGCCTCGCTTCTTGATCTCGTTGTAACGGGTGCCTCCAATGCATGGTCGAGAGGGGCCGTTGAGAAACGGTTGTGGCTGTTGGCCAAGACGATTGCGCGTCCAGAGAGAGTAATGAGCCAACACATGGTAGAAGAAACAGATAATCGATAATTGCTGACTGTAAAGCATGGGTATTCGTGTATCTGTGTGCGTCGCTAATATAAACCTTCCTGTCCGGCATTGGATGGTGTTGGGACCGTGTTCTTCCTCAATCCACTGAGCACTTCCATAAACAACCACAATTATGCCTTCCTTCATTCATCCACCTTGAAATGAACCGGGTTGTTGAAGCTATTCGTTAATGCGACCTGGAAATAACCCGCCGACGACTCCTGCGACGCCGCCACTCGAATGGGTGTTGAGTCGAATTGCTGTGAGATCCTGACCACCATGGGTGTCTCGCCGCTGGTGATGTCACCGAGGTGCGAGCTGATGCGTAGGAGGATGACGAGAATGCCGAACAGGGCGCCTGTCGCGGCAAGCTTGACAAGCAGGTCGAAGAAGGCGATGACCTTGAGGAAGCTTGATGACTTCTCGGGAGGGGCCATGACGGGCGCGGGAGGCTGCGTAAGCGTTGGGTTGGCGTCTGGGGTCGGGGACTTTTCAGCCATCAATCTAATGAGGCGCGATGGCGTTTTGCAAGTGGCGGGCCGAGTCAAAGGCGGTGGAGAGTGTGAAGTGTGAGTTGGTGATGGCGTAGCCCAGGATGAGAATTCCACCAGACAAGCACCAAAATGAGGATGAGATCATGTCAAAAGTTAGGCCAAGAAACTGGGAAAAGTGGACTTAAATAGAGTGCATCTCACCGCAACCACATCCTCACAGGGCTGAAAGATATCCAGGATCCATCGTTTCAATTAGGCTCATAAACTCATTCAAGGGGCACGCCGTGATTCTTGGCATGTTGCAGTGCAGATGGTGGCTGACACAGGGCAGAGATAGTACGCTAACACTTTAGCGACGGTTTGGCTGAGAAGCTTGGTGGAGATGCCGGCTCTCCCGTTAAGCAAACATCTCATCGGCGCCTCATTGCCCCGTCTGCTGGGATCTTCTCCAGCTGAGCGACACCCCTGTCGAATAGGATCAATCCTACGCATCACAACCCCACGAAATCGAGTTAGGCACTCGAGCAGCAGCGGCCGATTTGCCAAGATCAGTTAGACATTTATTAATAGAGCCCCCTAACGACAAGTCAAATTCGACAATCGTCCTTGATACATCTTGTGAAACCGCCACATGACCTCCCGCAGATTCCCGTGCCACATAGCCCAGATTCCAGAACACTTTTCGACCCAGCACCCTCTCGATGGATTAGACCTCTCACACATGAATCGTTGACTTGCTAGACAAGAGAACCTCAATCCCAATGTCTGCACTTGCAGCGATAGCAACGTACGAGATAGCTTGGACCGAGGTCTTGAATCCAGGAACCGAACCCGTTTCCGCAGTTGCGGCATTCTCCACGGCGGTTCACAATGCCCAGGGCGTCACCTATCTTCTTTTTCAATGCCGTTGTTTCGTTCTTGGCGGTATCTTTCTCAGTTGTGAGGTCATTGTATTGGGTGGTTAAGCTTCGCACTTGCTGCTGCAGTGCGTTGCGTTGAGAAGACAACGTAGTGTACTTCTTCCTCTCGGCGTCAAGGGCCTCCTGGTGACCCTGGCTGATGCGGTCCCGCTCAGATACGGCTGCGAGCTTCTGCTTTCTCTCCTCGTCAAGAGCACGTTGAGCACTGTCGCGTTCCATCACCAAGTCCAAGTTCTTCTTGGTGGCAAGGTCGCATTCTGTAGATGCGGCCGAAAAGCTGTCCTTCAGGCCAGAGAGGTTCTGCTGGAGTGTGTTGATGATCTCTTGATCCCTCACCCTTTGATCCTGCATCTTCGCAAGCTGGTTCTCATTCGCCTGCAGCTTGGCAACAGTCTTTTGGAGTAGCTTCAAGCCGAAGTTGGGCAAGGTCGTGAGCTTTTCGAAACCAGTGGTGTTCAACAGGATTTGGACGTGCTCCGCGGTGAAGGAAAAAACTAGATCGTGGAGCTGGGCATCCTCGCTCGACTTGTGGGCGGCAATGGCCAGGTACGGAAAGATTTCGACAGGGAACTCGTCGCTTGAGATGATGTCCTGAATGTACTTGTTGGCCCGATCGCAGAGTTTAGGCAGTTTGTAGTGATGGCCAATCGCGTTGACCTCGACATGGCAGAGGAGGCTATCGCGCACCACAGCTGGGGGAGGAGTAGATGGAGGAGAGGGGCCCGGAGGCAGAGCTTCGAGCGTGCTGTTTCCATATCCATTGACTGTAAATGATGAGAATCGGGATTCACGAGACGCAAGATGCGTGGGAGAAAAGTTGTTACCTTGCATGTTGGGAGTAGGCGCCCACTCAGACGTGTTGGCCTTGCAGAGGACATCGCCGTTGATGATGTAATCCTCATGGTAGAGGAAATCAACCATGCATTCGACTGTGGCCAGGTCGAAGCCTGTGATGTGTAGCGAGCCACTCCGTGACTCCTGAAGGCAAGGTGAGCAAGCTGCACTGGTGCTCCGAAGTAAACATCATCAGCGATGACATACCTTTGAGGTCTTCTCCAAGGCCGCGGCGATGACGGGAGACTGGGCACAGACGACGACTTTGTGAAGCTTGAACTCCTTTCCCTGGCAGGTGATGGTGCAGTCACTGAACTTGCCCGTCTGGAGAAGCTCAGAGAGCATGCCGTTATTGACGGCCGGAGGTGGCATGCTGAATAGAGGTGAAGTGCAAAGTGTAATAATAGAAATCAAGGGTTGCACACGAACCGAGTCTTGTATCACGATGCGGCTGCGCTCCGAGAGAGGCGAAACTGGGGAGAGTTGAAAGAACGAGAGATGAGAGAGTAGAGATGTGAAAGACGCGCCTCACGATCATGAGGCGCGACGATTTCGCGTGCCTGTTCGTGTATCCTAAGGCTTAGGATGAGGGGTGCCGCCGGGCAACTGGCCTTTCGCTGTAGCAGGAACACGCCGCTGCTCCAGAGCTTTCGAAAATGACACCTGGAGAATTTCGATCAATGTACATTCATGAATTGTCACTGACGCGATTAATATGGAGGAGAATTGGATGGGTTTAAAATGGTTGAGGAGATCTGGAAATAGGATGAAGGAAGGAGGATAGATATCTTGTCACTGGTGTTGACTTGTCCCGCAGAGCCTCCCAACTCACTCAAAATGGTATCTATAAGCTCTACCTATCATTGCATTTCAGTTTGGCCATGACGAGGTACAAGTCTATCCGAAAGAGAGAATTTCTTTCGATAAATCCTTGCGCAACGACCACCAAAATCGCCAAGGCAAGGAATACTACCTATGCACTCAGCTCAGCTTGCCCTGCCAATAAGCTCGAGCACCCCCAAGTTCAAAAGTCTCTCCTACAAAGCTTGATGGAAATTATCTTCAACTAGTTATTAAGTAATAATTTCCATTCTCTTGTATCCAAGTCTGGCCGTTTGGTGTGGAATTGGGGATAATGCTCGACGATCTGGGGATACTCATCCACGCACTTGACCAGGGAGGAGAGACAAAGAAGGGAAAAGTCTGATAGGAGCTGGTCCTATCTTTTTCAAGTTTTCTTCTAGTTTTTTAATAAAAGTGCCAGGAACGAAATCCCATTCTCATTGTCTTCGATGACAATGAGTTCATTGATAGCGTCGCTTGAATGCCTTTGTATCCTCCCTCGCTCACATCATACGTTCCCATTCTCTTGGTGTTGTCTAGAAGCGGTCAGGATCACCATAAAACCACCCAAGATCTGTTCTTATTGGACAATTGATGGCCCGCGACAGCACAGTTGGGACGCCACAGCCTGCATCCGACCCCCCCTGTCACGTCAAAAACATCGCAGAGATGTTATCGCAACAGCGTATTTAGGTGAAATCAGTTTACGTCGCTGCGATGATTTCTTTTCATTTAACCGCAAGCTTTCCCCCTCAGAAGTTATCCATGACCCAGCGCTCTCCTCCGACCTCATTATTGTCATCCGCTATCCCACAGCGCAAAGGTCAACAATCCACTCCCGCTCCGCCAAGACTTGAGAATCCCATGTCCACTAGAGAGGTGAGTACTCATCTAAGCAGCATTGCCCTTTCACGATAATATTGCCTTTGCCTCTAGAGATCATATTCGTAACGTGACTAGGTTCAAACAAACACCCCTCGGACTGAAGGCTCAGGGAATAAGGGGCAGCCGTACCAAATCCAGCGTCTGCTCAACAACGACCCCGAGAACGACACTACTCTCTTGGGTTTTGTTTTTCAGCGTTCGCTGGCAAATGCGGTAGACTCTGGAGTTCCTGCTGAAAACTTGGCTCACCTCCCACAAACGAGCGGAGATTACTATTCTTTGGCCTCCGGAGCTGTGGGCTATCACGAACAGCGATCTGGCAGCCGTATCGGAAACATCAACGCACGCTTCGGTAGCGGTTTGGGCGGATAATTGCTCAATCCGTCCATCTTAGAATATCTTCTCATTTTCATCTTGACTACACAACCCGAGACGACCTCATGTCGCCCCAAAGGACTCCTCAGCGCCAGGCTGTCAAAGGTAACGGCCCCGTACCGCAAAGCAACGCTCCCGACGCTTCAAAAGTACCCGAAACCATGAAAAAACAACAAACAGATCTCAAACTTCGCTGCCCCTTCCGCGCTCATGCCGACAAATGCCTTGGTGATGGCATGGAGGTTGGATTGCTCGCCTGTGCGAAAGGCAAGACTTTCCCAGGGATAGACAAACTCAAGTAAGTTGGGTGATCCAGAAGCTAGTAATTACGTTCACTAACTTATGCCACAATGTAAGTGAGCATCTATCCCGGGTTCATTCGCTCAAGTACATATGTCTGCCCTGCAAGACGAAATTTCCGTCCGTCAACAAAGCTGATCTGGCAAAGCTGAAGCAAGACCATGCTTCTTGTGAAGAGAAACCCTGGCCCAAGGAAGAAAAACACGTCAATCAATGGAACTTGATGAGCCAGGAGCAGCATAACCGGTGGACCGCCTGGACGAGTGCAAATAACAAACGCCATCAGCCTGACGATGGGCCACGAGAAAGGAAACCATTTTGGAGCTGGAGGAAGATTTACGAGAGCCTCTATCCAAACACCACCAGATTTCCGGCTGCATCTATAATCCACGGGGGATTGGAGGATGCTGGCCGAGTGGCTTTGAAGGACAGCGACCAGAGGCCTGATGCCATATCCAGTGGCGAGCCACAGCAACCTTCTGTCGACGACGCTGCAGCCTCTCCCAAGCGTTTGAAAGACACGACCTTTGACGAAAGGCTCAGCCCACTCCCAGAATTCTTGAGTCCCTACTCCGCGGACCGGGGGCTTGGACAGGGGTGGCAGCTGGAGACAGGGAGTCAAACCTCATGGCCAGGGACCTCGACCGGCCCCGAGTCCATGGCATACTCATCGACATCAGGGAACACCGATATCCTGGGGCCGATGACTCCCTCCTACTCCTTCACCAACGAACTTCCGCCTGATTGGCTATTCCCCATTGATGATGCCCAGTCTTACACTGTTGAGAGGGACATGGATATCTTTGATGGAAATCCGCAGGGTTTCTTCAGCCAGGATGACCCAAACTCGAATTTCTCTGAAGCGAGGGAGAAATAGGGCCGTATGTGAATGTTGAGGAGGGATATTCATTACTGTGTATGAGGGAGTTTCTCTTTTTAGTACTTATGGGAAACAGAAGGTTGGTCAAGGTCGCAATAGTAGACTGTTTGGGACGCAGCAACAGATTTTGTTCTCAAGACTACAATTGCATCAACGTTTTCACAATGCATACCTATCTCGACTAAGAGAGCCTTGGATGGCTACTCAGGGCTCGAAACGATTTCCATCTAGACATATGGCTACCGATATATCACCCGTGGGAATATCATGCACTGAAGACGTTCTGTTGATCGGCTCATGGCCGATGCTGAGGTCTGTTATCACCGTCATACTTCTGGTCTCTTTGCCTTGATCCTGGCTGAAAACCAACCTTGCTGCTGACTGGCCAGCTTTTGCACTTTGGGCGAGCGCGGGAGCCGGGAAGCCGAGAGCGCTCAGCCGCACGCACAGATGCGTGATTCATGCGGGGTTGAGAGAAGAATGCCTTGTTGCCTGGGCATCAAAACGCCTAACCTGCCTCAACTCAAGAATCCTGTTTGTCTTATGCCTTGTCTGCTTTGACATCTCCCTTTCTTCTTCTACGAACTTGCCCAGGCTCTTCACCCAGTCGCCCAACTCAACAACGCCGTCGACCCTCATGGCGGACTCTGGCGGAATCATTAATCGGCTCAGGGCGGCTAAGGAGCGGGCAGTTGCAGCTGCAAACCTCGGCTTTGACACTGCCCTCACAAAACAAGACACCTCAACGCAGGGGGATGAGATCCTGGAGAATGAAAGCTTCATGACTGCGAAGGACCTTGCGATGCAGTTTAGGAACATGTGTCCTGAAACTCCGAATTTCCTCCTTGCTTACAAACAGCGTGTTGAGGAAATCTACGGATCGGCTGAGACTGGGTTCATTGCTGGGTATGCTTTATCAATACGCGCAACTCTTTGCGAAATGACGGAGGCAAAGTTACCCTATCTGAGTCTTGGCGGAGCTATTGTTCATTTACATCTCCTCGCTTGCATCATAGCACTTGGTTCGAATGCTGAGGAGGCTATGAGTACCTGGGAAGCCATCGTAGCTCTCCCGATGTTGGGTCAGGGTGAATTACGGCGAGGCGTTACTCGTTCCCAGCTCGCCATGTGGGATTCGATCGCGCGTGCATGGATTGAAACGGGCGACAGATGCATGTCAAAGGAGAAAAGCCAGCTTGAATCTCTACTCCAACAAGTGGACCTCGCCCCCTGGAAGATGTTTTCTCTCACCTTCGACAATCATACTGGATCACAGAGGATTTCTGACTTGTTCAATGCATGGCTCTCTGCCTTGACCGTCATGGAGAATCTCGCGTCGGGGCAGCCTCAAGAGGTACAAGATGGAGAAGTACTGAAGCTGTTTTCAGCATTCCATCTATACCCTGACGTGTATGTATTTGGATCTCGCAATGCCGAGGCCCATATGCATGATGCTTTGGTGCCACCACGGGGCGTTTTAACCGTTGACTTCGGCCTAGGCGCCAAAGCGACATCAAACGAGATCCTCCGGGCCCTCTCGCTTCCTGATTTGTGATGCTATGGTCATCTACTGGGTCGGCGTCTCCCTTTGCCCGCATCGTATCTGTTTGGTCTTGGAATACTCTCGGTATGGGCTGGTGAGGAACTGTGGTTGTCTGCGATGGGACCCTGTCCTATATACTAGAGTAGAGCAGTCAGGAACCCTGGGGCTTAAAAGGTTTCTAGGGAAGGGAAACAGGGCGTGTTAAGCAAAGGCAGGCAAGATAGCATTTACGAACGGATTCTCTCGTGAAGGTGACACCACCTCCAGCGAGAAGACCGCACGGAGTAGGGTTGGCTCAATTTGGACTGGGTTCGGATGGCTTAATTAGGCTGTAGATCGCTCGTCGATAAAGATGCGCCATTCATCAATAGTGTGTGAACTAAACTTTCCGCCAGAGCGGTTCGTGCATCATCCGGAACGCCTTTCGAGCAAGTTTAACTTGATTTTACAATAGTAGGCGGCCTAGACCTGGCCATGGAGTGCGGTGCGAGCTGAAAGGGTCCAACCATGTGAACCAGAGGCCCAGCTAGAAGGGAAGCCTTCAGCTAGCCTTACGCCATGTCTCAGGAGACAAATGATGGCGGTGGTAGAAGGAGCAATATAATGCGAGGACAAGTCGCACCCAGTGGTGCAAAAAAACCCTCTTTTCGTTTCCAACAGTTCCTTTCATCAACTTCTCTGACCACCACCATGAATGTTGAACAACAGCTTACAAAGGCTCTCCAGGCCCAATTCGAAAACGACAATGCCAATGACAAAAGACTGGAGGAGATCACGGAGCAGATCAAACACTCGATCATCCACCAACACAACTGGGAGGAATTTCTCCATCCGATGCCGGTTCTGATACAGTCAATTGCAGCTTGTTTCGCTGCTGCAAGGTGTGACATGACGCACGGTTACGGACCCAACCAGCCAGTCGGGAAGTTTGATAGTTTGACGTCAGTCTCTTGATCGAATCTTTTTGGGCTTGCACTAACTGTGAGGCAGCAAAGAGCAGCTTGCCAATAATTTGGACCGGTGCGCCGAACTCGGTGATCGAGCGATGATGCTATTTCACGAAAACATGCTTGGTGTTAGGCATGGCTTCATGAATTTCGATTTCATGGTATGATGAAAGTGACGTTACTACTGAGAGATGCAAGGCGCTGATATGATTGCAGGCTGAGGACGTTGTGAGGTTTATGGAGGGTAAGTGACCAGCCACCATTCACAATACGTTTGATAGCTCTAACGCCGAAGCGGTAGATCCTGAATTGGCCGGCAGAATGCTTATGCCTAGAGTTGATGACCTTAAGAAGTATATGGAAGGGGCGTATTCCAGCATTAAAGAGATTGATGGGGCTCTGGAGAAGTGGTTGAACCACACCACGGCCTTTCATGCGGGCTGTCTACAGATGGAATCGAGGAGGAAGAACGAAGTGTGGAATACTGCAATGGATCAATTCAGATTCACCCCCCAGGCGAGCACTTCGGACGCGCAAAGAAATGCAACACAGAGATTTGGGCAACAAGCCGCCTCTGCCTTTGCGGCTTTCAAGAAGGCAGCTGAGATTTGCCCACCTGAGTAAGACACCTCCAAAGTTTCTCTTTCATGGGCTAATGTTTTTGATAGAAGCGATATTATAGGCCAACAGGTTGTGAGAGAGTTGGCTGATTTCGCCTCGACCTCTTTTGGCCAACTTCTCGAATCCTACAGCCAGAACCTCTTACCTGACAGATATGGCGCGCCGAATGCATATGTGCGAAGAAAGCAGCTTCTCTACACTGACCCTGCCTACGCCGAAGTCAAGAGGAATATGGTCTACTTTGAGCTCATCAACGGTGTGGTGAACGGCGGTGACATGCGGTCACCCGAGAGCCTCTCTTTTGCCAAAAAGATGCTGTCTGAAGCGAAGGATTCCTTTCAGTATCTTGCGACACGCGAAGAGCCTAGCCAGCGGCTGCTCTCGGCACTTGATAACGCGATTAACGTAAGTCGCGACCAGGACAGCGAAGGCATAAGCTGACTATAGAATTCAGATTGCCAACCAATTGGGGCATGGAGTCGTCTATCCGGGAACAGACGTATACTCTCTGCAGCTTTCGTACAAGGAGACATACCTCTCTGTTCAAAAGCTGGCAGCCATCGGTCGGGCCCTACCTGGGTCGGGTGTAGGAGGGGTAAGTGGTGGTTCTCCAGACATAAGAATTCCAAAGAACGGCCAGGTACTGATGATTCACCAACAGGGGCCTGTAATGGGTACGAGCCAAGATCTACGGTCAATTATCTCTAGAACGTACGTCGGGTCTGTCGAAACCCGGGCCATCCTCGAATCAGCCAAGTGTCGTTTGGCAACAAAGCAGAAGTATCTGTTTCAATCCCACGAACTCTACAGCGAGACGCACGACAAAATCGGCGAGCAATCATCCAGGATCACAGAGATCATTCAGGAACTGGGCGAGCTCGCCGAGAATAACAGGATGGGTCTGGTGTGTGCATCATATCCTTCCTGACACCCCTAAGTGACTAACTAGAGCCTGTCATAGGAAGAGATCAAGACTATTCTCGTTCGGTCTGCCGAGCTGATTGCTCATATTAAGGGCCAAGTTATGACGTTGTGTCGCTTCTTCAAGGCAGCTGTCACCGCCATCGACGCCATGACTACGTACATGATCAACCCTTTCCTGGAGATGGCTGATATAAGGAGCGGAGAGGGGAAGCGCCTTGGGAACTACAGCTTGGGTGATCTCAAGCGAACAGTAAGCTTCTTGCCGGTATTCCAACATAGTCTTTGCTGACGTATCGAATTCTAGGTCGCATCGCAAGCCGCCATCACTCTCCGTGCATATGTCAGTGTGTTCAACGATTTCTCACGCCAGTGGAACGATATCTGCCACGACCACATCATGAACGGCTTGGGAAGGACACAGCAGCTCCGCTTCAAATTTCCATTCAACGAGATTGCCTCTGAAATTGATCAGTTGCAGGGCTGGTCAAAGCTGACACGAGGCCGGATGCTAAACATGAGCTACCAGGTAAGTGACCCTCTCAGTTGGAGTTTTATGCACTGACTGAGCATTTCTTGTAGTGGCGCAAAGATGTGCTTCAAAAGATTGGGGAGCGGGATGACAAGGCCAAACTTGACAATAAAGACCTGGTTCTTAAGCCGGAGACGCTGCAGGCGATTGATGCTGGGATGAGAGAGCTGGAGCAGGTTGCCAAGGATGCTATCACGACGAGGTTTGACAGTTCACCTCTTAACCAGTTTGGTTTGAACTAGAAGCTTGATAGTGATATCTTGGACGGGAGGCTTGGTGGTCGCTGACATATTTCTATACACAATACTATTGCTTCATTCTTTTGATACAATCCTTCAAGCTCTTATCGTGACTGACTCAATCCATCCTAGCCTCAGCGCTAGCCCCAGTGATGCCATCTCCAATCCGTCCTCGGTTAGCGTCACAAGGCGTGAATGACATTGACAAAAATGGAGCGCGTCCAATCTCAAGTGGGGGTGCCTCGTGGTGAGCCATCTTGACCTCGACAACTCACCCGCTGATACGACATCCACGCCTTCCAAGTCCTTCTATACAGCTTCTAGACCATCTTCAATACTTTATCTACCTTCTGAATTACCCTTGCTAGCTTTTGGACGACTCCCGACTCTTCCTCCGGTGTCGGCATGGATCACCGAACCCTTGCCGCCGATCCCGGCGACGAATCCTTGGCCTCAGACCTGCATCTTGATCCTGGTGCTTTGATGGATCTTGATGCTTTGACGTTTCCACTTGACGAAGGAGGCTTTGGTGATCATGATTCGTCTTTCCAGCCGGCGCACCCGGACTTCTTCAACACCTCGATAGACGAGCTGTGGTCTGCGTCTCTCGCCCATTCTGCCTCTGAGGAAAACATCAACGATGTCTTCGATCAACGTCTACACAATGATCCTATACCCAATGGCGAGCCAGGACAAGCTAGTTCTGGTCCATCGAAAATAGGGCATCTTCACAACCTCTCTGTCGACTCTGCAAACTCCGGATCCAGCGCTGCTGTCGCCGACGCAATCGCATCACCAAGGAACCCTTCCCTCCCACCCAAGATTGGCCATCGCTTCACCCGAGAATCAGCCCGCGTCCTTAAACGATGGTTTTCTGACCACAGCGAACACCCGTATCCAAGTGAGGAGGAAAAGACTATGCTTCAATGCCAAACCGGCTTGAGCCGGACTCAAGTGACCAACTGGCTGGCTAACGCCCGGAGACGTCGAGCCGCCGATGGAAGTGCTCGTGCATCCTCAAGAGGTCGATCTGGACCTGCTCAAACATCGAGAAGAGCTGGGACGCCAATACCTCGAAGCAATACTTCTTATCGTAATATGGATCCTCTGCAACGATGGGTTGATTCACCTCCTGAGAATGAGCCTGCTGCCGCTTCTGCTATTGCCCGGGCGATGGCTTCTAGAGACGCATTGCCATCATGTAAGTACAAACGAGCATGTTTCAAGAATCATTCTAACTCCACCTCTCAGTGACTCGGAGACACACTGGCTCCAGCGATGAAGGATCAACCCACAGACGCCGCCATGCATCCTCAGCGAGCAGCCTTGCCACCTCCAGTGCCTCGACCGACTCACGATCCTCCAAGGGTTCGATAAGTGCATCTTCATCTCTCAGTAGAGGTCGTTCACATCGCAAGAGACGAACACAGAAGACATCTCTGGCCATCCCTCGACACGCCTTCCAATGTACCTTTTGCACTGAAACCTTTCGGACAAAGTATGACTGGCAACGGCACGAAAACTCGCTACACTTGCCACTTGAACGATGGGTCTGCTCCCCTCATGGACCTACCGCCGTGAACCCAGAAAACGATCAGACGTACTGTGTGTTCTGCGGCGAAGTTGGTCCTAGCGAAACTCACCTCGCCACTCACAATCCTGCAGCTTGTCAGGAACGGTCTTTCAGTAGAAAAGACCATCTCAAACAACACCTAAGACTGGTACACAACGCCGGACTGATCGACCTCTCTCTGAAGCTGTGGAAAGCCGAGAAACCAGAGATTAAATCTCGGTGCGGGTTCTGCAAGGCAGAGTTGGAAACTTGGCTGGACCGAGTTGATCATTTGTCGAACCATTTCAAACTGGGTTGCACCATGGCAGACTGGTCTGGGAACTGGGGGTTTGACGAATCGATCCTTGAGACACTGGAAAACGCTATGCCACCCTGTAAGTACCGCCAAGGGAGTGATTAAAGAGAAGCACTGACAAACAGCGCTAGATTTGATTGACTTTGAAAGGGGAACCCCGTTTCCTTTCGAAGCTAGTGGCAAACCACCGGACTCTCCCCGGAGTGCGTACGAGTTGCTCACCATCGAGCTGGCGTACTTTATACAAAGTCATTATGACTCGACAGGAGACATGCCCAACAACAAGAGGCTGCAGCTGGAGGCATGCCGTATTATCTTTGCATCCGAAGTCATGTTCCCTGAGGAGAATCCAGATATGCACGGTGGCTTCTCATGGCTCAGAGATCTCATTCTGTCCTCGCCTGATATCACTCAACAAGCCCGTTTTGGACCTATTCGCTCCAGAGCCGAGAGTAGGCTATCCGTCATGAAGATCAAAGGCAAAAATGCACTGTTCGAGACATGCCCGCTTGAGTCTCACTTGCATGCATTTGTCCATGCGAAGCGCGCTGCTGGGGTGCTAGTTGTGCAAGATCATGAGCTACAGAAAGAAGCTTGCAGGATCATTACGCTCATGGAGGATGACATGGGATCGACTCCAGATTTTGTGGCAAACTGGTTGGTTACGTTGATTAGCAAGTCGACTGACTGGCTTCATGACTTTCGTCGACGGGCAAACCTGCTTTTGAAGGACGACCTGTGGAGCAGCGTTCCTCAGAGTGGCTCAAGCTCTCTATCGACTTGGATGACGAATGACCGACAGGTGCTTGGTCTACTTTCGAACGATCTTGGGCCGAGGAACTGGGCAAATACTGGCTTATTGGGTTTGAACAATGCGGACACTGGAATGGGCCATGGTCTTCCAAACGGCCAGACCAGCTCAACAGACCTTGTTGAACCCTGGCTAGGCCATTCAATTGCACCGCAAACATCACTCAGAAGTGCCAAATCACCTCTACCGGCAGCCCCAACCAGTGAGTGGCCCGTTTCTACCGGGTCTGGGGAAAGCCCAGGCACACCAGGGACGGGTCCGAGCGAGGGAGACTCAAGTCTCCGACCTGCCTGGCTAAAGACGGGAATCTTCATCCTGAACGATTCGAATCATCACCGATGGCTAAAGCGCGAGCTCGCGAGATGGGTTACGGCAACAATGTCACCCAACAACCCCAACTGCCACATTCCATCCGACGAGGAACTGAGGCATCAATCTCGTTGCTTGTTGTTTAATGAGTGAGTCCCGATCCTTTTCATCACCCGCACGTTCTTTCTGACGCGACTTAGCGACGATCCTTGGAATCAAACTGCGGCGGACAGCCCGCAGTGGCTGGATGATTTTAAACGGGACTGCGGCATCCTCTAGCTAGGGAGGTGAGGCACCAGTTTGGCCTTTGTAGACCGAGTACTCCTAGCCTCATCTAGATAGATATTGTGGATATGCTTAAGCAATAATATAGAACTAGTGTCTATTTGGTGTATAGGAGCCCAGTAACGGAATGGCAACTTTCATGTCGTGTTATAGGTTTCCATCATTCTATTTGCCCTCACCGTCAACCCCGTTGCTTTGCTCCTTCTCAGACGGCTTGCCAATCCCTTGAGCGTCCTTTCTCCCTTGTTCGACCTGGCCATGGATCATGTTGGCGAGACCCCAAACATCCATTGACACAACAATAGCTCGCATCCCCTGCTCTATCAAGCTTGGCACAATGCCAGGGTTGCCCATAGCAGCACTAGAAACAGATTAACAACGATATCAAGAACCATGCAATCAAACTCACCCAACAAGAGGGATGCCATTCTCTCGTCCAGCAGCTATCCACTCCCCCATGGCAGCAGCCAACGTAGGATGAGGGTCGCCGCCCATCTTCAGTGGGATACCGGCGTCTGCTGAGAAATCGCCAGGCCCAAATAGCATGGCTGATACGCCTTCGACAGCAGCGATCTCACGGACATTCTTGACGCCCTCAACGCTTTCAATCTGTGCAATCACGGCAATGTGGTTGTTTGAAGTCTTCATATTGAACGCATCCTCCTCGTATAGCGAGGTATCGGAGATGCCGGGGGTAAAGACCCAGGGACTGAAAGAGCGTCGGCCAACGGGTGCTGTTAGATGTAAGTATTACGCAATATTATTCTGGTTCTACCATATGGTATTAACTGACGGTAGTAGATAGTCTTTATGATCTTTTCGACCTCTTCTGCACTCTCGCAGCAAGGGATCACGATGCCCGATGCACCTGCATCAAGAGCTGTCGTGAGACTGACCTCGTCGTGCTTGGGCACTCGGACAATGGCCATGGTCTTTCCCTCTGAGTGATGTTGGACTGCATGGATGCAACTAAGATAGGTGAGAAGAAGTCTTTGTGTGCAACCAGAATTTCATACTCGTGAAGGGCAAGTCGGTCGTACATGCCGTGCTCGACATCAAGCCAGACAAAGTCGGGCCTTGTTGAGGCAATGACCTAGTCACACTGTTAGCAACCGGGGCATATCTTTCATTAGCTCAGGTAATGGACCTTGGTCACAAAAGAGCTTGGAATGCCTTGTCCAACACCAAACATAGTCTTTGAGGGATCCTCGTGCGCTGCTTTCAGAGCTCCCTTGAGGTTTCCGGGGAAGGTCAAGAGTGCTGAACGCCATGGTGCCCGAACATGCAGATCAGGCTGATCAAGGTATCCTTGGTTAGACATTTTGGATGAGTTATGAGTTGGATGAGGTTGACACGTGAAATGGGCTGGCTGGCAAAGAACTAACAAGTGGAACGGGGGCATCACATTACTTATACCCTCGCCTTAGGTCTTACAGCAGCGTCACACTTGCATCTCAACTCTCACTAGAACACATTGACAACCGATGCTCCGCGCTTGTTTCGGGTCGGATACGTGCCGATAACTCCGCGTAAGCTGCCAAGTCCGCAGTGCATAAACAGTCCGAATCACTTTCTCTTTCCGGTCTAGTTAATAAGCTGTATGATCCGTAGGCATTGCTACTTGCTGATCAACTCACTCAGCATCAGCGGTGAAACTTGTAACTGGGATTACCGAGCGGCGGGTCAACACCGAGTGTGACGTAAAGACGCGGAATTCGGCTTACACCCAGACGCGAATCGGAGCTTTCGTTGGTAAATCCGCAAATGAGAGAGTTGAAAATCTCAGCTTATTCCCTCCCTGAGACGTGTCAAAGTAACCATGAATAGCAATAGTCTCAGCTTACGTACCTGTTGGTTTGTTTAACGAGATGCATGTCAGATCCGCTTAATATATATAGGTACTGTTATTCAGGCTGTTGGATAAACGCAGACCCTAGCGTTCCTATTGGTAACATTATTATGTTTCCTCAATCGAACGCTTCTTCCTGGAAGTAAAAAGTTCGCCATCTAGCCTTTCGGATCCAAAAAAAAATTAAGATTAGAGATATAAACTCGTAGGCGTATTTGATGATCACCCATCTCTCATCACCGCCCTCCGCAATCTCGCCTGTGATAACTCAGCCTGGGATGTGGCAACAACATCAGCCTCCAAAACAGGAATATCATCTAATGGATCCAGCTGGTTGATCTTGTTGGACATGTATGAAGGCAGATTTGCCTTGAACACAGCTTGGACATCACCATGAGGTGAAAATCCAGTAAACTGCCATCCAAACCACGACTTTTTGTTTCGAGGCTTTGAAACCTGGATTCTTCGTTCAACTATGCTGATGAAAAGTAGAACCGGAGCATTGACAACCCGTATCAAGAAGACGTTGATGCTGTGAAAGCATCGGTTGGAAACAACGAATTTGAGCGGGAGAAGCGTGATCAAGGCGAGGATGTTTAGTGGGGGAGGGTATGAAAAGATGGAGTCACTTTTGACGCTCTCAAAGATCAGCACTGTTCTGTGGAATCTGATCTCGGCGCTCTCGTTGGCCACGATTCGACCAAAGGTATTCGTCAACATGGCCACCAGGATAGTCAAGAAGAGCGTGTTTCCAAGGAAGGCAAAGGCAACCATGAGAATAGGGCCAAGAATGGAGTGAAAGTTGGCAGATTCTCCAATTCCTGTGCCATCGAGACCGAACCAGATCCATAGGAGCCATTTGGTCACGGTAAACCACCCGGGCGTCTTGTCGTCTTCGAGTTGATCCGTGGTTGTAAGCCATTGTAGGGCCAGTAGGAAACCGGTGAAACACCAAAAAGATAAGAAGGTAAGTAGGGTGAAGTCTTTCATGACGGCGTGCAGAGATATAAAGACGACATTTTCGGGCATAATGTTGAACGCAACCCGCGAGAGAAGAATCGGAGCTGCGACGCAAAGGACATGAAGGCCGTATCCGTCAGCCAAGGTGTCGTTGCCAAGATCAAATATCCTCATGACAAAATAAATGGCAAATATAAATATAAAGCTGGCGTCGAGAAAAGACCATAGGCTTTGGGAGTGTAACTCCCAGCCATGCTCAATGATAGCCGCAAATTCTTGCAAGACCCAACCGGTGGTATAGATGGAAAAGGCCAGCTCCCATAGAGTAAAACCCTGGTGTCTGTTGACCATAGTAAAGACGTAAAGGGCCAAGAGAACTAGAAACTGAGCCAATTCGATAACGACTCGGGTGCGAGGAACAATCAGCCGATGATGATCAAGCAAGCCAGCTTGTTTGGGGTTATAGATGGATATGGGCAAATGCTTGTAGTGATCAGGGAGGATGTCGACAAATGACAAGGGTGTGTATGTGATTTGGCCTCGGTTAATGGCATCGACAACACGATGGCATGCGGCAGAGCTGATGAAGAACTTGCTTTCTGAAACAATGGCGAGTTCAAGAGCCGTGAGCTTCATTTCATGGCCACCACGTTCCTGGACGGGCCACTGCATATGCCTCCATTCCTCTTCGAGATCGCTGGGAGCCCCTTGGAATGGATCAAAACCCTCCACAAGGATACGTGCTAACACGAGAAGCCCTAGCTGGCCTGGATTGGCTTCATGGAAACGGCGGAGGATTTGCGTTGCCACCAGCTCACACAAAGTAGCCCGAGTGGCATTGACGCTTTGGTGTGCCAAGTCGGACTGTTCACGTAAAAGTGAACCCTATTGGCAAGAAGACAGTAGACTGAGGCGGGCAAGTCAGATCATGATCTATGAGTTTTTCAGATATCCAGCATGTCTTACCGATGGAGATGTCGTTGGGATCGTAAAGGCGATCTACCAAAGGCCTGACCAGCAGAGCATTCAACTTGGGGGCGCGAAAGCTGTCGATTGTGTACGAGTCGTCTGTCCATGGGTTAGAAACCTCTCCTCGAGATTCATGGAGATTCTGAGCCTACCAATAGAGGCAAGAAACAACCGTCTGATGCTGAATTCCACATCTGTTAAAGAACTACTTTTACCACCATCCATGCGTGACTTACCGGTGAATGTTCAAAAAGACTTCAATGGACCCTTCATTTGATGGTAGGCATACATCCGCCTCACCGTCATCGTCGGCGAGCTGGTTGGCGTCGTCAGTGGAGAAGTCCATGACTTTGGCCTTTGAACACAACTGAAATCGATTAGCTATGAACAACAGTGTCGCGATGATGGAGAGCTTGGCATTTAAAGTATGGGTAGCCCTCTCCTTGGAGTAGAGACTTGGGGAAAATCCCTCACTGTCGCCGAGGGGAGTGTGGCGCAGTGAAGACTGACTGCCAGATGACGAATGACCGTCAAAGTTATACAAGTACCTCTACCTCGATGCCGACGCTATTTAAGAGCAATCCCCTTTGTCCTCTACCTTGCCACGAGGGACCACTCACGGCCATTGCCCTGTTTTGTCATGGTATGGCTAGCCGGACACCACGACGACCTAAAGTTGAAAACGTGGGGATTGATAGATACACACTACGTCAATCGAGCATAGCCTTACACGCCTTGGAGATCCCGTCTATATCAAGTACGACACCAATGAAGCCGCTGCATGGAGCTATCTCTTTGTCTGGCTCAAGCGTGATACCCTAAGTACTGGTAACTAGTCTCTAAGAGTTGGTGTCTCGACCTCGACAGGGCTAACACGAAAACATGAAGATACGATTCAAGAGGACGCTCAAAATGACTGTTTCACTAGATCTGGAGATATTTTTGTTTTCAAAAAACATGCCATGTTTCTCTTTCCTCCTCGTAGATCCTAACATTGGCAGTCCCTTCGTCTTGCCCGGCTCAAGAAGCACTGTACCCTCGAACCTTCTCGCCCACATGCTCCCCATGACCAGCTCTTTCGCAATATTCCACTCCACCGAGTTTTTTTCTTCATTGTATCCTATCTCGCAGGTCCCATCTGATTCAAGACCTCCGAAATCGATGGCAGTCCTGGCCGAAAGGGTTGTGGCTGGATCGCGGTGCCTGGCCCCATGGATTGGGTGCTCGGGATAGCCTGGAGGGGAGGCAGCTCTTGAGTAGCCTATCGATCCATTAGGCTGCATATTGACGCGGTGGGAAGTGGGAACTTAACTCTCGGTCTCGGGCGTCGGTGCGCCCACAGGTCAGTGAGGAAGAGGACTCGGCGTGGCTCGGTCGGTGATTCGGGACGGGTGGTAGAGACGAGGCCGGCTGCAACGTTGAGGCGACTATGGAGGATAAGTATTTGATGGTCGAAATGCTTCAGAGCACGCACCAGAGAGGGCAGGTCAAAGAGCGCTGTAATAGCCATGGATCAATACAGGCGGGATGGAATCTATGGCCACAGGGCAAGGGGCGGAACTCTACACCTCTTCCGAAGTCCTCGGTGCAGATAGAGCAGCCTTGCAAACTGTCAGGCTGCCCCGGGGAGCAGTTCCCACCAGTCCTTGAAACATCGGTTTTGGTGCCACGATACTTCTTGACCGGCATCAAGTTGAGTGCCTCTGGGGTGAGACAAAGGTTCCTCTCAAGGGAGTCTTGCATAGTTTGATGAGAAAAGAAGCGTCTGACGCCTCTGGCGCCTAGAATGACAGGCGCGAGCAGTATCAGCATAGACACAAGGATGGCCAGTGTGATGGCGACCTTGGGTGTGTTGCGACGCTGATCATCAACGGCCCTCACGACCAGATTTGGGACTAGAATCATGCCCAGAAAAAAGAAGCAGCGAACAGGGAGGGAGTGACATGGAAAGGGGAGAAGATGGCAAAGCTAGAACCCCCATCTTAAAAGCCCCGGGAACATGCGGTGTGTCCAACGCAGCCAAGTCAGATGACACTCGGTATGAGAGATTTTCGTTCGATGGCCTAATTGGATGATCCGAGGAGGGACAATCCCGGACCTATCGCTACACATACCTCCCCGGGAGAGTGTTACATGTGAAATCTGAGCAAAAGAAGGGCCCTGGTCTGTGGATGCCTGCCTGTCATGTCCTCGCTTGGCACTATTGCACATCTGGCTACCCGGCTGGCCTTGGCATTCCCACAGTTCGTAACGATATCCTTGGCCGTTGGAGCTCGCCTTGCCTGATTCAATGGTTGCTGGTTACACGAGGCGGGACACGCCAAGAAATCCCTCAAAGGCCGGATCAGGTATACCGCAGTCATTTCCCCATCGCCACCGAGTCATCGCTCCCGTGTTTCGGGCTGGGTGGCTGTGCTTGCGTGACTCGAGTGACTGGTTTTTCTTTTTGCCGAAATGAGATTATTTGGGTCCGAGAGGGGATATAGCATGTTCTTAATATCGCCTGATTGTTGCCATCATCAAGGAAATAAGATAGGCATGACCAAACATCGATTGATAGCTCAATTGGCGATTCCCTACTACGGGCTTCAAAATGAGTGTTGCTATAAGAGAGAAAGTATTGATCCAAATTGTAATGTCCGTATAATTTTATCGTTCGCGTCCGTTGCCATTGAGTTCACAACCAATCACATACCCTCAAGACGAGGGGGGAAGAGATGATCTTTCATGGCCTCTGTAGAGAATTTTCATGCTGGGAGATAAAATTCTGTGGCTCCATCTAACGTATCCAAGTATCCCGGATTCTGAGAGCATGACAAGATGTCAACACCTCTATTCGAAGGGGCACCACCAATCGCGTCTCTCCTACCTCTACAAACGTGAGATTGGGAATCATGAAGATCAAAGAGTGTTCTCCAGGACCTGTCCATCAGGAAGCATGATGGCCCGGTCAAGGGCGTAGGGGAGGCCGCGGTGGCGTCCTCGGATCATCATCAGGCATATGACAACTTTGCTAAAGGTTCCAAACATGCCACTCAGAGACGTGCTGACAGTTGGATAGCCGAGACTCAGGCCAACATTGCCACTACGATTTGTGAGTCATAGCCACCGAGAGTTGGGGGGGGAGGGGGGGACTTACTATGCCGAGGTCACCTCGAAGAGGATCGAAAAGACAGAGAAGGCCTAACAACGATTAGACGCGTCCATTCAAGAGTATGCCTCATTCTTACCGGCTCATCAACATTTGCGACCCTATCCGATTCGGCAATGATGATGCAAAAAGTGCCCAAGAAGATATACCACAGATCGAAGCCAAGTTGGCTCTTCATATGTGTCACCAAATACGACCTGCCATTGTCCTCATTTGGTGATTCTTCATCATGCCAGAGCCCGAGTGACTTCTCCTCATAAGTGTTGGAAGAGCGAATGCTGATGGCGATGGGAAAGATGGCGATGTACATCATAATCAGAAGGCTGAGCTGCACAGCTGGGTCGACGTTGGCCAAGTTGAAGGTGGCAGTGCCGGTATGACGCGCTGAAGCAGCCTGGAAGATGGCTGCCGGGATTCTCGCGTCAAGCGGCAAAGACGCGACTTCGGGGTTGTGAAGGTCAAGAAGGATGATGAGAAGGACGTCGACAAAGTTGAGAGCAAAGATGATGGCGAAGAGGATCCAGGTCGGTTGGCTGGGGAAGAGCAAGGTGTAGCATCTACGGGGGTGGTTGAGCAGGAACGCAAGGGGCTCCCGAGTAGGAGAATGCTTGGGCGTGACCTTGGCCATGATCCAAATGACCAGGCGGAGGAAGACTGGGTATAACGTGTTGCCAGCAAAGGCGAGGAAGCTCATCAGGATCATGGGGAATTTCGCATCGCGGAACGATATCATGGAGTCGGGTGTGAGTGTGAAGCCGAGGTTGTCCACCATTGTCTGGGCAGAATAAATGGCCCTGTTCAATGCGTCAATCTCAGTTAACTGATTCCAAGGTTCGACTTGGGTGGAAGGACTTACCACCAGTTCTTGTCCTGTCCAGTTGACTCAAGATAGTCTCTGTACTTGGGGTTTGCCGTCTGGATCCAGCCGATGAGGCAGATGACCCCGAACAGGTGCATACCGAAGAAGTAAGCTAACAATTGGTAAGTATACAAGGAATTCTCGCTAGAAGCTCGTCTTTTGCTCACCAGTCACAATCTTGAGCAAGAGCTTCAGACTGCGATACTCGATACCACCCAGCACCTCCAAGTCATTGGAAGTCAGGTTATGGAACTGTGAATTGCGGCCGATAGTGGCCTGGCGCGAGAGGAAAGGCGTGTCGTTCAAGGCCGGCTGCTGCTGGGGGGCAGGAGTTGCAGGACGGGGTCGAGGCTTAGTCTCGGATCCAAGAAGCAAGATGGACGCAGCGACACCAGCGACACGGTCCATTGAACGAGCTGCGGTGATCTGCAGGCCATCGCGGTCACTGAATCGACGACGAAGGCGCAAAGATGGGCCCCCGTTGTTAGAGGTCAAGCTGGATACTGGCTTGATGTGGTCATCTTGGATGTGTTAGCTTGTGCTGCTTGACCTGGGTGAGGGTCATACCGTTGTTGTCATTGATGGCTTCTACCAAAGAGATCATTAGCCATAGTAGAGAACAAGACAGTTAGAGACTCATACCGTCATCGCTATCAACATCAACCTTGTTTCTTCTGGTCTCTGCAACAATGGGGTGTCCTTGATGCGTCAATAGTTGCGTTGTACACCAGGGTTTAAGAGATCTTACCGCGTTCACGGTCTCTCGGGGACGGGATGTAGAGGGTGGTGTCGTCTTTATGCTTCTCGGTAGAAGGGTCAAAGGTGATGGTGGTGGCGCGCGCGAGTGGTCTTGCACTGTCCGGACTTACGACTGGAGCTTGACTAGGGCTTTCACTAGTTGTCCTAGCATCGTTACCGCTCGCCAGTGCCACAGGAAGTTTGCCAGCTGTATCAGGGGTCTCTATCGTTGACGTATCGGGAATGTCCTCAGGGTCAGCTTCAGAACCACCGCGCTGTCGGCGAGGGTGGAGCTGAGGAGCTAGTCACACACATCACCACGTTAGCCCCCTCGTGCACATAAAACTTGATACGAAGCGCCGCAGCCATGCTTGAAGGATCGCTCACCGAGGCGCTTGAGATGGCTTCTGAACCAGTGCAGGCGGACAATGACGACAACAATGTTGACGAAGCCGAGGTTCGTAAGCATGGGAATAAAGTAGATGTAGAGCTGTTGGTAGGTCTTGAGCTCCTTTACATCGACCCTGCAAAGAAATGAGACGCGGCCAACCAAAGAAGTAGAGGCTGACAAGGGACGCACGTGTTTAGTCCAGACTCTGTGCACGAGCTG
Source organism: Ascodesmis sphaerospora (assembly GCA_027569015.1). NCBI lineage: Eukaryota > Fungi > Ascomycota > Pezizomycetes > Pezizales > Ascodesmidaceae > Ascodesmis > Ascodesmis sphaerospora. The sequence continues at coordinate 718,894 of JAPPUR010000014.1, read as the reverse complement.
GCGCCGAAAAAGAAGGAATCAATGGCTGTGAGATTGCCGTATGGGTAGAGGATCGGGATGGCAAGCAAACACATCAAGATGATGTACGCATCTAGGCAAATCCTTCATCAGCCATGAATGCACGATACCTCGTTTGAGAAGTGGGTAGCATCACAATGCAGAGTTAGAAAGTTAATTGGCGGCAACCACATGATGGGCGAGAGGAAGCAAGCAAGCTCGTGTAGTTGTACAGAGACTTTGGTGATGGAAGAAGCAGTGAGGCAGCAAAAGTACTGAGAGAAAGAGGAAAAGGGGAGAGTTATTTTTTACGTGACGCTCTTCATTTTTGGGTGAGCAATTTATTTCCCAGGCCTTCCGGCCCCTCGGTGACGATCCTGATGTGGTTAATGAGGAGAGGGCTTGTCAGATGCGTGCTAAAAAATGCCAAGCAAAGCTTGATTCGACCCTTGCTCGATTCACCGACGGGGGAAACAAGGCTAGCCAAGAAGTGGCTAGCGATGGACGTTCAGGGGGGGCACAGCCTCCAGCTGGAGGCCTCGTCTACCAACCACGACGCGAGGGGGTGCTCGGGAGTGAGATCAGGTGTTGATTAAGCTCGTCATGGCAGCACACATCCCGGTTCGATGCCGGTCTATCAAGTTAATCCTCCGGTCCGGAGATGACGTTGAGCAGGGCTGTGAGCCTCCACGCGTACGGTCTAACCTGGAACCCCTCACCAGTGGCCTCCAGCGAATGTCCTGCGTTACACGGTATGATCCACACATGGGGTTTGCCCTGAGTGAATGGCCATGGCGAAAGGAGAAGCGGGACGATCAGACCCGTTGTGGAATCAGCGACATGATGGCGCTGAGACAAGATAAACAACGTACTCGGGAGAGACAGGGTAGCCACACTCGGTATCCCGTTTAGCGTGGATCACACTAGAGCAAACAGACAAAGACAACTGATTTGACAACAGTATTCGGTCACTTACTGATGTCAGCAGGGTGGCTTTGTGATATCGGGTCTCGGCCCGCTCATCATTTCCCGTATAAGCAATCCCGTCTTGTTGATAACCAGCAGATGGTCTGTCTATAGTGTTGCGATAACATGTTAAAATGACTTCCGCTGAGCTGCAGATACTGCCCGTGTGGAAGACACCTGCCACCTCGCATGGCGCGCTAACTCAAATATTAAGCTTCTCTTCCCTCCGCTTCGCTTGTGGAGGTACGCTACAGGAACAAAGAAAACAGAGTTTACCAGCCCGGAGATGAGTAGCGAGTGGATCCCGAACCTACGGTGTCGTCATACGGTCTGTCGAAGAGCCGGTAGGTCCAGATCTGACATGAACGCATTCTCCACCTCGCAGCCTCAAACAAGCTTGATTGTTTGGTTGGCGATACTCTTAAAGAGATCAGTTCCTCCACTATAAGCAAGCAACGTGAAAGCTCCAACTCGGTATAAAGAGTCAGGCTCCTCTGGCGGATGAATAACAATCCCCCATGCATTCCTCGGCAGATCTTCATGCTTGCAGGACCTACAGCACATAGTACGACACTAAGGATTACGCTCAACAAAAGGGTCGTACATCTTCCTGTGGTTCTCTTCCGGGTTCGCGTTCCATATCAACGGATCCCAGTTAATCGTGACAGCGCAGCAGCTCAACAGCAGCAGAAGTCGCATCCTCCCCGGTTGCTGAACTGTGCCGGCTTTCGAGGACTAATCCAGAGAGCACGTTCCGTAATTGTTTGCAAAGTATCCCAGTGCCAGGCGACCCCTATGACCACAAGGCCTCCTCAGCACTTCTGAAGGAAAAGGAGCTACTTTGCCAGAAATTTTGATGGAGCCTCTTCGTTATTGGCCAAGTTTCCCCCCATAGGTCGTGCAGCTCCCCTCTTTGAGCGTGAGAAAGACGCCCCTGCGGCTTCAAACTCCAACTCATGATATTCCGAGCTGTAATGGAAGAAGCAACACCCGATGACTGATATCCATTCTCTGATCCGTCAAACCCCTCGCAAGAAAAATAACACATTCTAGTTCCGAAAAACAAGGTCCGGAGCAACATGTGGCCTTCTTGCAGTGTCTAGCCCCTGGTGACCTATGATTACTGTTTCGTGTCAAGATATTTGCAATTTTTCGAGATATCGGTTCTCAAAATATCAAGTATTTCTGTGCTTTCAAACAAATTGTAGGTGCCCCGAATACTTTTGCGGCGAAAGGATTGGAATTTGACTTCAAGTCCTTGGGATCTCGGCCGCAGGGAGCCATCCAAGCAAGAGTTCGAGGACAAGGGATAAATTGTGAGAAAGGAGGAGTAGAATATGTGCCTATCATCTCCTTATCTCAGTCGTCAGAACCGTCCTGAAGAATGAAGAGGGCGTCGACTCAGAGATATCGTATGTCGAGGGCTTTGCAAACAAGAATCGCGTCTCTTACCACAGGAACCATGTCCCTCGGTTGCATGCCTTTAAGATGTTTGGATAAATTGGATCTAGTCGTCTTGGTCTGTTTCGCAGCGTCTTCCTTGGGGCCCCAGCAGTAGCTCAAAGCAGCGTACTTCAGGGCTTGGTCTGACGGTTGGTTGTTCTCATTAGTCGCGCATCGTCCCCAGTTTTGGTTCCAATATCGATCGATCTGGTTGGCAGGAAATTGGTACTAGCTTCATGGTTGTATTTCTCCTCGCATTGACTGAGGGTGCCCTTCATCCATTCAACGTTATGAACGTCCAACGGCGTGGGTGAACCACGTAGCTATCTCGTCTAGAGACAACCTGTGTTAGCTTTTTATATGCGTAAAAAGGTCCAAAGACTTGCCGTTTCTCGTTCCCACGTTGAAGTTGATGACATATAGCAAATATTCCCCTCCCCTCCCTGCATAAACCTCATATCTCCAAGCCACGAGTCCGTCGTCTCTTGTTTCAAGGTAGCCCCGACTAGCGGCCCATACATACCCTGCCATCACCTGGATACGGCCTTTAAAGGAGACTCATTTGCGAAAAATGGCTTTTCGAAGAAGCTGACACAACTGACAGCCGGCATCAGCCGCCTCAGCCGCCTCAGCCATGGTAGGTAGACCAGGCAATTCATCTTTCCATCTTCTAGGTAGGATCCCCGCAATAAAAAGCTCATCCGTATCTAAGGAGACATCGCCTTCGCTCTCATCCCGATCCCGATCCCGATCCTCATCTGTATCCTCATCCTCGTCTTCGTCCTCGTCCTCATGGTGGCTGGAATAGAAGTAGTCCGGCTCCCGGTACTGCACATGTCGGACAGTCGGCGTATCGTCATTCCCCCCATTTTTCCCTCGTAGAATTATTCGACGGAATCGTCGAACAGCAGCACAACTAAACACCTATCACAAAGATCTGCAGTCCCTATCTTGAATGGTTTATGTACGTCGTTGAAGCCATGACTAGCTTGGCGCTCGTTTTGGGGCGCCACAATTGATCGAGTTGTTGGAAGATGAAAAATCGCTCACGCGTTTGAAAGAGAGTGAGATGGGCTTTTGTATCATCTTACTGGTTGCAGAAACCGCGGCCCCTTGCAGCCATGCAGGCTGATTCTTGGCTGTTGGAGATAATGGGGGGTGCCCTACAACTAATAGGCTTCAGGATAAATCATGTTTGGTGAAATAGGATGGAGAACTAGAATATTCTACTCTTTTGCAGTTAATGCTGCCAATATCCCGTGCTCTTCTACGTGGGGATAAACAACACGTTTCGATAAAATGGAATCATAACAATTATGCCAGAGACAACGTGATGGCAAAAAGGGCTCTTACAATGACAACCCTCGTGCCGACGAGGCTTATAGCAGCATGTTTCTCCAATCTCCAGAGGGTGCCAAAACTGAGCTGAGGCATCGGCGTAAGATATCTGCATTTATTTGACTCCTACCCGTGCTAGACTCTCGATCCTCCTTACGATCAAATTTGGCCCTCAATCTGCCCGGTGCTGCCACTGGGTGAAGTGACATTTGCAAGTTGGTACGTTTATCGGTCCTTGGGAACTCCACAACCCGGCCAATGCCGTTATGCCAATCACGTAGCCAACGTTATAGACTAGGTAGTTATAATTTGCCCACCAAACTCATAACTCTGGACTTTGAAGCTGGCAAACAACTTAAAAAGTCTGCACATTTTCGCCATGAAGGTTCTCATTGTTGGCGGTACTGGCATGATCGGCGGCACGACCACTCTACATCTGCGATCCCTCGGCCACGAAGTTACCATCACGGATCGCAAGCCCTCCCCGCCGCCTGATGTACCTGCACTTGCAAAACTGGCATATATCCAAGGGGACTATCTCAAGCTAGAGAAAAGATTTAGCACAAGAACCCTTGGAGCATTCGATGCAATCGTCTTTTCAGCTGGCACTGATGGTCGACACATCCCTCCCGAGCAGCAGGCCGAGGTAGACAAATATTACCTCTACAGCAACGGTGAGGTTGTTCCAGCCTTTGCATGCCTAGCAAGAGATGCTGGAGTCCAAGTCTTTGTCAATATCGGCAGTTACACCCACCACGTCGCACCAGAGTAGGTCGGGGCGGCAGCTTGTGTACGTTCGAGAAAGCAAGCCGCAGACAGAATCACAGCTCTTGCATCACCAAGCTTTTACGCCTGCAGCCTTGATGCGCCCATGATAGTTGGAAATGTCACTGGCATGCGCGTGCCCATCTTCGAAGCGCTCGTAAACTATGCCCAGGGAAAGCTCGACATTCCCCCATTTGCGCCACGCTGGGGCTCAGACATCATGTCGACCACTTCCCTAGCAGCGGCTGTCGCTGGGGCGTTGGATAATGCGGCAGTCGTGAGCGGGCGGGCGATACTCTTGGGCGACGAGAATTGGACGATGACCGAGTATTGGGGAATGTTCTTCAAGGCGGCGGGGTGCGACGTCAAGATTGAGGCCTCGGATGAGGATCACCCTCTTCTGCCGCGTTCTTCCATGTTTGCTGGACAGGAGACAGTCGTGTATGAACCTGATGCAGCCGATGTCGCCTTGCTGGGGGGATATCGCAGAGGCGACGTTGAAAGCACCGTTAGGGACATTGTACGTGAGTATACTTCATGACAGTGAAAGAAAGAAACAACCGGCGAAAGAAGCCTAGCGGAGCGACCCTGGTCATGCAACACAAGATGGATTGGGTGTTGGTTAGATCCAACTGCCTCCTGTAGCTCAGGGTCCCAGCCACAGGCCTTAATCTTAAAATACACCTCCTCTGAACCTCTCAACGCTCTGCAAACATGGGGAAGGATTCCACCAGTCAGCCGATGATCACTCGAGGAGGAATCCTTACAGGGTCGCTAATCTGCACGACGCCCCATCAACGAGGCGTTTTGACCCTCTCGTGGAGCAAAAGGCCCTGCACGAGAATCCTTGTAGGGCGGATATAACGACTTTTTAGTGCGTCGTTGGTTGGTTCGTCTGAGCCCGAATTGGTGATTCTTTTGCGAACTGGAGACTGCGCCCAGACACAGCCCAGAATTGTCTGAGTAACGGTTTTTCTTTCTCTTCTTCTTCTCTCGTAACCAACGTCTTTCTTTTATCTTTTGCGACACGCCCTTTACTGTGCTCTGACGACATCCTCTCTCCGTTCGTTCGCTCGTTCGCTCGCTCCATCCAACTACAGCAAGGTCCACGTCGATCCCTCGAAGCACCGCCTTCCTTTCAAACTCGGACGAGATGGCTACTCAACCAGACCACTCTGGTTTGGAGGTTGATCCTGATGCGACGGCACCCGAGCTTGTTCCTCAATACGATCCTTATGACCAAGCCAAGGGCTATGGAGCAGCAGCACAGGATCATTCGTATCCATATCCAGGCCAGCCGCAGCCAAAGCCAAAGGGCCCCTTTGGCACGACCTTCTTGACGTTTGGTATCTTGGTGGCTGCCATCACGGCCATTATTGTCGGAGGCGCTCTTGGTGGTGGCCTGGGTGCAGCACTAGCCAACTGCCAAAAGTGAGTCTTCACATGCCTCTTCAGATCCAGTTTGAATGCTAACCACCTTTACAGCTCTGAATCTTCTGTCGAAGCTCTCACCCAAACCTCTGCCTGCCCGACACCAACAGCCAATGCCGAGGCCACCGAGACCAACAACAACGGCACCTACCTCCCCAAACTCTACAACGATGTCAAGAACCTCACGATCGACTGCGAAACAAAGGGCTTCAAAAAATACTTTACCACTCCCGGAGGATCCAGATTTAAGTGGTACTGCGGAGTCGACGCCAGGAAATCAAAGACAAACAGCATCAGGGACATTGGCGTGGTCATTGCCTACACCATCGAGGACTGCGCTTCGGCGTGCGCGCAGATGAGGAACGCGCCCACAGGTGCTGGCGAGGACCCTGTGGGTTACCCTTGCAAGGCCGTAGTGTTTGATCGCGGAATGGCAAATGCGGTGGAAAAGTATAATGGTAACTGCTGGCTCAAGTCGGACAAGAAGGCTGATGAGAACGATGTGAGATGGGTCTATAATCAGCCTCATTTGTCCTACGCTGAGATGACGACATGATGTAGTTAGTGCAAGGGATTTTTGGCGAGCGAGATAGATATTGTTTAATATGCTTAATTCCCTTCCCTGTCACTCAACTGGCTGAAGCTCTCTCAAATAAGACCTAACTACAAGCTAGGTTGATTCAGTTGGCTACTCAGCCCAGAGAGCGAAGATCTTTTAATCACGGTTTCAATCCACTTGACAACATCTTCAACCTCGCTCGCGGTGGTCAGCCTTTTAGGAATAAGCTCCGAGAAAGGACTACATGTCTCAGCCCTGCCCCAATGATGTTTAAAATACACTTCTTGGCAGTCTGATGCAGGTATCCGTAATCTCGCAACACCACACCAATCGAAGCAACCCACGTTGGGTCCCAGCTGACGGCGTACGCCCCATTCGGGACAGCATTCCGAAGTGGTTTCCCGATTCTACTCAATTACGCCTCATGGCAAGGATGTCCTCTCCAAGTGCGGCTGAATACCGTCTTACTGCCCAAGGTGCCAGCCGATCCCTCCGGAATCACTCTGACATGACGGGGATGACACGGCCGGTAGTGCCGGCATCTGCCACGAAAGGTTGAATCACATGTTTTCAGGAGTTTTACCTTCTTTTTAATAGTGCACAGTTGGTAGGCAGTTTTGCGAAGGGCATGGGGCTGACATATTTTGGGGAACCGCGTGCCTAGACTGATCAACCAGCCGATCATTCAAGAATTTATTCGTCCCCGTCACCTCATCATCACTCCTTCATTACAGAAAGTGTTCGTCTATCTAACTCTTGAGATTTAAATCTGGCAGTATTATAACTACTTACTCCCCGAAGCCTGGGATGCGTACGTCAATGAACGCACGCTGGCATACCTAACCAGCAGCATTCATCTGCAGTTAAGAGTCCCATATATCAAGACTTTTCTAAGGATAATAATATCTCATACTAACTATATATTTAAATGAGCATTTAGGTCCAGCAGCGTAATTATAGTGAAGGGGGTGATAATGTTGTACTCGACAACAATCACTGACTATAACCGCCGGAAGAAAGGCGCCCACAGTCATTGCTTGAGACAATAGCATATCCAACCCGGTATTATCCGATGTTAATTATCGAAACATGTATATAAGTCGTGTATATGAATCTTGCAAACTATGATGAAAGGAAACCACTTATACATCCAACCCATGCATTGCCCTCCCGCTTACTGACCAACCCAGCCTCCTTTCGTCATCTCTTCCTTTGTCCACTCCTCCAGCTTCTCAGCCAGTTTTTCGTCCTTGGCCAGGCAACTCTGCCAGCCAGCTTCAGCAATCCTCTGAAAGTATGTACCGCTTTGGCTCGCCTTCATCTCGGGACTGGCGACACAGAAGACACTCGTCCACGCGCCCTTGTCCCCATCCACCCTTCCTCCCAGAGCGCCATACACCAAGAAGAACTGCTTCGTCAGCGGCGGAAACTCGGCGCGGTCTCCAATGTGGCTGTCCACCAATCCTGGGTGCACAATCGCAGTCCAGATTTCTCCCTCGCCAGCTTTGGAGCTAGGTGACCCAGGACCGTACCTCTTGTGCAGCGTTTTAGCGTGGAAGATGTTGCCAAGCTTGGATTGACCATATCGAGCCAATCCATTCTCACTAGGAAGTGAAGTATCGGTAAAATTGATGCCTCCCTTTGGGGCGTGGTAATGGCCTGCCGAAGACAGATTCACAATCCGGACAGTGCCAGAGGGTAGACCCTTTGATGTGTTGAGCATAAGGGGTACCAAGTACGAAGTGAAAACCCAGTGAGCAAGATAGTTCGTCTGCCACTGAGCTTCCCATCCGTCCTTTGTCATCTCAATTGGTGTCGCCATGATGCCGGCATTGTTGACAAGTCCATGTAGTGCGGTCTCTTTTGACAGGAAGAGCTTAGCAGCAGAGACAACAGCAGACAGCGATGTATGGTCCATTTCCAGGATGGAGATGTTCGCTTGAGGGTAGCGCTTCTTGATCTCAGAGGCTGCCTTTTCCCCTTTAGCGGGGGAGCGTGCACACATGTAGACATGAGCACCATGCTGAGCGAGGCGAGCGACAGTATTGTAGCCACTACAGCAGCATTGTTAGCTTGGAGAGATCCACGGGGCGAAATTAAGTACTGACATGCCCGAAGTGCCACCAGTGACAATGTACACTTTTCCCGTCAGGTCAGGAAGTGAGTCGGGATGGAAAGTCATGTTGATGGAGAATACGGGAACGATCTTGAGGTTGAAGGAATAGGGTAGGTGAAATGAAGAGGCGAGAGCGGCAGTTGTAGAATTGATTGAGCCTGTTGGATAGTAAGATAAGTACAAGAATTATGGCAGGAGTAGCGGGTTAAATATCCAAATCCATGCCCGACTCTCCCCTACGTAACAGCCCAGAAGTGACGCTTCAAATCATCAAAGCCACCACTGACCATCAGCATCTCGTGGTGTTTCGAAAAGAGGAAAGCCAGACGGTAAGCCAGGTGCATGAAGCTAAGATTAAATGAGGCTAGACTCCAGTTTCTATCCAATGAGAGCAGGCGTCTTGCGATCCTCCCACCGCCGGAATCAGCACCCCTGCTGATGCTGGCGTCAGCCCAAACCTACCCCTCTACACTGCTGACGGCGGAGGCAGCCCAGTGAGTTACACTTAGAAAACATACATTTTCCCAGCCTGCTGCCCCGGAGCGTTTTCCAATCCGAGAGTCCGAGCTGGCGTCATGTCATCGACTGCATCTCGAGTCCGCGGGACCCCTGTGCCCAAGCTACCAGAGGTCAGTCAGCCCGAAGGTGCATAGTGAATGAGCGTGTTGCTGAACGTGGGCAGCTTTTAAACGCGGAAGATGACTGGAGCGGAGTTGCCGATGCAGCGTCACGCAGACGGTTACAGAATAGGCTCAATGTTAGAGCATATCGTGAGTAACCTGGAAGCTCATTAACAGTACCTAGTCACAGTAACTCATGCTTACCTTGACCAAAAGGGCGGCGAAAGGCCCTGAAGCTGAAGGAGAAAGCCGCAGTTGACCAAATTATCAAGACCGAGGCAGAGGTGCCGTGCTGGATTGAAGGTCAACAGTCCATACGCCTGGTACCAGCATCAACGGCGGCCAAAGCCCACAATGCCCATGCACCTCTAATACCCCGGATTCCTTCCTCCCATGACTCCATGGTTCAAGTCAAGTCCCCAAAGCCTCGAATTACGTTCCCTCTTTCCTCCGATCACTTGATCGTTCTACTCCAGTTCAACGTTCTCCGCGCATCACTAGCCAATCGAGAGCTGGTATCCCAACTTGGGAGTGCCCCAACTGCCGAATGCTCCTCCGCAGCAGAACACGTTCTTCCATATCCTACAGACCCCGGAGTTGTACCCCCATCTCTTTTACCCACATATCTCCAGCGCACGATCCCGCATGAAGGCTGGGTAGACATCATACCTCACCCTGTCTGGCGCGACAACGTTCTTCTTGCGCTCGGCCAGTTTGATGAGGACGCTCTCTGGTCAGACATCATGGGCGGCCTCTTTGAAGGATTTCCCGAGTCGGAGATTGAGCATCGGGGTGTCATTGCGTGGTCACCTCCGTGGGATGCAAGCGGATGGGAGCTATCACCAGGGTTTGTTAGGAAATGGGGCTGGTGTCTTAGAGGGTGTGAAGACATATTGGCGATAACGAATCAGTGGAGGCTGAAGAGAGGTGATGAGCCAATCATCCACGAACTCCCGTAGTAGGATTACCTGTTATGAATAACAGTAAACGCTCACAACGGTGCGTATCAAGCCACAAAGTGCCGTTTTAAAATGAAACGGCTCTTAGGGGAAACAATTGGTCGCCAATAACGGTCAAGAATGCCTTGACGCGTAATCCATATCAGATTCAGCCGCATATCATCATGACAAACTTGGATCAACCCATGAGTCAGAGTTATCTCATTGGATGTGTAGTAGTGAGACTTCAGGTTGAAGGAGGCAGCCAAAAAGGCTCTAGACAAGGCTTGCCACCACGATCTTTTGTCAATCTCGTTTACAGACATAAATAGAATCTCAAACCCAAGCCTATGTCCCAAGCGAGTTCAAGCCACCGCCTTCAGGGTGAAGCTGAAACATAGTCACCCAAGTTTGCCCGTTTTAAGTTGCTTCACGATGCACTGACTCCTCGCCGTCTTGGTTTCAGCAACTACTAACCCAAAGCGGACAAAATTGGTCACTTCTATTGGTGGCTTCGTATTCAAACCCAGCATCCTGAATCGCGAAAACTCCACTCAGACCGTGTTTTGCTGCGCCTCCCGAGACTCGGACCGCGCATCTTTCTCCCCTTTCCCTCGGATCTAAAAGTCTTTACAACAACGGCCATGCCACGGAATATTCTCTCCCGCCAAGTAAGATAACGTGCAGGACCATGAGCGAATCGAAGACTCTGCCCCGGAGACCCAAGTTCAGGCGGGCTTATGGCCCCAAAACCCGCACTGGATGCATTACCTGGTGCGTGACCCGCTCATCCCCCAACCCCCTTGTTCCCCGTGCCGAGGAAAGAAGCTGATAGGCGACATTTGTTGCTGGCTATAGCAAGTAAGTTACCTACCGCTCTATAGCTTGGCTCAGCTCTAAACCAACTCCTTCGTGCAGGATCAGACACGTGAAATGTGACGAGGAAAAGCCCATATGTCGACGATGCCGCGATAGCGGTGTGAAATGCGACGGCTATGCTCCCCCTCCACCTCCCAAGAAGCCAGTTCGACGACGCGATGTTTGTATACCAGAGTCAAAGCAAGTCATCGTCTTCCAACCCCCGTCAGCACCCGGTGCCCCCATCGAGAGATACTATCTCGATCACTTCCACCACTGGACCTCCAAGCAACTGACCAGCTCAACCGACATGTCCAACTTTTGGATGACCTTTGTGTTACCTCTGGCCCATAATTGCGAACCAGTGAGATATGCAGTCTCTGCTGTCGGTGCCGCTCATCGGTTCTTTATGGCTGGTCAGGATACTCGCTCTCCACTGCAACAGTTGAGAGGCTTGGCGATGCAAGAGTATAACAAGGCCATCTCGCATATCGTACCCCACATGTCTATGGACTCGGCATTCAACATTCACTGTACCTTGGTCTGCTGCATCTTGTTCATCGCCTTTGAGGGTATCACAGGGAGATACGCTGAGTCTGTTCGACATCTTCGGGCTGGTAATCGTCTACTGGCCTTACCGGCCCTTGCCTCGGACACACAAGGTCAACATGTCACCAGAAAACTGACTCAAATGTTTGCCACCCTTGGAGTCGAGGCATCCATATTTCTAGAGGATAATATCCTCCCTGCTACAGACCCTCCCTACCGCGCCATCAGCGCATCCGAAGCCCCCGCTGCTACACCGTTTCGAGACCTGGAAGACGCAAACTACGAGCTACGGAAACTGGACGTTGAGGCAGTGGAGACCATGGCCGATGAGCCTTGGGAGTGCAATTCAAGCGATCAAAGCCCAGATTCTGAGAAGATGATGTATAATGAGGAGGCCTGGAAAGAGCTGGATCAGAAGTTTTATCACTGGAACTCGCGCTTCGAGTTGACAAAGTCAATGCTCCAAGAGAAACAGCCTCTGATGATAAACGCCACACAACTCGCCATCCTCACGGTGGCGCAGGAATTCTGGAAGATGAGCATGACTTGGGGACCCGACTCTCCGCCGCCTGCCGAAGCAATGTCGGCTTTTCTCGACGCTTCAGAGGCTATGGCGCAGTTGGTCATCGTTCCTGGACATCCAACATTTTCCCTCGACGGAGATCTCATATCGGGCCTCTCGTTCGTGATCTCTTTTAGTGAGGATGAGGAGCTTCGGACTCGTGCCCTCGATGTGCTCAGGTCTCTCAATAGACGTGAAGGTATTTGGGATAGCAAGGAGGTTTTGGAGATGCACGAGGCAGCGCTATCACTTGAGGATGCTAAGGAGTGGTATGAAAAGGAGGTTCCGGGTGGGGTGCCGGGGTTCATGCTGGAGGTGGCAAGGAGGTCGAACAAGCTCAACCTGGCGAACAACAACATCCTCGTCACAGCTGGGCATTATAAAAAGGAGGATAGCCCGTCAAGTGGATCTTGTTAAAATATCTAAAGCGGTCATACTTGGAATCTATTCATTTCTCGTGTATATGTACAGTTCCTGAATCCACGGCATCATCTACATCATCACCGTTGCCCTCAAGTCTACAGCCCCAACTCCAAACCAGTACGCAGCAAGTTTAGCCAGCCAGCTCAGCTCCCTCCTGGGGCTGGATCTCAATCAGGTTGCCATCAGGATCGGCGACAAAGATGAGAGGCTCGTTGGTAGGACCCAGAACCTTGGAGATCAGCTCCCTCTCCTCAGGGCCAAGTTGGGCGAGAGCCTCGGGGGTCAGGCTGGTAGCTCCAGCGACCTTGCTGCCAAGCTCAATGGGGTCGCCGTACTTCTTCATAACAGGAATGTGAGGAAGCGAATCCAGACGATCCTGCATCACCTTGGTGTCAGGCACGACCATGCCAATGTGCGCAAAGGTGTTGGGGGTCTCGATGGAAGAATCGATGTTGTAGACGGGAACGTCGACATAGACCAGCTCGATCAAGCCCTCGGCGTTGTTCTTCTCCCGGTTCATCTCAAGAGCGGTCTGGTATCCAGTTCCATTCTTTCCACCGTGAGGGTGACCCATGTAGGTGATGCTAAAGTGCTCGGAAACGTGGAGAGTGAAGAGCTTGCGGAGACCAAAGACGCTAGAGTAAAAATCGACACTGGCGGTGAGGTTCCTGACGTTGATGCAGAGATGGTTGATGAAGTAGCCGTTGGTGGCAAAGTCGGCGGGCTCATCAGTGCCGAGCTCGGGGTAAGGGTAGGTGATGTTGTCGTTGGCTCCTCGAGGTTGAATGTGAGGGACAGCATGGCTGAGGACGGGAGCGAGGAGCTGAGCTCCGATGAGAAGTGTAGAAAGAAGGCGAACCATTGTGTGAGTGGGTGGCTGTGAGATGTGATTGGAGTGTGTGTAAGTTGAGATTTGATGTGTGAGATGAGATCTTGCAGATGAGGTGAGATGAGATTGTGTGATGATGATGAAAAACAAGACCAAAACAATACTCTTTATATCCTCATCATCAACTACGTACAACAATATCAACCTCTTCATCCTCGCCATTACACCTGGTTGGTTCTTGTCACCGCTTCCGCGCGCTTACATCCCATCGCCCTTTTTTTTCGCCCTCGCTCGCTCGCGTTTCCTCGCGCCAAGCCGCGTTTCAAGAGCGATTGGTCAAGATGCGAAAAAAAGCATGGACGATCCGATCCTTGGATGCAACGCGACGCTCTAGCGTGAGGCGCATGAACACTTGGGACTGTACAATTGAGATGAAGGGATTCTCTCCGCATCCTTTTGGCCCTGGATAAACGCTTGGCGGAGAGGCTGGTGAGGCTGTAAGGCTCTGATGCTGGGGTTTGGGTTGGGATGATCGAGGCTGTGATGTTGCATTCTCTCCACTTGACAGCAAATCCTCTTCGGCCAAGATACCGATCTGTGTCTGTTTCCGACATTTCACAATCTTAAGCAAGAATATGCATGAATCCTTTCGCTTTGTTTTTCCACGTTGAGGATGCAAAAGCCGTTGGATCGAATCCTCCGCCACTTCATTTCATCAGCTACCATGTCACGAGAGAAAGAGAGATACAAGTATTTCGGGATTTGTTTCAATTGAACTGCGCCAGGCAATTCCATCGAGACTGATACAAGGCGCGTCTGCCTCGTCTAGTCTCGGGACATCGTCAATCTATGGATGCTGTTGATATCAAGATTCTATATCGCTGGTCTATTGCAAATTCCCACGTCGAAAGCTGTCGACTTTTCGCCAAATCCAAAAAACGCCCAATAGTCAAATCATTCAATCTGTTAATCCTTCTCAAACCACAGCGGCGCCAGTGTGGGCGTCGGCGTGGAGAACAGGGTTCACAGTCTCGTCAAAGAAGCACTTGAAGTCACTGCCGAGCTCCTGTCGCAGCGCCTTCTTGACAGCCTCCAGGACATTGGGGAAGACGCCAAAGTTGGCAGGGTTGTTCTCATCGTTGTCGCCGCCCTGGAAGACACCGGTTCGCACCAGGCACGTGTTCCAGCCGTACATGTTGCCACCGATGATGTCAGACGCAGGGTTGTCGCCGATCATGTAGATGTTTTGGGGTAGCTTCTCCTCACCGTGGAGCTCACCCATCCAAGAGGTGAGCACGTCGTCGGCGTACTTGTAGGTAGCCAGCTCAGGCTTGCCGTAGACGACACGCTCGAGGTCGACGCCAGTAAGAGCCTTGTACATGGCCTCAAGACCGATGCGGAAAGCTCCCTGAGACATGCGAGGGGTAGGGTGCTCGGTAGGGCAGAGAAGATCGCCCTGGGAGAAGTAGATGGGGATGCGCTCAGCAACGGGGTCCTCAGCGACAGTGCCAAGGCGGCCGTTCTTGCTGCGGAGAACGTCCATGATGATCTGCATGTCGGTCGCATAGTCCCGAGAGTCGGAGAAGACCATGATAGCCTCAATGCAGATCTTGGTAAAGTCACGAGGACGAGAGGTGGCTCGCTCCTCGTCGGTAAAGACACGGTAGGGAGCAACGGTAGGGTCCCAAGCGACAATGTCGTTGGGGACGACGATGTTGCGGAAGCCATACTGCTCAGCAACCTCACGGCATCGGTAACCCTCACCACCGACGACAAGGACAGTGCTGTAGTACTCGGCCAGAGCACTCATGGGTGTGTGGGACTGGATGAACTGGTCGGTGTTGACGGGGTTCTGGAGGATCTTGGACAGCTGCTCGCAGCGGGCCTTTTCGATCTTTCCAGATCCGTTGGTGAGGAAGATGTGGGGGATCTTGATACCGAGCTCGTTGTCTCCGTTCAAGATCTCAAGAGCCTTGCGACCCTCGGGGATAAGACGGTCACCGTGGACGAGCACACCGTCAATGTCAAAGGCGAAGGCCATGTTCTTGGCCTTCTTGACCTTCTCAGCCTGGATGCTCTGAACCTGAGCAACGAGGAGCTCCCGGGTAGGCTGGATCGGGGGCATGCCCGGACGCGCAGGTAGACCGTCGGCATGGTGCACAGACGAGAGACGCGACTGACGCTTGCGGGGGATGGGGAGGGCTGTGCCAAAAGAGTTGCGGGAGGATCTGCGGTCCCTCATGGAGGGAGACACGCTGAGGTTGTGCATGTACTTGCTGGCCTCTGAGATGGCAGAACGGGTGGCGGGCACCTCGATGGGGCCATCATCCTCAGATCCAGGGATGGCAAGGGTGTTATCGTTGCCATTCTGGACGCTGGAGATGGAAGACATCTTTCGTAGATGGCTAGGACTCGTGGGGACGTGGAGGTCCGACTCGTCAAAGGCAGATGGGGACATTTTGTGTGGAGGTGAGGTAGAGGTAGAAAGGCTGAAAATGCAAAGGATGGTTCAGGGTATCAAGAATGAGTGTATGGAGATGGAGGCATGGAGTGATGACGAATTCAGGGTCTACAGACTCGGGGAAGCGTATTTATCTATCAAATCAATCAGGGAGAGCCATTATCTCGGCTCCCTCTCCGCCACGCCACGTCGGGAAAAAACTCGTTCATTGTTGATATCATCATCACCAACATCGTCATCCAGGAGAAATCTCGAAACGGGGCTACCGACGGCATATTGTGGATCCTCGGACACTCACCGTCAAGTTACAAGTTACACGTTATCTACGTTTTTTCAAGCGAGAGTAACTTTAGACCAAGGAACGTTCCAAGGACAAGACACGTTGAGTACGTGCACAACGTTTGGCCCCGGAGTGACGTGAGCTTCAAACGTAGAGGTATCCGCCGTGGACCCTCTTAGCTGGTTACACCATGGCGACGAGATATGCCTCAGATGTGAGAGCTCGTCGTCGTGTTCCTTGGCGGTACAGCCGCATCAGGCGGTAGTTCCGAGAAGTGGCCGTCCCAAGTGGGCGGTGCGGAGCCGCGGCTGATACGGTATGGATCTCGCATGGTTGTCCGTATGGAACGAACGGTATCGGGATGGATCTTTGTACCTGTTGGCCGTATGTGGCCGCATGGATCTAACTGTGGTCTTATGGATCTCACTACAACCGTATCCATCTCTACCTCCGTCACGTTCCGTCTCGGTTGGCCGACCCGCCACCCTCACCGAAAGAACCCTCTGACATCATGCAACCCCTTGGACCCTGGGAACTCCGTTTCGCTGTGGACCCGTTACGGGTAGGGCGGATGAGCCTCAAACATCGCAAACGGTAACAATCTGGGACGATCGCCACCTCTTCCCCACCCGTCGATAAGATTGCTTCCATTGTGCAGCTCTTGGTTGGTCCAGCCTGGTCAACCTATGACTCAAGAGGAACCCACGTAGCTCTCCTAGATAAAGTCAAAAAGCAAGGGGGGCGAGTTGTTTTTGTTGCGTCTACAGTGTAAAATTTGATTTTTTAAAAAACAGACATTTTTTTATCGCTTCTAGAAACTCGTAGTAGGCACAATGATATCATAGCTAGTCCACTTTGTCTCGAAACCACCACGTTTTGTTGAAGGATGTGATAAAGCCACCTCGCCAACAAGAGGACCCTGATAATTTATCCCGGCTACAGCGCCTTCAGGCAAAAATATCTCCTTTTCTCATTTATTAAAAGCGGTTCCGTCGATATCTGTTATCTCACGTTATCTCCTTCTTCTCCTTCTAACGCATCATATCCCTGTCATCACGAATATCGACTTACCTACCTATCCACCATGACCTCCAACACCACCACATTCACCCTCAACAACGGTGTCAAGATCCCAGGCCTGGGATTTGGCACCTTTGCAAATGAGGGCGCCAAGGGTGAGACCTACAAGGCCGTTACCTGCGCCCTGAAGTGCGGATACAGGCACCTCGACTGCGCCTGGTTCTACCACAACGAGGCAGAGGTCGGCCAAGCTGTGCGGGATTTCCTCAGTGAGAACCCCTCTGTCAAGCGAGAAGATCTCTTCATCACCACCAAGGTCTGGAACCACCTCCACGAGCCCGAGGATGTCAAGTGGTCGATGCAGAACTCGCTGTCCAACTTTGGCCTCGACTATGTCGACCTCTTCCTCGTTCACTGGCCCATCGCCGCTGAGAAGGACGCCGAAAACAAGCCCAAGATTGGTCCTGACGGCAAGTACGTCATCAAAAAGGACCTCACAGAGAACCCCGAGCCTACATGGCGCGCCATGGAGGAGCTGCTGGCCAGCGGGAAGACACGCGCCATTGGCGTCTCCAACTGGACCATCCCTGGTCTGAAGAAGCTGCTGGGCTTTGCCAAGGTCAAGCCTGCTGTCAACCAGATTGAGATTCACCCCTTCCTTCCCAACACTGAACTTGTCAAGTTCTGCCAAGACAATGGCATCCTGCCCCAGGCCTACTCGCCTCTTGGCTCTCAGGACCAAGTCCCCACCACAGGCGAAAAGGTCCGAACTAACAAGACCCTCAACGAAGTCGCCGACCGCAGCGGACACACCCTCGCTCAGGTTCTTCTCGCTTGGGGACTCCGCCGTGGCTACTCTGTGCTGCCCAAGAGCTCGACTCCTTCGCGCATTGAGAGCAACTTCCAAGTTCCCACCATCTCCGACGCCGACTTTGAGGCTGTCGAGGGCGTTGCCAAGGGCCGCCACACTCGCTTCGTCAACATGAAGGACACCTTCGGCTACGATGTCTGGCCTGAGGAGAGCGCCGAGAATGGCACTGCTGTTGCTTAAGTTTGGTTATGAGTTATGGAGAATACCCGTGGATGCGTGGCAGGCCCGCGCGAGGATCAACATGTTAACGATGGCGTTTGAAATTGGGAAAAGTTATAGACTTAACATAGAGTGCTCGACGCTGGCTGGATGCGGCTCGAGCACATGAGATCAACAAGTACGTTACAACCCGAGATGGTTGATGAATATCACAAATGTACTTTGCTTGCCCGTGATGGTGATAGTATTGATTGTCCTAATCCAACCACATGTAGCTGAATTGCGTGATGCGTCACTCAATACCAGTCCATAAGAGGTCCACCCCTACTATCAACAGTTAATGCTGGGCAATCATGGGAGAGGTGTCAAGACAGGATGCATCAAGTTGTGAGAACGTCTGCATGTGCTCGCCCCTTCATCACAAGACATCAACTCACGATATTTCGAATGTGAAGCATCACGATATAGACGGGAAACTGATTAACCGTTAAAACTATGCCACGCACGACCACTACTCACACACATGATGTACTTGTTGTCAAGTCAAGTTGAATGCAGTCATTATACGGTCTTCTGGCTTAACCCATCAAGGGGCAGGCTTCAACTATAATAAAGAACAGATTGTCAAAACATCATAGCATCATAACCCGATGCTAACCCAGTGGCCTTGCAGTCATTATACATAGTCTCACCTAGCCCAGAATCCCTTGTCGAGGCACTCATTATTCTAGACGCTTGTCATTGGGCAACGAGGCAACAGTAGAATGTCTTACAATCTTTACATTTGGTCAAATAGTTATCAAATTACAGTTTACACCAAAGCTATGTTTCAAGCTCTCATTAGGAAGAGCGTGGTTTACAATACTGTTGTGAAGAGAGTGTTGGGAGATGCACTTGCTGCTTTCACTACCCGGTTTTAGTTGGAGCTTGAATACGAGTTTAGGTAATTTCCTTATTGAGGGGACGAGTTTTTGCTCACTAGTGAAAAGTCGAGCTTGTCGTGTGAAGTTTTGACCTTTGATTTTTCTAGAATTATAGACAGGGCGATTGTTCTTATTGACCCGCCGACGGCAACTTAAAGATAGAAGACTCGTCCCTGTGCTCTCATACCCTGTATGATTTCTTTTGGCCGAAAAGTTAGGCCCTGTCAAAAAAACAAAAAACCATCTTACCTTCACCATCCATGCATGGCCAACGCCGCGACCTGGCTGAGACCAATAGATTCACTATGCCAACATGACAGGGGTCTTCAGATCCAATGAAATGTCAACGCACTCTTCAGCTTGCTCAGCCTGCTGCAGGATCAACTCTCGTGATCCAGCCACCGCCTTTCCATTTTGCTAGCAGTGAGAGTATATTCCAGCCATCGCATCCGCTGCAAGTAACCCAGGTGATGTCCGGAACAGCTCTTGGAGCGACTGAAACTCGCGCTACCAATCTGAGAAATCTCAATATACCACCTTGTGTGCGCTTGAAACTCCGTAAGCTCTTCTATGCTTTGGTCTCTCCACACACAAGTACTCATCCAGCCAGGTGAATCGCGCCATCGAGGACGTCACCAACGTCATGATATCTGGGGTAGAGGCTAGGACCGGCATATTGGCCGTGTTCTTGACACTCCAGCTCCTTGTCTTCATTCTCGAGATTCTCGTTTTCATACCAAGTATCAGAACGCGAGGGTGGTACATGCCACTGCGACAATGGCTCGCTCCTCTCAGCGTTGCTCTCCTTGGAATCATCCTTGTGCCCATCGTGTTCACAGACGTCGAATCGACCGGCGAAGCCCTGCATGGCAAGTGTGGTATCGGTGTGGATGCCGACGTCGCAGGTGATGGAGTTCGCATCGCAGCGTGGGTGCAGGTCTGCGTTCTCATAGCCATCTCTTTACTGGGCACCTTTCACCCCAATGCGACTGGCGCTAAGGAGATGGGCGCTGGACTCGTCTTGACGCACATATCCCTGGCTATCGCTTTGCTTGTCCAGGTAAAGCAGCAGACACTGACATTGGCTGATGCTGCCGTCGGCGCCATGATTCTTGACGCTCAGAACATAGCCCTATCAATTCCCCTTGCAGCGAAAGAGTCCTTGGCCGCCAGATGGCAGGTTCGAGTGATGGGCTTGATTCAACTCTTTGGACTCATAACCCTTCTCTTCATTGTCAAACAGTTATTCCAGGGCTCGTTTTCCACCGAGGAATGTCCCTGCTTGACGGTATTCTGGTGGGCATGGCTCAGCAGCTGTCGACCACCCCAGAAGGAGCAGGCTCTATTCTGGGTTTACTGCAGTCTGCGGTGCTTGATATTCGCCCAGACGTCGTTTCACTCTCTCTACAACACTCAAGAATTCCACGAAGCTGAGCCAAAATGCGGCGATGAGGGAACCGAGATTCAACAGAAGGGTGGCGTGTTGGTTTCCATCACTTATCCCAACGATAGTATTGATGGACTGCCAGCCTCTTACAGCGAGTACCCTGCTACTACGTCTTCCGTGTATGCCCTGCACGGCGTGCTTGCGCTCACTTCCATGACTGCAGCTGAGATGGCTATTCACCACTCGCATCTGCAGCCATCCTCAGCCATTAACTCTGTCGGCCAGATCATAGCCCTCGTCGTCGCTGCTGCTACTGCTTTGCGAGCAGGTTGGCTTTTTCTGATGCTCTTCATCCGTGACTGGACATCAGGAAAAGTATCTGGTATCATGTGGCCTTTTCGACTATACAACTTCACGCAGGCGTCTGGCTGGCAAGGTTACACCCTGCTCCCGACATCTCACCACGATCCCAGCGCGATCAAGCTTGGCAGCATTATCAACGACCCCAAAGACCCATTTAGTCCACTCGATGAACCTGTAACAACAGAACCAGCCGTCCGAACTCGCATCGAGGATGTTGAACAGATCACCACCACCCGCTCTCGGGGGCCCAAGAGAATTTTCAATCATATTCCTGCTTTTCGCGATGTCACGGATGAAGATTTGAAGAGGGTGACAGCAGATGCTATGGAGACCGTCAAATTCACGCCGAGCCCAGATTACATTGAGGAGAGCATGAAAAAGCCCGGGGTGGAAGCCTACCTTGAGTCCATGCGAGGCCCCGCCAACAGAGTTTTCATGGTGACCGGAGTAATGAACGCGGAAGGTTTTACTCTTTCTACTTGCAGTTCATCTTCTACATCAGCGTCTGCTTCGATGGCAGTTCCTGGTTTCCCTCTGGACATGGGCGCTAGCGCTCATATAGGGAGAAGCAAGGAAATGTCAACATCCTACCATGGGCTTATACCTGTTGCATATCGGTTGGAGGCTATCACAGTGGGTAAAGATGGCTACGTCTTTAAAGCTCAGAGATACGGCGGGGACAATTGCATGGACACGATAGTTTAAAACCCCTGGAGGTCTGGGTTTCCCTAATCTGGGCCGATCGAGCTGGCATTCTTTCTCGAGTAGGTGCCTCTTATCGAGCTCGAGGCTTGGGGCAGATGGAATCGATGGATGGACACCATGGCTATTTTGGAGACGATTTAATGATGGTAGAGACAAAGAGAGGCTTTTTTTCAATGAAGCTAGTTAAAGGGAGATAAAACATTTTTACTCGGTCAAGGTAAAGGACCAAGATCTTATTGCCAACTTTGGAACCTCGTGACACTCATTTCTCTGCTAATCGGTTCCAACCGCACATACCGAATTACCCCCGAACAAGAGCCTGAAATCTTTCAAGATTAAATTCGCGCTTTTCCATCAGGGAACAGAAACTCGTCCACCAACTTCACAACCTCCCGCGCAACCCCAAAGCTGTAGATGAAGCCACCTCCAGTAATACCTGTGTCTCGTTAGTCCTAACTTGTTATTGACGATATACTACTTACCGTAGGCATGGACAATATTTTGACCATTCTTCGTCTCCTTTTCGATACGCATCCCAGAAGACCTGTATGGTCGAATGCCCACATTGTGGCCTACGATCTCGTAGTCGGCGAGGTCGGCAGAGAAGTGTTCTGGGAGGCTTCGGTTGACTCTCGTAATAATCTGGAAAAGCTTAGTATTGGTCTTAGTTGGAAAATATCCATCTGCTTACGTCTTTATTAATCTTAATATCCACCTCGGTGTTTCTGTTGTCATTAGTGCCTCGTGCTCCAGATATGCATGCTTCACATACTCAGCATCTGGGTCTCGTATTCCCCCGAGAATAACCGTTCCATCTAGACGGGGGATCACGTAGGTGTAGGTCTTCCCGTCATCCCGCATAAAAGACTTCTTGTAATTGCTCTTGATGATCATAGTCTGCCCACGGAGAAGGTCCATATTCTGGTCCTTGATATCGCTCAGATACTTGGGTCCCTCACCAGTAGCATTAATGAGAACATCATGGCCAAGATGGCCAGCGTCAGATAGGGAGTCCAGGTCCATGCGCCTGAACTTGACGCCCGAGCTCTCGAGGTTCCCCTTCAACCAGGGCATGAAGATATTCGGGTTGAGTACAATGGTCATATCTGCCGTATGTTAGCTTGATTCATCAACAAAAGTGAAGACTCGCAAGTTATTCCGCCTCTGACTCCTTCTGGTAGTACATCTTTGGGAAGGAAGCTGAACTATTATAATAATCAGTATCCTTAAACGTTTGTTCAGAGGTCTTTCATACTCCTGGCATAAAGTCTTTGAACCAGAGATCGTCATCACTCCTCTCGTTGTCATAGAACTCCTCCATTGGTAGTCGTTTGATACTGGACTCAGGGTGTCTAATAGCCAGTCTCCATAGCTCGGTAAAAGCATCCATCTGCATCCTCCTCTCACGAGCTGAGGAGCAGCCACTGGCGACAAAGTTGGCCCCGGCCCAAGGACTAGCCCATTGGATAGATGGCTTATCTCCAGGAAGGTCTCTTGCGATGACGGTGATCTCGTGGTGCCGAGAGAGCTGCGATGCTATAGCCAGGCCAATGATGCTGGTGGTTATAGTTAGTTGGGACATTGTCATCGGCGCGATGGAAGCGAAGACGTTACCCAGATCCGACAATGGTGATTTTTGCCATATCAAGGGTTCAATGAACAATGAGTCTACTTTGCGTCTTCGTATAGTTCATCTCTCTCTCTCAATGAATTGATCAATATTTATATCCTCAGACGCTGCACCACATCTCCTGTGGTCACATAAAGAAGTCCATGTGATCCCCTCGGAGAACCTCTACCCCGCCTTCAGCCACCATCAATGGTCCCGGCTGTAGTAACCGATAAGGTCGATTGGTCAAATTTGAAGTAAAATGCAAGTTCGGAACATGAAGCCGTAGCCTGGAACGCCTTGACAGTCGTAGACGGGGGCACCATTGCTCGAAACGGATCATTTCAGCTGGTCGCCACGTGTACGTAGAGTTTTGGACCAGCCACTCTCCCTTTTCTTCTTAGAACAGCTTCCTGATTTGCCAGTCTAAAATCATGATAACGGCCTTGATCCTCCGTCTCTGGGAGGGCGATAACTGATTAAACCATCACCTACTGAAACGTTCGGATGCAGCCCGGCGTGAGGGAAGTCAGAGTAATGAGATGACAACCCATTCCTATCGATGAGGTCGACGAAGTCCCTACAGCGCCTGAATTTGCAAACAGGCTTGGACAAAGGAGACAGAGTAGCTTCGGTCCCGTACATACGGGGCGGAGACAGGCCTGGGGTACGGCTTATTTGAACATCGGAAGGGATCCCGAACTGTGCTTGGGAGACGAGATAATATGAACGTCGCCTATTTCCTGAATATCTACCCTTTTGAGATACATTAAGATGGATATAGAATCCCTTGCTTGTTTCCTTTCGCCGCGAACTATATTTTACTACGCTTTCTAAAGGGCATCTCTCGACTACCCAACGCGCAAGCCCTTGATCCCTCCAATAGCTTCTAACAACTACTGCCAAAACACTGCCTCTCAATGATTTTACCATATATTCTTCAATGTGAAAGAAGATTGCAGTAAATTTCAGACACCATCTGCTTGTTCGTTGCTGGAGCTCAAAGCGGAGCAGGTTGCGGAACACTCTGAAGGATCTTTTGGGGTTTCTACCTTGTGGGTTCAAGCTCGTCTTGTTCCGTCTGCATTCCCACAGCCAAGCCTCGTGTTATCTATCAGTACGTCATTGATACAAAGCATCGAAGCCATCGTGGCAGGTGGCATATGGCTCGTTGGACAATCCATTGCGGATCCTCCTAGCATACCGCCCGAAGGAACTCTGGATGATCCAAGAGGATCAAATCGACTGTTTCTGGAAGGTCGTGATAGAAGACTTGGCAATATGCAACGCAAATCCATATTGTAGGTTCAGCAGCCTATCATAGCACAGTCCTTTTGCTAATATGAATCCTTTCGCCCATCGCTGTAGTTTTGACCAGGCGCTATGAACAACTTCGCATATCACCCAATAGACTTCCAGGACTAGTGCACCTAGCTATTTGAAATTAACAGTCTCGTCATGTCAAAGCACACGGACAGGAGCTAGGACGCTAAACGGATCCTCCGAATCCTTCACCCAATCCTTTGGGACGATCCTCAAGTGCCCATGGCTTACCAGAGGAGACACCGAGACCTGGAAAGTGGCCACGCTTGTGTTTTGTGTTAGTCTTATTGGCCCGTGGGACTTGACCATATCGATCCTTTCAGGCAGCTGAATTCTATGGCCATGTTTTCGAGCGCATGAATGCATAGCATGGCTGTAAATTAGTTATTGGCAAGGCTGTTTCAGGACCAGCACTATCCACTTTGATGTTCAAACCTCCAGGAGAATGGCATGACTTACAGACATGATGAGTATATAAAGGAGCTTGTGTTCAAACCTTTCGACTTTCTCATCCACACCAAGGACAACTTCGGCTCTGTCTCCTCCAGCACCTACAACGCCTCACAACTACCGCCCTTCTCGCTCCCACTTCACTTCAACGTCATTCAAAATGCGTTTCAACCTTGCCTACACTCTTGCTTGCCTTGCCGGCTCAAGTACCCTCACCGCTGCCGTCCCCGTCGAGGCTACCGAGATCAAGGTAGACAACCTCCAGCGCCGCGGCCGAATCCCCGCCAACATGGACACCACTGCCTGCAAACAATACTCTACCTTCCTCGGCGAGTGGACCTACGAGGCTCGAGTTCGAACAATGGATAACACCGAAGACGTCTGCAACAAGCTCAAGAACGAGGCCGGCATCACCATCGGCTGCTCCTGGAGACACTCAGAGGAGTGCCGCGGCGACATCAATGACCCTCGTGTGGCTCAGTGGAAGTTCAAGGCTGGCACTAACTGTGGTCTTGGTGCTGTTAACGGCATCATCCGTCGTGCTACTGGTCAGAAGGGCGATGATGCCCAGTGCCTCATCAGCTTCGACGGCAAGTGGCCCGGCTACGAGTAAATTCGGTAGGCCTTTGCAAAGACTCTTGGGTCTTCCGTTACACGCATAATTGGAGGGTAGACGGCGCGAAACTTAAAAGATTTTGGCCAGCGATATAAATCCCGATATGTACATAAAATAGTCGTCAGTCAAGAAAGCCGAGGTTCTGCGTTGTGCCACTATGTATAGACAAGATTCGAATCCTGACATATTTCTTCCCTCGTAAAATGTCTCTTGGCACACGAAGGATTTCTGAGTCACGAGTTGTAATGTGGTTAAAACAAAGTAGAGTATTATTGATTTGCGTCTAGCATGAGCATCCTTCTCCAAGATTCCATTTCCCACAACTATGATGAGATTACAGACTTGGAGCTCGCAACAAAGGAAATCAAGTGCACACGTCTACTGCAATCCAGTGCAGAGATTATGGGTACGCCTTACAAACTAGAGGCACTGAGAATAGTAGGGGTTGAGAACCTGGCAAGTAGAACCCCATTGACAGACAGTAGGTCCGGTGTAATCCTTGCCACCGCACTGGCTGTACTTGGGGAGACCTCCGGTGGCAGGTCCGCAGATGATGTCGTCATCAGTGGGCGATGGAGAGGCCTTGGAGCTGCTTGAAGAGGAGGAGGAAGAAGAAGTGGTTGTGGCGGTGACAGTCCTGAGGGTTGTGACTCCGCTGATGGTGATGCTCGTAGATGAGCTGGATCTGGTTGTCGAAGTGGAAGAGGGGCCCTGGGTCTGTCCAGGGGTTGTAGCGCTAGAAGTGGCAGTAGCCTGAGGAGCCAGCTGACCAACAGTAGAAGGAAGACCGGGAACCAGAGTCGGGCCTGGAATCTTGTAGGAAAGAGAGCTAGTGTAGAGGTTGAATAGAATACCAGGGTCGTTGGACTTGTAAAGCTGGGTTCCCTTGATGCCAGAAGGAGCGAGAGAACCACCACCGGTAACCTTCAAGTTGAAGCACTGAGGATAATTCTGAGCACCATTGGTCTGTCCTGCGCCATGAAGGGCGATGATTTCGTGGCGGAGGACGTAGTTGCCAGGTTCCAACTGGGCAGGAATCTGAAGAGTCCAAGAGAAGCTGTTGGCGACGAGAACATCGGCAGCCCATCGGCCGCTTTGCATGGTCATGTCGAGAAGACCACTCTCGCCGATCTTGAAGAACTCGAGCGAGTTCTTGTCCACAGCCTCGCAGTCGCCGGGGCACTTGGCGAGGTAGTCAATGACTGGACCCTTGTGACTCTACATGCACCGATTAGTATCAGATTTGAAAGAGTTCAAGATCAGGAAGACAAACCTCAGGCCACGTATTCCACTGAAGGACGACCTTGTCACCAGCCTCGACAGTGACATGGCCCTTGGCGGGTCTAGCAGCCCTGTGGCAGATGATGTCAGGATCGCCAAAGCTGTTAGGCTCAACGTAGCCGTTATCGGTGGCGCCGGTGATCCAACCCACTACCGGGGGCTGGTTAGGGTTCCAAGACATGGCAGGCGCATCATAGCCTCTAAAGGCAACGCCATTGGTGATGAGCCAGTCGACATGTCCGTGGGCCGCAACTTTAGCGGCAGAGTATGCGAGAGCAAGGAGAGAAGAGGACTTGAAGAAAGTCATTGTGAGAGGTTGGTGAATGAAAAATGATCTGTAAGGAAGGGAATGAAGAGAAAAAGGAGTGCTGCGAAGCTCGTCACAAGCACAGAATGCCAAACTAGGGCTTAGAAGTAATGAAAGCTGTTGTCTGTTAGAACCAGATTGATCCTTGAAGCATCTTTTACAGCATAACAAGACGACATATATACTCCATGGTCTGTAAGTGCCAAGATGAGGTGGAATGGGTTTGGAGAAACGCGGGACGGTCCAGACCAACGCCACCACGTTCTACAACGTCGGGTCCATGAGACACATCCAAGCGATGGATTCCATTATCCGGCGGAAGAAGGGGAAAAAGTCGAACGATGCAGAGTTTTTGCCGCTTTCGACTGTTTAACCGTGGCTTGATTTTCTGTGTGGCAGACGCATATCCGATGACTGGATGGAGCCAATATTGGAGAGATGTTTCATTTGAGGCTCGTACATAATTTCAAGCAAGGAGAGCACTGCCAGATACTCTCAGTGAGGTCAAGATACACCTTGTCCCTGGCTAAACTTACCTGGCTTCTCCAGTCTTGGTTACTTCTTGTTGCACTCGGCAACTGGTCGTCCATGACGAACCACTGTGCTCAAGCCACCCATTTAACCATGAATCACAGCAATATAAGATTAAAGTGCCTCTTAACGCGTGCTGTAACGCCTTGTTCTTGCCAGTTTCTGGCTGGCATGTTCCAAGCTGGCCAGCCACTTCAACGCCCAAAAACAGCACGATTTCAGCCAGAATGTCTCAATCTCGTGGCGCAACCGAGTTTCGAAGTGAGTTCACTTGATCAGTCACATTTTCAAGCTCCCAAGGCTGGACGGGAGCCCGGCATTAATGCCTCATGCTCAAGTTCAGCCACCATAAGTGGACAGGCTGACAGGAGGAGTCTTGCATCCTGTGACCCTAGTGGCCGTCTACTATCAAGTGTCAGATCGGGACCGAGCTTTCTCTTAGGCCTCCACCGCGGAAACGGCTTGAACTTTGGGCACGTCTTGGGGAACCCCAGATAGCGTTTGCGGGTGACGGGAAGTAAGCCGCCTTTTGTTTCTTTGGTATGCAAATTCAAGCTGTCACATCTATTAAGCTCATGACTTAGTCTCATATTGAGCAATAGAGCAGCGACGATGATCAATGTTAGCGATGCGAAAGCATTCAAGGCCCCTGGAGTTGACAAACAGCGCAACTATTCCGCCATCATCGCGCTCTGGTGTTGAATACAATGCTCCCCATTCCGCACCCAGTCCCCAAATCCAGGAAGCCACTCCTCGCCAAGAAGTTTCCAAGAGCTGCCAGCGGTTGTAGTACCTGACAGGTATGCAGCTCGACGCAGGGGCGCCAACGCCACAGTTTAACCCCCAGCCATCCCTCCTCGCCTACAACTGTTCCAAACCGGCCGAACCCGTGTGAAACACGCGCCCAACTTCCGTTCACGTGCGGCATGAGACCGCGATCCTGCCACGAACTGGATCTATCCAGGCTAGCCGAGACTCGAAGGGAGGGAGTAAAAAACCCATTGTTCGCTTGGCAAGGGTGTCTGGGCTTGTGTCTCAGTTCCTTGCGTGCAGGTGGTGCTGGAATGCTGAGTGCCTACCCTGCAGAAATGTGACTGGTAGGTTCCTGTAGGGATTAGAGTTGAGTTTTGGCCCGATCTCGAACTATTGAGTCTGTCAAATGTGATTTCGGGTGATGGCTTTTCTTTTAAAGTGTCCGGTAGGAGCAACGCCCGGGGCTTTGCTCGCTCGCTTCGGAGGCCAATCGCAGTATTGCTTCTTTCAACGGTATATCCCCAAAGGAATTTCCCCTGCTCAAGCTGGCGAGGTTTGTAGAAAGACTCAAATGATGAAATTGGTAGGTTTGTCGTGATTCTAAGTAGTCGACTCAATCCGTAATAAACGATGAAATACTCCAGATATGTCGATACGGAAGGGCGAGAATTACAACAAATAGAATATTTCAATGGAATGTGTCAAGCTAAGCAATTCATATGTGTGGGTGTAGGTGTGTTTAGTTGGTGTTGTTTGCACTGATTTTAGATACAAAGCAGGCTGGTTTTATCATGATGATGAAAGAAGGTTCATTGCGACGGAATTTCAAGAGAGGAAACGTCTGCAAGGCATATTTGATATTCACTCTTGCGTTGAAAGGCATTGGGCATGATGTCCGTCTCTGCAGTTCTACCCACTTCATCAAGAGCGAATAACCTCCACAGCCCTTTCTTACATCAGAACCACCCAAACAAGCCAGCCACAAACCCCCCAATAACTGGCACAAAACTCCAATGATTCCACTCTCCACCTCCCGTCACCGATTTGCTGACTAGCCCGTCAGTGATAGCCATGGACATGGCACCGACCAAGGCCAGCCCGACCAATCTCTTATTCCCAGTCAACCAGATCAGCGTAAGAGCGAAGCTGACAACGACGTTGCGGATGCCGTAAATGCGCATGAGGCCAAAGACGAGCTTGCGCGATTCGGGGTCTGTGGGAACTGGGAACTCGACGGATTTGAGGGAACCTTCTGGCCTGAGGAGCGAGTTCAAGCCGAAGAAGGAGGGGAGGAGTCCAATGACGAGGGCTCCTCTGTAGATGAACGTGTCGCGCGTGAGAGACATGATGGGAATTTGGATGGAATGAGCTGGAGATGGTACGCGTTTGAGAACAGTGAGATGACGTTGGAAGTCGGAGTTAGAGACGGATTTTATAGCTCAGATCAAGCGGCAAGGCCCCCGCATACGCAAACCGCCATAAGCACGAGATTGACCAACCAGGCGACCCGGAGGTTGAGGTGAGATTTTAAGTCGCGTTGATCCCTACCTTTGCTTGCTGGGCCTTTGGCACGGGCATGCACGAGAGCCATGTGATTGAGCAAGCGTTAATTAAAATCTCCACGAGATATCTAGAATAAGTTGCGCCAAAGACTACGGACTAAGCAAGTATTTGTATTCAACGTGACTGTATCTTGCTCAGTGCGCATCTGTTGTTTCTAGAATCAGGGGCCTTGGCCAACTTGATTCACAGGAGAAGACTACCAAGAAAGCTCGAGCTTTCAAAGACGCGGAATTGTTAATGATAGAAGAAGGCGGATAGTATCAAGGCTTTGGTAGCAAAGTCA
Organism: Ascodesmis sphaerospora; assembly: GCA_027569015.1. Classification (NCBI taxonomy): domain Eukaryota; kingdom Fungi; phylum Ascomycota; class Pezizomycetes; order Pezizales; family Ascodesmidaceae; genus Ascodesmis; species Ascodesmis sphaerospora. The sequence goes on along the minus strand of JAPPUR010000014.1, from coordinate 688,615 downwards.
CAAAATAGGTGTAGCTTCCTATTAAAGATATGAATCTCACGTCAGCCAGACTTGCTGGAGGGCACTAAATTTAGACAATCCAGAAACAGGGTATATGCTGCGATTCGCTTAAGTCACATTGAGCTGGGAAGAAATTGAAAACACATATGGCAAATAAGCAGCATGTTCTATGTCAATGTTGAGATGTGGAGGAGAAGACAGGTATCCCTGAAATGATTGCGACCGAGAAAGCCCAAAGATTCTCTGACGCTTCTCCACAGGGAGAGGTATTGAAAAGAAATTTAACCTCATAGCATACCCAAAGGGCACGGCATTGGACTTTGATGCCGTCATGTATTATTGACTGTGGTCTTTACAGTTGTGGCTGATGGCTTCTTGTCATCATTGCAGATAACAATAATGCCCAAAGGGCAATTCAAGGCAGCCCAATCAGAGAAATACGGTTTTCCACGCAATCAAGCATTGGGGAGACTACAAGACCTTGATCTTTGGTGCAGTTGATTTGCTACCACCAACTGAATCATGTGCTAGGAGAGAAGCACTTGTCAGAAACCTTGTCGTGCTCGTTCTTTGAGAGCTCTACACTGGATTCTACGCAACTCAGTACACTATGTCCTAAACAACAAAATCCATTACAACATTACGACATTACAGCATTACGACATTAAAACATTACAAAATTTCTGCCAGGGTTTATTACGGCTTCCCAAGTTTCCAAGAACGAGCTCTTCCAAATTCCGACATGCCGAAGAACGACCTACCATACATCTACCCTCATCGATGACAAGGCCAAGGTTAAGCAGGCGATCAAGGATATATACGGCGACATTGATTTCATCGTTGAGGAGACCAATGATGACTATGTCGCCAAGCTCTGGGTGGTTTATGACCGGGACTCTCTTTATTGCGGCCATTTTGAAGAAGAAGGACAATAGAGACGATAGAAATATCGATGGCAGGCCAAAGGACTAAGACAGCAATAAATATATCCTCTTGCGGGAAAAAGAAAGCTGGCATCTTATACTGCGAGCCTTATCTATCACTATTAGGTTTCTATGGCTATAGAAGCTCAACTTTATCTTAGGTTTATAGTATTTTATAGTATCAGGTTTTAATGCTGCTGTGTATCTCAAAGTGTGTTCTTTGATCATATGCTAGACTATGTCATTGTTTAGATTAGATTAGATGTCGTCAAGCCGGGACGTCCTGGCCCAGTGGACCTGGTGTCAGAGCTGGAAGAGATCGGTCTCATACAGAAAGAATAGAGCCTCAAGAAGTGCTGAAATGAGGGCGACTTGAGTTCAAGTTACAACGGCCTTCGGACAGAATGATTAGTAGCTAATCAAAAGGCCAATAACAAAATTTTTTGATATGACTGCGGAGTGAGAGTTTGTATTTACTCCAATGAAGTCATGCATGGTATACCCTTCTACCAGACTGCACTCGGCTAATAGCCACCGACCCCATGCCTTTGAACGCTGTGGTCCGGATTCGCTGCCCCAAGAGCTTATCTGCTGCTTTTCTCTGCTCACTGCAAGGGCCATACATGGCCACAAGAGTCAAAGGGAAGAACATGCGTAGATGGGCACAGCCTAGGTTTTTACCCCCAAGGAAGCGAGATGACTCGAGAATCGCGTGGCACGAGTCTTGTAGCTCACGGGAAGCTACGTGGGGCTCTAGGATACTTAGCAGAACCCAGGAAGCTCCAAAGTAGGCGACTACCATGGCAATGAATGGGTCATGGTATCCCACTTCAGATGGGACTGGCCAGTGGACAAGCTCTCCTAGTTGCGTGGCCTGCTCCTGGAACTCGAGCCATAACTGGTCGATCTCAAACCTTAGGTCTGGATTCAAGAGCACATCGGTTTCTGTGCCGTATGGTTTCCGCACAAGCACGTCTGTGAGAAAGAAGAGATCATACATCAGACGGTCAACACCCTGCTGGCTCGTCGCGGGATGCTCCTCGGCCTCAGCCATCCTTGTCCAGCGGGATGATACTGGTGCATGTTGTAGATATTGATTGGGTGTTGCAAGCATGACGAACAGCTATAGTGGTTAGTTAATCATCCCTGGAAGTGGCCAATATACTTGCCGACTGAGATTGAACGTGCTGGCCTAGTTGCCAGATGACTAATTCATCTTTATGGCCAGCCACATACGGCATGAGAGCAAGCATCTTCTTTGCCGCTTGGAGGTGAGTGCCGTAGGCGACAGGATTGGTGGAGCATATGGCCTCAAAAAAGGATAGCATCACACAAGTCCCGAGAGATGCCGCCTTGGGTGAACTCAAGTCATGAGTGAGAGACCTTGAGTGCTTTGTGAGGGCTTTGCCGTAGATGTTACAGGCCTCTCTGACAGCAGCTGGATTGCCCGAGACAGTCCCACAATATGCCAAAGCCGTCGCCTGCATCGACAATTCGAGAGCAGGCCCTTGTTCTGCCATGGATCCGCTTTGTAGCTCTGTAAGCCAAGATTGACGGCGGGCTTGTTCGTTCCTCGCCGTGATGAACGAGATGAATTCGTTGATGAATGCGTGAGCAAACATGGACTGGTTGGAAGGCTGATGAATCATCTCTGGCTTTGGTTGGTTCTTGGATATGATGCGGTCTGTCTGGTCAATGACCAAGGCGCCCTGTAATGGGCCTGAGCATTGTCGATTTGTGATGCGGCATTGTCGGCAAACTGGAAGCTCACCGTCGCAGCCGATGCGACGGCGTCTACAAGCGGCGCAACCACGGCTTCGACGAGGCATGTCGACTGAAGTTTGAGGTTTAATGAGTTCAAGTGTTGCTTTATTCAGGCGCAGCTTACTTGGTAGCAGCTCCTGTCAGCACCGCCTTGACGCTAATCCCAACTTGGTAGGTTTCGCTAGCGCGGTTTGAAGCCATCGCCATCTGACCAGGGTAATGATGCGTCTTGCGAATGCGAGCAATAATTACCGTAGGCTGAAACTTTTCTATGGGGAGTGATTATTGATCCGGCCGGATCTAGGAGGCTGATATCTCCGAGTTCTGTCCTTAATATGGGTGATGGAAAGGTATAAGTATCGGCATGTCTTGCCTCGCAGAGTCATTCAGCAACCCATCATCATCCACTTCACCACATCACTCCAAAAACCTTCCCTACCCCCTCTTCTGTTGTCATTTTTCGAACATGAACTTCAAGCTCTTCTCAGCTATTCTGCTCGCCACCAGCGGGGCCCTATCTCAGACTCCTCCCGGCTTTTCACCCTCTACCAAGAATACCCTTGGAATCAAGTACGGCAACATCAACGCCTCAAAGGGTGACTTGGTGCCTATCAGCGGTCAGCTTACCAAGCCGTATGCCACTGCACAGTCTCACTAACCTCTCAAATAGATGCAGCCATGTCGCCAAACCTCAGCTTTGCACCCAGCAACGCATCCCATGTCGTCGTCCTAGTCGATCTCGATGCGCCAAACGGCACCGACAGCAACGCCTACGCGCCATTCCTGCACTGGGCCAAGTTCATCCCCTCTGGTGTAACAAACCTTCCCGGTGGCCCACCTCTCAACATGTCCGATTTTGCCCCATACTTTGGTCCTGCTCCCCCTCCAGGCACCGGACCCCATCGCTATGTCGCCCTCCTCTTCAGCAGTCAAAACAAGACATTTCAGGTTCCACCGAGCTTCAAGGAGTTCAACGGCACCGAGGTCACCTACCGTGTCAAGTTTGATATCGAGACTTTCGCAGGTGAAGGAAGACTGGAGCTGGTGGCTGCCAATTGGTTTACCAGCGAAAACGAGACGGTTGTCGCAACGGTCACCAATGCTGCTTCTCGCATGGGAGGTCCCGGAGCTGCAGCCTTGGTGGCTTTTGGTCTTCTCGGGTTTGCTTCTCAGTTAATTTGAGTCCGTGGATGGAAATTGTAATGGCAATATTGCGTGGAATCAGGAGCACAAAGCTTTTAGTGTGGGTTCGAGCTGAATTCTTGGTCACTTAACTTCATCATCTCTCTGTCCCAGGAACAGTCTTTAGTCAAGGTCTTTCGTCGTTCAGCCTCGTTTTATATATAGAATTCCCCTAGCTTCACTCCATCACTTGTGGGAGTATCCAATTTCTCACATGCTTGCCCTGTTCATCATCGTCCCGCAGAAATAGGAATGAAACTCAGAAGTGACCGACTAAACCAAGAAAATATTTGTACGCTTTTCAGGAGCCGTCGACGGCGGAGAGTACATGATGCCGTGAATATAGCACTCTCCAACCAGCCTGTAGTGCACTGTCTCCCTCGTTGTCACCCTTGCAGAGCGGCTGATGATAAATGGAACTTTGGCTCCGTCCGCGATGAATATCTTGTCTCCTGGTTGTGCCGCCCCCGGGATGATTCCGGCGTATCTATTCTTGGTGGTAGCGAAGACGGCACGTGGAATGTTGTCGACAAAGGCCACGACTGTCTCCCAGAACTGCATCAGCCGCCTCTGCGACTCTGGGGATGTTTCCTGCTTGTACTTCCAGGCATTCTGACCCAAGTCCAGGTCAAGAATCTGTTCCCAGTCGCTGTCCTTCCATGTCGCCGTTGTTACTGGTGCACCTCTGCTTGCCTCCGTTGAGTACGTGGCAGACTGTTTCGAGACCACTTGAGGTCCACGAGCGTCCCCGATAAGACATTTGATCATGAGCGTGTCAGTCCACTTTCTCGCCGTTGCTTCTGAGGCTTGTTCAATACCCGGGTAGTCTACGAGGTGTGATGTATAGCCTCGCATTCTCTCGAGTACATCGGCAAAAGCGACGCTCATACCAGCGGATAAGCGCAGCTCAAAGCAGTCTTCCACTTCGTCAATGATTGAGCCTTGTACTTCAAGAATTGGACGGTTTTGAGAATCCATGCCCTGGAGATTGATTTTGGGCGGGACAGGCCTTCCCGCATAGAAGCCGCCCTCTCTCCCGGCAGCATCCCATGTTGAGATGGTCGTCTCTCGCCGTTGGCTGTTTAGCAAGTCAGGAATCCAAGAGCAGATGTCGGAGCTCTTGTGGCCTCCTGCTCGGTATAGAAGATCTAGTCCCCTCCCTTTGCGGACCAATCCTTTGGCGTATTTTGCCAACACTTCTTGCTCTGGGGAGTCGTAGTCTGGGACGAATAGGGGATCTTCTGTAGCAACATCTCTTGCCAGGTGTTGGAGGGCAAAGAGCTTGTCACGCGCCCTGGAGGCCTGAGTGTATGAAAACATGTCGAGGAGCCTCAAAAAGTCGAACTTTGCGCCCCCTTGGTACCTCTCTCGCAAGCTATGGAGGGCCAGCGCAGGCCTAGAGTTGGCCAGAAAGGTGCCGTTGTCGTCAAGCCCACCATGTCTGTTCAGACCAATGCTGCACTCCATCAGTGATTCCATGAAGCAATCCCACTCCATTTCAGATTGACCACACACCATGGTCATCTTGGGACAGACAGCGGCTTCCTGCACAATCCAGCTACGGGTGAACCAACTGTGGCCCAAAAACCCATCTACCTCCCTCCAGGACAGGTCAGGGACTCTGGCCGCTTTTGAATTCCGCTCAGAAAGACCCTTTCTCGCATGGCACCGGCCTCTCGAGTGGCAGAACGGCCTGTGTAGATCGGCCATTAACTGCATGGCGGGACTGCTCTCACTCTTGTGTCCACTCATGCCCAGCCAGACCAAGACCTTCTCTGCTTGATGATACAAAGATCCCATCCGCTGGACCTGAAGGGCCTTCTCCATTGGATTGTTCTGGTTGATGCACAGAGCATCAGCCCAAAGCAGAGTGGACACTCTCTTCCTCCGCAAACACTTGAGGCATGATGCAAGAGACTCCGTAATGGGCATCTCACCCCTGTCAGACGTGAAAGTTGACGGCGCAGGCCCGTCTGGAACGGGTCCCCAGAAGTATGAGATGGCCCAGAACGGTTCGTCGAGATCCCTTAGGTCAAAGACTTCAAGAGATCCACAAATCGGCTTGTCATCTTCATCCCCATCGTCCAGTAGTTGTAGCCTGAGAAGGCGGGTTTCACGTGGCCCAACATCGAGGCCATTGTATATCTCATGTGTGTCCTTGGTGAAGCCGACAGCAGAAAACTTCAGGAAGGGCTCTGTTGAGTAAGGGAGACGCGCGCTGTATGTGGTCTCTGTCTCAAGCATGATGTCTCCCTTTAGGTCCAGACCCCACGGATCAACATAGATGTAGATACCCGGATCCTTCTGGATTTGGTAGACGCGCACCAGCATGTACACGTCTGTCACCTTGTCCTTCTGATTTAGAAGTGACATTCTCTCGAGCTAAACATATTCCCCCAGGTCAGTGGCTTGGGGCAATGAATGACAGAGTTAGGGGAGGAAAAGAGTGCTCACCTTTTCGTATTGCGAGTTCGGCACCACAAACCTTGTGCTCAAATCGTTGTTTGTAGTCCAGACCTCCAGGTGAAATGTGACTGTGTTTGCGAGAGACTCAGCCGTGGCATAATGTCCGTCAACAAGCGCCTTGCTAAGCTTCCCGCCTGTTTCGACGATCGTAAAAGTAGAGACATCCGATGCCCCAGTTTCGTATTCCATGTGGCCGTTCCGGACGCGTAGAGGACTCGTCCAATGCTCGTTTGGCCTGTAGTCGTCCCCTAAGAAGATTTGAAGGAAGCGAGACACCTGTTGAGGTTTTCATGTCAGTAATGGCTAAGAGGTTGTATTTGAATACAGGAAGATATCTTACATAGAGCTCGCCAAAGTATCTTGTCTCCTTGGTATCTTCACCCGAGAAGATGGTCATAGGGCGTGGAACTGTGATCCAGCCTTGATTCATGCTGACAAAAGACGACTCGTCACGACCTCGTGGCTTCGGTGTTCTTGGTCGGGGCTCTGGTCTGTCTGTTGAATGATCTGTGGAGGGTAGAACATGTGTCGAGGGAGTCTCGGAGAGTCCTGGTCGATGACCCAGGCTCCTTTCGCGGAGTTTTTGCTCATCCTCTGTCTCACTGCTGGAGCCCTCTTCTGTGCTGACTTGATCGAAATTTTCTATCAAGTCATGCTTGTCGACGGGAATGGGAAGTGTTCTTCGGGAGACCGTCTGGGTCCTGGAGGACTCAACCTCTTTGGCGTATTGAACCTTTTGGACGATCTTTGATGCTCCATTGTTCGTGACGCTGTCCAGGCTCCCCTGCCTTTTTGTGACCCCTTGGCTCGGATAGTCCGATTCGGACGTACCTTGCTCTGTATTGTCACTCTCGGGCTCCTCAGCACGAGACATGGATTCAGAACTGATCACGGCCGGTGCTTCCGACACAACAATACCCGGGGCTTCTGTAGGTTTCTCGACCTGGGCTGTACCTCCGCTTTTGATTTCCTCATCCTGAGGTGTTTCAACAATCTGACTCGGATCCTCAGGTGGGACGTTGTGATCGGATTGATCTTCATCATCAGCTGGAGCTTCATCAACAACTAGAGCTTCATTGGCAGCTGGAGCTTCAACAGTAACTGGAGATTCATCAGTAGCCCGACTCTCATCTGCTTCCTTCGGGCGGTCGACAGAAACTGTCTTCACAACTTCAGTCTCTCTATCATCTCCAATGCTCTCCTTAGTTGAAAGCCCCAAATTTGCTGTTGTGGGAAGCTGATCGACGAAAGATCCGTCTAAGCTACCATTAGAAGACTTTCTTTCCAAAAAACCGAAACATGCACTTACCCATTTCTGAGTCGTGTGTAGAACCATTTGGTTCAACCGGAATCCCCACCGCACGAAACTCATCCTCGATATGCTTGCGGTTCTGCTCTGTCAAGGCCTTAACAAGCAGACCAATTTGTTCCTCGTTTGTGATGCGGCAAAAGTCTGCAAGTTCAACAGCTATCGCTCGTAGACGGTCTATCTCGGCTGCAGTGTCTTGGGTCGTTAACCAGATGTTGAGATGTTGCTCATCTGTTGGCAGCAATGCGACGCATTTCACAGGGGATTCTTGCTCAAGAGCAGTGGACAAGTCTTTCTTGCGGATCCTCCAACTGATCTTAGCTCGTTCGACCTTGAAAGCATGGATATGTCTCAGACCAAGTAAGATGTCGTCCTTGTTTGCTTCCTCCGTTGACACAAGCCTGATGATAATATTAGTAGATAGAAAACGGGTGCGATGAAGAAAGGAACTTACGCAGTCACGAAACGCATTCTCTTGGTAAGCCATGCTTCATATGACGGAACAAGTTGAACCTCCCCCTCTGGTATAAGGGCAATCTGTCCGGCAATGGAAAGCAGGCGGTGACGCAGATGGAGTCGGTCAAAAAGGCGACTGTATGAATCTGAAGAGGATGGCGGGAATGACAAGATATCTAAGTCGGTAAAGACGCGAGTCAATTCGGGGTCGTCTGGAATGTACCATTCATCCGAGTCCAGGGCAGTTCGGAGACGACACGGTCCGGCTGGAGCATCCGCTGGCGTTACGGGATAGATCGGTAGCTCCAGTAGTGGACGTGCTGATTTCTCGCTGAGATCTGGATGCTTGGATAGTGCCTCGAAAACCTGCACGATATGCTGCATGTCGTCGGTCTCGCGTATGCTTTTTGCCTCCTGTATGAGCATTGCAAGGTTCGAGGTTTGGCACTTGAGTAGGGACAGGAACAGCTGGTTCCGTGAGGGATAGATGTACTTCAATCGAGGCGTTCTTTTGAAGCAATCTGGACCGTCCCAGACACACTGTTCAAGCTTCAACCAGCGAAGGCCCGCCGCCGTCTCTGGGTCTGGAACGAGTGTAAGTTCTTCAGTCATAAACGCTTGGCTGGCAAAGGTCAGTTGGGCCTCTAAGCTTTCTCTGATACAACCCCGACGCTAACAAATCTACGTACCGAGCAGTCTTGATATCATTAGGCTCTATGACTTGCTCAATATGCTCATAGAGCAGTGCAGCAGCCTCCAACGTTGTGCTGGTCGAGCCTTTCAGCTGTCGAAGTTGGACCAGAAAGTAATTCATGCCGATCTTGGTCAGAACTCCAAAGTGTTCTAGAAAATCCCAGCTTTTGTCTTCAGGATCCTCGACCTGAAGAAATGGCCGGGACTCTAAACTGGCTATCAAGGCCACCGTTTGGTCCTCCAGGGACTTGACCCCACCCTCTGGTGCATTTACACCTCTGTGTGTGCTCGTGGGCCACTCTACCTGGGTGGTAATTTCAGGCGGCGGTAGGTTAGGCCCGAGTTCTGGGTTCTCGTCTATCACTTCTGGGAGAGAGGTTCTCTTTCGTGCTGAATTGGGCAACAAATGTCTGAGGAACCTCAGCAAGTGTCTAGCCAAATTTTTCTGTGGCTCGGAAGAGTCTGCTGCTTCGACGAGAGGCTCTGTGGGAGTGGTTACGGCTCGTTGGCTTTGGTCATTGACTGTTCTCGTCTGCTCAGCTGCTGGCGTGGTCGGGAACTGCGCCCCCTGTGTCGTGGCGACTTTGGGTACTTCCTTGGGCGTCGAGGTCAAGACCTTGATACCCTGAGTGACAGTCGCTCGAGGCAGGACAGTATTTTGAAGCATCCCTCTTGTCCCCCCCACACAAGGAACTTCCATCGATGATAGGAACGCTCTCATCCTCGATCTTGACGCTTGATCTAGCGCTGAGCTCTTCGGGTTGCCCCCAGGGTTGTCAACAATCCACTCACGATAGAGGTGCCAAAATACCCGCAGTAGCTGTAGCACGGACTCTGGGTCATTTCGGATAACGAACTGGAACTCGGGCGTAATAGTAAACTGGCCTGCTCCAGAGCCGCCCTTGAGAGCCAACCGCGGAATGATTGTGAGGTCAAAGCATCGGGCAAGCCAAACTACCCATGACTCAGCCCCCTTGTCGTATGCAGCCAGCTCCGATTCGTATGCTTCATGCATGAAGTGAATTGGACATTCAGCAAGATGGGTTTTGAAGACAATATCCGCTGTGAGCGGCACCCCCGCTCGCGTGACTGAGTCTCCCCTCATGTACATGGATGAACCTCGATGGCGGGAATTCTCACTGGCCGCGAACCACAAGTTCCCCTTGGTACGCTCAGGTGGGCTCCAGCGAGCTCTCTTGAGAAACACGGCATGAGATACTAGATCGTCTAGGCTTTGGCTTGAAACGTCGTCTCTTTTGTGGTGAGAGAGAATGATGTCGCATATTCTCTCCACCCTATACTGCTCAGCCTTCAGCAGTCGTAGAAGATCCAGCCGAATAGGGTGCTCTAAAACACTCCCGTGGACCTCGAAGAGATTCAGACCTCCCGGAAGGCCTAGATTGATGCGAGGATCCGGAGGTAAGAAGATGGTCCCTTGGCTTGCCGAGACCCAAGAGCAATCCGGCAAAGAATCTGTCTCTGTCCCCCGCTTCAGCACCGGGATCAAGTTCCAATTTGAGATTCTTTTGCGATAGACTTTGGTAGTGATCAACGAGATAAGAACACCGGCCACACTGGCATGCCAGGCAGCCTCCATATTTTGAAACTTGACTTGATCACCAGAAAGGAAGGCTTCGAGATCACTCAGGAACTCTTTCCCCGAGAGGGTGCGTACCCCCAGCTTCTCAAGTCGAGCTTCGTTGCCAGCAGTACCATAGCCGTCTGATAGATATTTGGTGTTTCTGGCCCCAGGTGGGATCAATGGCCCATCAGCATTCCTGAAGCGCTCGGGCACAATCGCTAGTTTGGATGGAAGGAGCCATTCGCCCTGGTCCGACTGCAGAATAGGGTTCTCTGACAGCACGTCGACGATCCTCGCTGGAATGTCTTGGAATAGTGTGTCCTCGTAGTGATCAAGTGAAATGTATGGGATCCACGACTTAACCTCCTGGGCTTGAAACGCCTTGACTGCTCCCAGGAAGGCCGTGGGGACCTGAGAAACAAGTGCCTTGTTCCATGGACAGTCCTCCACGTCCTCGCGGCTGCTGACCAAGATAAAATCTGCCTGAATTGCAAACTAGGTAGATGGTTAGAGGCCAGCGGTAAACATGAGGCAGGTAGATGGACAAACTTTGAAGCCGTAGTGATCAATGGGCAAGAATGCATGAACCTTCTGCGCTTTCAAGTCATCGACCTTGGGAAACGCCAACAGGATCTGAGACTCCTTGGCATTTCGACGACGATCATCATAGCGCAAGTCCCTCTCGTTGATGGCATGTTGGAAGATGTGATATGAAGCCAAGGTATCGCCCATCTGAATTGTACGTGAGAACATGCCTTCTTTGGCTGGGCCATCATCGAGTCTCTTGAGAGCTGTCTCCCAACGCTTCTTTCCAACTTCAATCGTGCTAATCTTGATCCTTTTTAGATTCCGGAGAAATAGCACTGTGTCTGGGCTCATAGACTTGAGCTTCCCCAGCAGGATGCCCTTGTCACACTTGGCTGACAGCTCCAGAAGCATCGAAGTGTGGCCCCGAAGCCGACGCTCGTGGTCCGGTAGCTTCGCCCAGTGAGGCGCAATCATGCTCAGCATTCCCGAGTCATTGTTGGCAAACTTGAATGAATAGTGGCCGGAGCTGATCCACACGACGTCGGCCACTTCAAACACGGACTTGAACCCCATACCCTTCTCACCCGTGGTGAGGTTGTGATCTTTAGCCGCTGGCTTGGAACTCTCGCAGAATCCACAAATGGCACGAACGTTTTCTGAATTGAAGCCGATTTCGTTGCAGTCGATACGCAAGGTTTCCGCACTTCCGTCACCATGCTCTTTGTATGTAAGGGTTACGGTCGGTGTCACGCCGGAAGCATATTGGCAGTCGTCGGCATTCTGCAGTAGCTCTAGCAGGAAGTGCATTCGGTCGGCGTAAAGTTTCCCAGCCGTTCTGGAGATCAATGTTAGGATTCACTTGTTATGGCCTTGGGAGAGAAGCTTACTCTTTCAAGACGGCGTGCAGGGCTCTGGCGTTGGCGTCGGGCTGGTCGACGCGCTTCTCTCTTCTGATCCATTCAATATGGCTTCGCGCTTGCTCCTCCGTTTTTGGAAAAGATCCATGGGGTCCTGAGTCGCTCCACCATCTTCCTGGGTCGCTATTTATGTTATTTGTCTGTTCCGCCGTGTCGCCTACCAATCGATTGGGTATGGGCTGAGCTGTGTCATGCCCACCAGAGCCTCGTCCGGCTGGTGCACTACCTTCTGGCCTGCGGCTCCTAGAAGAGCCCAATCTGGGACAAAAGGACATCGATAAAGTTTGAAGGGTCTCTGTGCAAGTATTCGCGGCTCTTCTCGATGAAGAAGTGAAGAGCTGGCAACATCTCAGAGCCCGAGCCGGATAATGATAAGCCATGCAAGACCCGAGCACCCCGCTCAGCTGAACATGCATCTCTGTGTTGGACCAGTAATATGAATCTATCACGGCGTTGATACGGCGCGAGCTAACTCACAAAGGGCATTTGAGGCTGGTACATCCAGCCACGTTAGGCAGGCATACACAGTCGTGCCCAGCACTCGCTGCCAAGTGTCATACGATCCTCTTCCCTAACGTCTTTTCCAAAGCAGTGACACCCTTTGAAGACTCAGCCTATGCCCGTTCCCATTCTTGCTTACTCGTTCTTACGATCATGAATCAGAACTCGCCCCTCCAGTCAGACCTTCAAAGGAACAGGCTTCCCACATTGTTTGAAGTCCTATCTCGCCGAGTCCTCCCACCCGTCGATCTCTTCTCGTTCTACGTGTACATGAGAGACCAACAAAGATCAGTAGATTACCTAGACTTTTGGTGCGTAGCGACGCACAAGTCTCTGGCATCTAATCTCGCCTACTAACCATCTTCAAGGCTTGATGTGTCTCAACACGCCTCACTGTGCAGAGCCTATGTGCGGGAACGTATGAGCCTGAGTGTCTCTTCAACTTCAACACCGTCTCTCGCTCAGAATTCTATCGAAATGGGTGGCATTCTTCAAGTGTCATCTGTTCAGAGTGAACAGCAGGAGCCAGAAGAATCGGAAACCGTAAACACAAACGATCCGGATCGATCCAGCCAGGTGTCACGCCTCTCTCAGGATGATCAACCGATAGAAGTTCCAACCCCACCGCTAGTTAATACGGTCGATCCAGATGCCCAGGTTCGGGGGTATTTTATGGATCCATCGCTATCGCTGAGAGGTGGCGGCTCGACCGATTGGCTTCCCAACATGAGTGTTTCGACTGTACTCTTGCGTACTCGGCACTTTTTTGCTACCTTCAGAAGCAGCCATGCCCCAAAGGGTGGCGAGGACCGCGCAAAGCGTCTCACCCAATTGAATTTGCGTCGAGGTGCAAGTAACTCTTCTCTGTCTACCTATGGGACGATGCGGTTAGCCAACTTCGTGGGTATCGAGGAGTCCGCGGCCAATTCCCTTCAGAGGGAAGGAGACTTTGATCAGCAAGTATCCGCGTTTCTACGAGGGGAGGGGACTTCAGGTCGATCTACTTCATCTGATGCAGGTGACGCTCAATCTGACCCTGTTGCTGGGAGTAGCATCCGACCTTCAACAAACCAGGGCCCAGCTACCGCCGGCACAATTCCAAGAGAGGATATCCGAGCCTCGGCTGAGAAGATAATAGATACATATATCCTTCCCGGTGCGGAGCGCGAGATCACCCTTCCTGGCTCTCTGACCGGAGAACTGGTCACCGCAGTGGAAGTATTTAACCGTGATGATCCTGAAATTTTTGATGATGTCAAAGATTACGTTTTTCAGGCGATGGAGAGAGACGCTTTCCCTGGCTTCATCCGTATGAGAGCTCTGGCAAACTTAACTCCGCCCACGATGATCCTACACCTCGTCCTTGGGCTGTTATCCTTGTTCGCCGCTTTTTGGGCTGGATTTGTCCTGATCTTTTTGGATGCAGACAGAGAAAGGCGAGCTTGGGTAAGGCACCCTGAGCAACATTTCAACACGCGGGCTAACGATTCTTCCAGTTAATCCTACCTTTCACGATCGGGGTATACAGCCTCACAGTCTATCAATACGCCCTTGACCCCACGATTGCCTTGTTACAGTTCAGCGAATACACGCCATTCAGTTTTGTTCGCGTTCGAGAACCATATGTCAAGAAAATACTCAGTGGTCGCGGGATCGTCGTTCTTACTGTCATATTTACGGTTGATGCAGCCTTGTCGAGTATATTCATCTTTGTTCCAGGAAAAAGATTGTAATATCATGTAGGAGAAGTAATAGCACGATGAGGGCTCTATCATTCTTGGTACAATGTGCTGATTCCGTTCCTATGCTCTTCAATCGCTGGTTTCTTTTGCCAAGAGCCGAGCCCAAGCGATCCCAATAAAGAGCAAGCTGTCTGCGAAGATGCAAGAAATTAGGATAACGGCCCATAACTAGGCAGCACCCTGTCTCTGGTCATCGTGTACTTTGAGCACAAAGCTAATGTTCTCAGGCTGGACTCTCTCCCAAAGGCTTCCAAGCCCCAGTTCCCTCCCTCGCTTGTCCTCATGACGAAACCACTCCTCAACAGTTCTAATGCGGTTGGGGTGAATCTCGTCGAGAATCTCGTAGTTCTTCTGGATCAGACCCTTGTTACCGGCTGAGTGGCGCCACAAATTCCACCAACCTGTAAAGTTATCTCGATACTTCATCGTGGCTGGATCCTTGGGGTCGGCGTTGTAGCCTGTGGGGAGATCGGCTACAGGTACAGCGGCAAAGTAGTCATCGAAGCTTGTATCAATGTACCGTGCTGGCTTGCCCGTGACCTTCTGGAAGGCCTCGGCAACTTGGGTGTACGTGGCGTGCTCAATGGCTACGTCGAGATCCATCCCGTTCGCACGCTCAGGATGGTCGAACAACCACTTGACGTAGTAGCCGCAATCATCAAGCGCAACTTCGGGTACGGCTCCGTCCCCGAGCGGAACCCGCCAAGTGACGACACCATCTTCGACGAGGGGCGGCATAGGCGTATAAGCGTGAATCGCCATGTCCATGTACGGGCCAGTCGAAAAGAGCGCGGCCTGCATGCCGTGACGCTGGCTCACCTCCTTGTTCTGGGAGAGAATCCACTCGCCGATTCTGCCCTTGGCGTCGTAGTGGCCGCCGCGGAACTCGGGCTTGTAGCCGCTCCGCTTGTAGGCGTAGGCGAGGCTACTGTAGACATAGAACTTGACTCCCTCCTCGATGGCGAGCTCGTACGCGCGGATCGACCAGTAGATCTCATTTTTCTCGCCACAGTTGAACCCGTCGATATTGACAAAGGCGCCCCAGGCAGAGCGGAAGACCTCCCTGAGGGATTCTTCGGATGAGAATGTGCCCACGACGGCCTCTACGGCACCCGGAGGACCGTAGGCTTGGATCTCCTTAAAGCGAGCGCTGCTCGGGTCGCGGGTCAAGGCCCGGACGGTATAGTTGCCTGACCTTACTAGGTCCCTCACGACGGGCATCCCCTGGGCGCCAGTGCCGCCAATAACTGCAATCGTGCGGGTAGCCATAGTTGTTGGTGTAGACTGAAAGTGTGTTTGGTGTTTTCGTAGTTGATTCAAATGGTGATGTTGGTTCTTGAGTGATCGCCAGCTTTACAAACAAGTTTGGTCATAGGATATATACCTCCTTCGAGGAGCTGTAAACGCGTGTTACTTTATGCGAGGCAACTAGTGAAGCTCATAACATTCGGGCTTCTTTACGTAAATCGTGTTACCCATTGTCTTGACTCAAGAATCGATCAGGCGTGATTATATAATGGCCGGGCATGTGTAGCTAATATCATTTGCCATCTCCAGTGGTCAATTATTAATTATTCAACCAGTCTCGCCTGACCGCCCAAGTGGTTTACGTCACTTACAATTCGGGGGCAATTCTTTGTAACCTTTGCACTCTTTCGACCTTTTTGCTCTTTACACTCTTCACGAGTTGATTGACAGGAACGGCGTAAGTGGTAGTATCGCGTAATAAACAGGGTTACCTTTGCTGCATGAAGCTCAGCCGCTCTAGGAAGAGCAGAAAAGGCGGCTATCGCTATTAGGCTCTGGAGGATGATGAAGAAGCTTGTAAATGATGGTGTAGGGTATTGAAAGATGGTTCGCTTAGTCTTGGCGATCCGAGAAGTCACAGCTTTCCGCAGTGATCCATATTTGCACCTCTGGGTGGCATTGTCCAACAGACGCCCCAATCATACCGCGTTACCCAAGACTGAACCTATCACTCGATCTCAAAACTAATGCACTAGAAACGCCTAATTATGTCGGCAAATGACCCGGACCCGGAGGTTCAGGAGCCCCCCCATTATGTATCACCCCCACGTCAGCAGCTTCACCTCCATGAGCCATGATTACAGATGCCTCCACCGCCCTGGCAACCCCACGGCGCGGATATACAGGTCCCTTGTCCAAGCACATGGCCACGTTGGCCAGATTGGACGTGAGAAGAGATGTATTCAGCCACACTATTAAGGCGGCCGATCCCACCGAGCTGGGAGCGTGTGCGGGCCGAACAGCACCGAGCGAAGCAAGGCCCGAGTCTGTGGTGCTACGGAGCTGGAGTGATTCGTATCCGTTTATGTTCAGCTCCATCAAGTCCGATCCAAGGGCCTTGGCCCCGAGGCTCTCAAGCTGCTCCTGGACGCCTAGCGCGGTGAGGAACTCGGGCTGTAGGTCCTCTTCCGAACCATCTTCCGTCCCAGGGCTGCCGTCATCTGCGAACGACCAGAACGGATCTGTGCTATTGCCGCCTCCTCTACCCCAGGCCTCTGTACTCCAATTTGTACCCGTCGCCTGACGCATCTCGTCCTGACCAGCCCCGAGCAGCCACCGCAGGTGAGCCAAGAGTTGCTGGCGTGTATGAAGGCGCAGCGAGAAACCGAATGCGCGTTCTAAGTCTTCAACCGCTATGTGAACATCGCCATTGAGGTAGAGACATGCTCGGGAAATAGTCGTTTGTACAAGATGTAGCGGGAAAGAAGAGCTGGTGTCCAAGTCATGTTGGGGAGTCTGAAGCCAAGCTTGGGCAAGGGGAGGGGGCGCCATTGCGTCGACGCTGTCGGGGCGATGACATGAAGATGTCTGTGGTAAGGCGGAATCCGCAATCTTCTGGTTCGGTTTCTTAGTCGGGTGTTTGTATTCTTCCATCTTCAGCTCATCGTCCTCTGTCTCCCGAACTGTGTGGTTTGTACTCGGACTGGAAGCCGACCTCGCTAGGACGAGGGCCTGGGCCGTGCAGAGCTGGAGTCGAGCCATTAACCTTTTTTCCCTCGCAACCTCCTCGGTCCCGATCATCTCGTCGCAGAAGCTGATGATGACATTGCTCAGTTCCTCAACCGTGCTCTCGAGCTGCTGGATTCGGCACCGCTGTGCCTCCTTGTTGGCCTGTCGACGCTGGCGAAAGACTTGCTGGGCTCGACGGTTTCGCTCTCGGCGTGCCTATAAGTAGTTAGCGCTTGGTCTGGATAGCCGCGAGATGTTCCCAGGCCCTAGGTATGAGAAACCAGAAGATGGCAGATCCGAGGCGACGGGGGGGGAGGAGTTGGGATACAGGAACCACGACCAACCCACCTCGATGGCTTCATCCTTGTCCCTGGCTGATTGTCTCATCTTTCCATACACTGCGTGTAGTCGTTACCAGACCCTGTAGAAGGCTGAAAAGTTGAAGCAGTCTGTCCAAGGGATTGCTGTGTCCCCAGAGAGGTTGTTGCACTATTTTCGTTCCGGGCAGAGCCCAAGCCCCCGCAATTTTCGCTTACAGTGTCTGGTCTGAGCAACCGGGCTGTTCACTAATCGATTAAATTCTCGGGAGCGATTACGTTTCACTGGCTCCGTCAGCATAGCCAAGAAGACGATTAGAAGTGTGTGGCATAACAACTCCGACATTGACATCATTAGCAATGCCATGCGAGAAAGCCTCCGACCGAGACCTGGCTGATTAGGTGGCATCGTATGGAATGTTAAATCAACCTTCATATCCAAATAATAGATAACAAAGCCTCGATAAATAGACCACAGAAGAAGCAAGATGCAGGTCAAATAAACAATCCAATCTACAAAACCAAGTTTCACATGATAAACTTCAACATGTCCAAACAGCGCACCGTCCTCGTCACTGGGTTCGTCACATCTCACGTTCTTGATTCTTTCCCTTGATCTTTGCCCCTGACTAACATGACCCTCTCTCTCCACGTATAGCTGCTCAGAAGGCGGAGCCGGCCACGCCCTCGCTCTCGAGTTCGCAGCTCAAGGCTTTCGAGTCTTTGCTACCGCTCGATCCACAAAGTCGCTCGCGCTACTTCAAGAGAAAGGCATCGAGACCCTGACGCTTGACGTGACCCGGCCGGAAAGCATATCCGCCCTTAAGACCGAGATCGCCAGTCGGACTGGAGGGAAGCTCGATGTCTTGTTTAATAACGCTGGCATGAGTAAGTGACTTTATACATCAGTGCTCCGGTGTAGGCTGATCATCCAAGTGTACGAGGCTCCGGCGATTGAAGCCGACCAGGATCAAGTCCGTGCTATGTTCAACACCAATGTCTTTGGCCTTTTTGATATGGTGCGGGCCTTTACGCCGCTCCTACTCGCCTCGGTCGCAGGCTCGGCCACACCGCCTACCATCATCAATACCGCGTCGGTCGTAGCCCGGCTCCCTTATGTATATGCTGCCCAGTATAACGCCTCCAAGGCGGCCGTGTCCTCCTACTCCGACACGCTGAGGATCGAACTAGCCCCTCTGGGCATCAAGGTGGTTACTCTGTTTATGGGAATTGTCTCGACGAAGCTCACGTCGCCCGACAAGGTGGGATTCGCCCCAGACAGTCTCTTCATCGATGGTGAATCGGGCCTCAAGGAGAGGTCCAGGCTTCATCTGCAAGACGGTATGAAGCCCGAAGAGTTTGCACGACTGGTGGTGCAGCATGTCTTGAAGAAGAAGCCAGCCCTCGGCGAGGGAGAGTACATATGGCAGGGGACAAGTGCGTATGTTGTGTGGCTTCTCAATGCGGTCGGATGGAGGAAGATTTTCGATGGCACGGTCGAAGGAGCCGTGGGTCTAAGTAAAGAGGTGAAGAGTGCCATCTTCAAGAGGGGTCAAGCCAGCCTATCCTAGATACTACCCCGGATGCCATAGCCATCGCTGGTGGTTCCATCACGATTGTGCCATGGCGAGGCACAAGCTAATTATCTCATTACCCGTGTTGTAACGTTAGTCGACTTAGTTGTATTAAGGCTGTATTATTTCTGTTGAGTTGCTCTGAGGCCCCCGGCCCCTGGTCTTTATTGCTATTAATGTATGCAACGATGGCAGGAAGCCATCAGCCACAACAGCATAAAACATAGTCAATAATACATGACGGTATCAAAACCCAATACCGCGCCCCTAGTCTTGTGAAGCAGTAACGTTAGTCGATTACTATTCATTCCGGTATCAGAAGCTACGTACGTAATGGTGCCCGCGTGGCGTGCCCGGTAGAATCATTAGCCGATAAACAGCATTTGCCTCTCTAGACTATAACCTGGGAATGGATGACATTTATACCATTCTAGGTAATCCTGTCACCACGTTGAAGTTTCTCAGCAGGCACGGTCTTTCGGTTGACAAGAAAGGAACACAATGGCTCATTGCCGTCTGCCCGCGGGTGTATAAGTAGAGTGAATGCAGTTCAGCAATTGAAGCTATCTTCTCATCGACTTTAATCAATCTTGACCGATCTAAAGAATACTAACTCTCTCTTCAAATCATCTCCTCCATACATCTCATCACTGTCAGCATGGCCGACAAGACAGGACCATTCTTCCCCCGGGCCGGCCTTGCGCAGGATGGCTGGTCGACTGAGGAAGAAGCTACAGCGACATGCTACTGCGGCGCTGTGCAGCTCTCCTTTGTGAGTTCATCAAGAAACCCCCCCAGAGAAAGCACATTATCTCATCGTTAGCCGCAGCCGCTATCTAAGCCAGGTTTCGTCTTCGCCTTTATTTGCCACTGCAGCGACTGCCGCAAGATCACGGCCTCGATGTTCACCACGGGTTTCGTCATCCTCGACACGCACCTGAAGCATGTTCGAGGGGAGGAGAATCTCAAGCAATTCGCCCAGTCTGATACCATCGAGCGAAAGGGCAATCTCATGACCAACTTTTTCTGTTCCACGTGCGGCTCATTGATGTACCGAAGAGCTGAGAGCTACCCGGGAGCGGGCATACTTAGGACTGGCACAGTGGATGACTTCAAGCTCGCCGAGACCGCGTTGAGGCCGACACTCGAGCAGTATGGGAAGCACAGGGTAGATTGGCTGAAGGGTATAGAGGGCGCCGTACAATCCGAGGGACTGGCTTCAGTTTGATAGCTTTTGAGCTGATACGGAGCGGGAAGAACTGGCCTTAATACGGCCGTGCTGGAAAATGTTGTGGTTCTGACGTGATTCATTCGCTGTGGCGTCAATTAGAGGTGTCTTTGTAGCACCGCAATTCGTCTATCCTACCAGCTCCCTAAATACACAAATCATGGCTTACCCTGTATTCAACATGGGCGAAACGCAGTATCTGATCTACATGTCTTCTGTCTCGGTTATCCCATCAAGGCCTAGGCTTAAACACCACTAAAAGTGCAAGTCTCACCAGCCTTCCAATAGCTTCATCGGCAACAATCCGCTCGGTAGTGGGGTTATCATAAGCCCTCCATATGGGGACTCATAAAAATGAGCAAAATTTAAAGCAGAGCGAGCTATTTCGAAAAGCCAAGTGGCTTATGAGAAGATAAAACTACGGGAGGGCCTGACGAAAGTGTTTGTTTGAGCTGCCGTGACTGAATGGATATTGGGTGCAAGGTGGATCATCAACTCTTCAACCCGTGGACATACAAGAGATTTAAAAGCGCAACTGAAGAGCACCAAGTCGAGCTGCCTCCTGCGAGACGGGGGAGGAGCTGGTTCTTCGTAAAATCCAAGGTGGCGGGGCATTGACACCAGGTGGATATGATTGGTCACGCTTGGACAAACTCTTTCGACTGATTTTGATTTTAATAAATAACGTTACGCCCCCCTTGATTATTGAATCTACGAAGACGTCATTTGGGCCTTTGGTGGATGCTTTCTCGACTCATCCTCGGGCAGGATTACTAACTAGCCCAATGTGATACTTCTATAAATGGGAATCGCCTTTGACATGGATTGTTTTACCCAGACTACCTGACTTAAATCTTGCACCATCTTGTCTGCATTATATCCATCAATCCTAATCATGGCTCCTTCCATCCTTATCGTCGGCGCCACTGGCAACACTGGTCGAGGCGTCGTCGAGACCTTGTCAGAGCTTCTCAAGACCACCCCCTTTTCCAATCACAAAATCCTCGCTCTTACACGTTCCTCGAGCGGAGCTGCGGCGCAGCAGCTCGCTAAACTACCCAACGTCGAACTGGTGGAACAGAACTGGGTCGACATTACCCCAGCCTGGCTCCGTCAGCACAATGTCGAGCGGGCCTTCATCGCATCCCACAACCAGCCGAACCAGTTCGCTGAAGAATCGACATTCCACCTAGCGGCTCTTCAAGCAGGCGTCCAATATGTTGTGCGCATCTCGACAACAGCTGCCAACGTTCGTCCGGATTGCCCGGCCTACTATCCAAGGACGCATTGGGCAATCGAGGCCTTGCTGAGCTCGCCGGAATTCCAAGGCCTACGATGGACCTCGTTGCAGCCTAATGTCTTTACGCAATTGTATCTTTCTCCTGCCGTGGAGCTTATCAAGAACTTCCGCAAAACCGGAAAGCAAGACACCTTGAGGCTCATGGCGTCTGAGGATGCGCCTGTCGGCATCATTGACCCTCATGAGGTTGGACGCCTCGCAGCCCATCTCCTGATCCAGGATGACGTCACCCCCCATGACAAGGCTAGATACGTCTTGAACGGCCCAGAGGATATCACCGGGCGGCAGGTCGTGGCAATGACTGAGCAGGTCCTGGGAACGACAGTTGAGGACGTTAGCTTCCGGGATCTATCCTTCATCGACCACATGGCGGCCCAGACTCCAGAGTCAAAGAACGTCATCCTGTCAATCAAGCATGCTCCTGAGACGGCGTGGGAGGGAAAATGCACGGCTTCCACTACGAGCAGAGAGGTTCTTCAATTGGCTGCGCCGAAGAACACGCCCGCTGAGATCTTCAAGGCAATGTTGGAGGGTTAGGAGGATTGCTCCATGAACTTGGAGATTGTATCCTTTTTGCCTGTCATTAAATAGAATTGGCATTTCGCATTAAACTAAGGGGCCATTGGTCTTTAAAGAAGAAAGGGAAATATAACTACTCTTGTGAACAGTAATCTTGCTGATTGTCCAGGGCTGCCAACCGCCCGTTCCCGCGATGTGATTCATAAACTGTGGTCCATTTCCAAAATCAGGTAGAGTCTAGGTATCTGGGAAAAAAGAAAAGAAAAGAAAGAAAGAGGGAAAAAAAAAAGAACTAAAGGAATGTGGCCGTTCCATGCCTTCTGCAGCTCGCCAACGAGTTTTCAAGCCCACCTCTCGCCATAGGACATGTACTTGGCTTTGCTAAATATTCATGATATCAGTGTGTAGGAAGAAATGACAGGAGTGTCCTCTACACTCTCGCCGGGTGCTCTATCGACTATTCTCCGGGATCCTTAATGCAGTCAGTGGTTGCAGACCGCAACATACCTACTCAGTACGGGCCAGTGCACCATTCATTCGGTGCGCCTACCAGCATCGTGGGCTCATCGACCTAATGCAGTTGTCTGAAAATGTCTGCCACTTTTCCAAACAGCCTCCTCAAGTCGGCAGGCCTCATGACGGCGCGACCAGGAATAATCTCACGTCTTCCGTCCAGCTCACTCCACAGCACCTGTATCTGCCTCGCCGCCAGCAGACCCGCCTCACCACCCACAGGCACCGGGCCAATGCCTAGCGCCCGCTCTATCCTCTCCAGAAGATGCACAATGACTTCGGAGAATAGCATACCCTGCGTACAGGGTCTCTCTAGGGGCACCCCGCCAAAGGTGAAGCCTGGAACGGCCACGATGGGGTCGGTAGCGATTCGCTCCACGCGAGCGGTTATATATTCGAGGATCAGCTCGTAGATCGAAACCATCTGAGTAAAGATGCTAGTGATGGCGAGAGTGATGGATGTGGGCAATGGTTCCTCTGCGGTAGAGATAGGGGAGATGGGCAGATGGTGGTTGCTTGGATAGGTTTGTGACGACGATGGCGACAGCAGTTTTGGAAATGGCGCTTCTGCCATGCTTGAATAGCACAGCTGGCCTCGGGACTCCCGGCTGCTCAGAAGCCTCGTGAGGATCAACAGGAGATCTCGAGATGTCTTAAGCATGAACTCGGCCAGGGTAGAGTTGTCGATGTATAGAGCGCTCTCCCTGTAGATTACGCTGTTGAAGTCGAGGGTGTCCTTGTTCCTCTCGACGGCTGCAACGCGGATGTGCAAGTCGAGATTCATCTGGGAAAGCTCCAACATGGCATCCGAGGTGTCAATGGTGTCTAGCCCTCGCATCTCCACAGTAGCAGCCGGGGTAAGGTATGTGCCATTGGTGACAGATACGGTTTTCGGGAGAGCCTCGAGCGAGTACGGAGTTGGCATTGTGATGCTGAATCCCAAGTCGGGACTGGACAAGGAGTCAGTCTCGTAAAGATCCCATAGAGGCAAAGGTTGAGAGAAGGAGCCCATCTCAATGGCTGGCCATGTTGCATCATCCATAGCCGGGACAGGAACTGGTGATGGAGTAGGTGCCGGAGTTACTGTGCTATTCCAGCCCAACAGGTCCCCTCCTCCAAATGAAGCATTTCCTCGAGACATGTTGCCGTGGACTGGCTGATCGTACAACTTGACTGGCGATGGGTGCTCGACGGACGAGCCTGGGCTGGTAGAAGTTGTTGCTCGCCGCCGCGGCCTTCCGACATTCCTCTGTTGCCCTGCCGTGCACTCGACGCCGAGCAGCGTGCACCTTGCGCATTTAGGATCATTCCGGTTCAGGCGTTGACATCTCGACTTGTCTTTCCTGCAGACCTGGCAAGAAAACCGCCTCTGCGACGGATGAAGTGATGGGGCACCCATAACGGGGAGTCTGCAGACAAGCAGGGGCGATTACAAGGGTGCAGGAGAATACTGAAGGACCTGGTATGGCCCGGATCTGAGAATCTGAATCTGATCTGGGGCCAAGCAAAAGGGGTGGGTGCGAAAGAAGAGCCGCAGCCGCTTCCGGCGAAACCGAGACTGTGTGGGAGGCAAGGGAAGGTCTAGCTTCGGTCTAGCTTCTTATTAAACCCTCCGCGGAGGGTTTTGGAAAATGTATTGGGCGCTAGTGTACCTGGTGGGAACTGGTGATTAGTTATTATTCGGGCATGTGGAGGAAAATTGGCTAAGCCTTCCGATCATGGCTAATTATTCTGACTTTCCCTAATCTTATGCACCGAGGGATACCGCATTGTAGCTTCGTCATTGGACTCCTGCTAATGAGAAGCTGAAGCATACCAGATGCTCGCTTGGAGAGAGACCACAGTTATCGCCACAGTGCAATAGCGCAAACCCACCACGCAGCTGAAAGGCCCCGCGGAGGCTTTGGTGCTGAGAAATTGAGCTGCCAGGTAACTTAGTTGGCGGCCCCGGAAGATTTTACGCTGCCTTGGTAATCGCAGGCCGGGCATGGTAGAGTCCGGAAGAGGCTATCTGTAGATTATAGTGTCTTTGACAGATGTACCCCTGTTCTCGTATATAACACTTGTAAATCTCTGGCGTTTCCAAATCCCACCCAAGCAAAGCCATCTTAGCCCATCTCATACAGTCTCTCCTTCGAATCACAGCTTCCCAATCTCGACATGAGCGCCGGTTCGGGCTCATCCATGGACAGTGCGTCCATCACTGCGGACGAGGGACGGTATACCGCAGAGATGGACGACAAAGTGGAAAAGACACCCCACGACCACAACACGACAACATGGCACCTGGCGCCCGAGCTACAGACGATGCGGGATCGAGACGAACAAGCCGGTGACAAGCCCAGGAAGCTCGGCGTGAGCTGGCAAAACCTCACCGTCAAGGGCATCGGCAGCGACGCAACCTTCAACGAGAACGTCCTTTCCCAGTTCTACCCCTTCCATAAGGGAAGAAAAGATGCCCCCATGAAAACCATCATTGACAATTCGCATGGATGTGTCAAGCCCGGAGAGATGTTGCTCGTTCTTGGTCGCCCTGGATCAGGCTGCACGACGCTGCTAAGCGTGCTCGCCAACAATCGCCGCGGCTACGAGGAGATCACCGGAGACGTCAATTTTGGCACCATGTCAGCCGAGGAAGCCAAAGAATATCGCGGTCAGATCATCATGAACACAGAGGAAGAAATCTTCTTCCCCACACTGACCGTCGAGGCAACCATCGACTTCGCCGCCCGCATGAAGGTCCCTTTTCATCTGCCACCTGGGATAAAGACGCACGAGGAGTACGCCCAATTCAGCAAAGACTTCCTCCTGCGGTCCGTCGGCATCTCGCACACTGCCCACACAAAGGTTGGAGATGCCTTCATCAGAGGCGTCTCTGGAGGGGAGAGGAAGCGCGTATCCATTCTCGAATGCCTTACCACCCGGGCCAGTGTCTTCTGCTGGGATAACTCGACGAGAGGCCTTGACGCCAGCACGGCTCTCGAGTGGGTCAAGGCAATCAGGGCCATGACCGACATTCTCGGCCTCACCACCATCGTCACGCTATACCAGGCCGGTAATGGCATCTACGAGCACTTCGATAAGGTCCTGGTTCTCGACGAGGGCAAGCAGATCTTTTACGGGCCTCAGAGAGATGCCGTACCTTTCATGGAAGGCCTCGGTTTCATGCGGGACTCTGGTTCCAACCGAGGAGATTTCCTGACGGGCGTGACAGTTCCCACCGAGCGCGTCATTGCCCCTGGATACGAGCACATGTTCCCCCGGACCGTCGACGAAGTTCGTGCTGCATACGACCTGTCGGATACCAAGCCAAAGATGATGGCGGAGTGTCAAAGCTATGCAACAAGTGACGAGGCCGTTGAGAACACAGCTGTCTTCAAGGAGATGGTCGCTCGCGAGAAGCATAGAGGCGTGCCCAAGAGGTCGCCCGTCACCGCTGACTTCATCACCCAAGTCAAGGCCGCCGTTTCCAGACAGTACCAGATCATGCGGGGTGATAAGTCTACTTTGATCATGAAGCAAGCTGCAACACTCGTCCAATCTCTCCTCGGTGGCTCTCTCTTCTACTCTGCCCCTGCCAATTCTGCCGGTCTCTTCCTCAAAGGAGGTGCCTTATTCTTCTCCATCCTATACAACGCTCTCATCGCTCTCTCGGAAGTCACAGACTCGTTCACTGGCAGACCCATCTTGGCTAAGCATCGCTCATTCGCCCTATATCACCCAGCAGCCATCTGCATCGCCCAAGTCGTGGCAGACTTTCCTATCCTACTCTTCCAGGTTACACACTTCGGCCTCGTCCTCTACTTCATGGTTGGCCTAAAGACCACGGCCGGCGCCTTCTTCACCTACCTGGTGACCAACTTCATGACTGCCATGTCCATGACGGCTTTCTTCCGGTTCATCGGCGCTGCATTCCCCACCTTTGACGCTGCGACAAAGGTCTCAGGCCTTTCCATCGTCGCCTTGTTTGTCTACATGGGCTATATGATTATCAAGCCCGAGATGCATCCGTGGCTTAGTTGGATCTTCTGGATCAACCCCATGGCATATGGATTTGAAGCTCTTCTGGGAAACGAATTTCATGGCCAAAACATTCCTTGCGTTGGTCCAAACATCATTCCCAGCGGTCCTGGCTACGACGGAGGAAGTGGTGGGCAGTCGTGTGCTGGTGTTGGCGGTGCGCTGCCTGGTGCTACGAGCGTCACAGGTGATGAATACCTCGCATACATGTCCTTCAGCCATAGCCATATCTGGCGCAACTTTGGCATCAACTGCGCCTGGTGGGTGCTATTCGTCGGGCTCACCATCTTCTTCACCTCCCATTGGAAGCAGGTGGGAGACGGTGGTCGCAACCTTCTAGTTCCTCGGGAACAACACCACAAGTCGAAGCACCTGTTCGCGTCCGGGGACGAGGAGACGCGCGCTACAGAGAAGAGGCCGCCAGTCGATTCTGGATCCGTCACATCAGACACGAATCTCGACAACAGCCTCATCAGCAACCGGAGCATCTTCACCTGGAAGAACCTGACGTATACCGTCAAAACCCCCGACGGCGACCGTGTCCTTCTCGACAACGTGCAAGGCTATGTCAAACCCGGTATGCTTGGGGCCCTGATGGGGTCCTCTGGAGCCGGCAAGACAACGCTCCTAGATGTCCTCGCGCAACGGAAAACCGAAGGGACAATTCATGGATCCGTCTTGGTTGATGGACGTCCTATCCCCTTCTCGTTTCAGCGTTCTGCCGGCTATGTCGAACAGTTGGATATCCATGAGCCTCTAGCAACCGTCCGAGAGGCTCTTGAATTCTCAGCCCTCTTACGCCAGTCTCGCGATGTACCCACTGAAGAGAAACTACGATATGTCGATACTATCGTGGACCTCCTGGAATTAAACGATCTCGAACATACCTTAGTTGGTCGTCCAGGCAGTGGTCTCTCGGTTGAGCAACGCAAGCGTCTTACTATTGCTGTCGAATTGGTCGCGAAACCGAGCATCCTCATCTTCCTCGACGAACCGACATCTGGACTTGACGGTCAGGCCGCCTATAATACCATGCGCTTTCTAAGGAAACTTTCAGCAGCCGGACAAGCCATCTTGGTAACCATCCACCAACCGTCAGCGCAGCTATTTGCGCAATTTGATACGCTCTTGTTGCTCGCCAAAGGTGGAAAGACTGTGTACTTTGGTGATATAGGCCAGAACGCCAAGACCATCAAGGAGTACTTTGGCCGTTATGGAGCTCCTTGCCCGCCTGAAGCAAATCCAGCCGAGCACATGATCGATGTGGTGTCAGGGAACGGTCCTGCCCATGATCAAGACTGGAATCAGATCTGGTTGCAGTCGCCGGAACATGACCAGCTCTCCAAAGACCTGGATCACATGGTTGCAGAGGCTGCTGCGCGAGACTCAGGCGTCGAACATGACGAGAACGAGTTTGCGGCTTCCATGTGGACTCAGGTCAAACTGGTGACGCACCGCATGAATATCTCGCTTTTCCGGAATACCGAATACGTCGACAACAAGTTTGCCATGCATATCAGCCTAGCCTTACTGAATGGCTTCACGTTTTGGATGATCGGGGATAGTCTTACGGACCTTCAGCAGAACCTTTTTACCGTCTTCAACTTTATCTTTGTTGCGCCGGGTGTTATTTCGCAGCTCCAACCCCTCTTCATTGACCGGCGCGATATCTACGAGGCACGCGAGAAGAAGAGCAAGATGTACCACTGGGCTCCCTTCGTCACCGGCCTGATTGTCTCGGAACTGCCATACTTACTTGTCTGTGCACTGCTTTACTATGTCTGCTGGTACTTTACCTGTGGCCTTCCTACAGCGGCAGAGCACGCCGGCAGTGTGTTCTTCGTAGTGGTAAGTGTTGACTCCATCCTTGAGGCCAGCCCCAGCTGACAGTTCTCAAGGTCATGTATGAATGCCTATACACAGGCATTGGACAGATGATTGCCGCGTATACCCCTAATGCCGTCTTCGCATCTCTGGTCAACCCGCTTGTCATCACGACCCTGGTTTCATTCTGCGGCGTCATGATCCCCTACAGCCAAATTGAGCCATTCTGGAGATACTGGTGAGTAACATTGGACTTTTTGCATCGAACCCGAGGCTGACATTCGCAGGATGTACTACATCGACCCTTTCAACTACCTAATGAGTTCCCTGCTTGTCTTTACCACCTGGGATAAGCCCGTCCACTGCAAGCCTGATGAACTTGCTGTATTTGATCCGGCTCCCAACCAGACCTGCGGTGAATACCTTGCCAACTACCAGCAGGGTGCCGGTGCAGCTACCAACCTCCTGAACCCAGATGCAACCTCTGCTTGCCGCGTGTGTCAGTACACCGAGGGCGGGGATTACCTGCGTACGCTGAACCTCGACGGAGAAGATTACGGATGGAGGAACGCGGGTATTGTTGTTGTCTTTGTGGTTGGCATCTACGGACTCGTTTACCTCATGATGAAGCTCAGGACCAAGGCTACCAAAAAGGCCGAGTCCTAGAGAATGGTGAATAGAGGGGGAGTTTGTTGAGAACGCTACCCTTCGATGTCTACCCTCCTTTGCTCAATTGTTTCCTTATCTTTTTCACTTCGCTGACTATGTACTCCTTCAATCGGTAGGAACACTTGGTTATTATTAGATAATAGGCTTGGAGAGTTATCCTTTGACTACTCCTTTGCTTACGTAGATAGATACAGATACGGCTCTTTTTGGATAAAATAGATAGATTATAGAGCCTTCATTAAGAATAGACTATTGCTCATAGCCCTCACAGTCTTTTGAGCCTCTTGTGTAATTGAGAATAGTAGGAGACGGCATCTCTTCAGGTCGGGGAGTTTTCACGACGGTTGGGCCGCACGCAAAATGAGAAATCCGCGGCATCATCAAGGCAGATCCAATCTTTCCTCGTACCTACCCTAGGTACCTCCAATGAACTAAATTTACCCACTGAAATAGCTGCTGGTAGCTCTTATGGATGAGTAATCACGGTGTGCAAGACCTCGCTTTCGCTTGCACTACCTGGCTGACTAGTGCCGTGTCCGTCGGAGCTGGGTGCAACATATTAAGCCTTGAATCTCACCCTCTCATTTCACATGAAACCCTTGCTGATCATATCAAGATGACCCCGCAAAAGACTTCCTCGGCTCCTCTTCTCGGCACCAGCCTCGTGGTTGGAGGCTGTGGCTTCTTGGGATACCATCTCGTCCGGCATCTACTCGCCGACAGCGAAAGCGGTGCCGTTTATGTGGTAGACCGCGACATCAGCAAGAATCAGCATGAAAGGGTCACCTATGTTCGTGGCAGCATCACAGACAGTGAGTTGCTTCGCTCGCTCATCACCAAGATCAAACCCAATGTCATTTTCCACATCGCCTCGCCTATTGCTTCTCTACCCGCCTCGAGAGAGGGCGAATTTTTCGAGACAAATATCAAAGGGACAGAGGTTCTACTCAATGTCGCTGCTGAGAGTGAATCGGTTCGGGCGTTTGTCTACACCTCTAGCGTCGATATCTACACCAATCCACCATACTTGAATGTTGTCGAGTCTCACGAGCTGTGGCAGGCTTCTGACAAGTCCAACGAGTACAACCGGACCAAGGCGATTGCGGATCGTCTAGTTCGTGAAGCAAATGGTCCTCAACTACGCACTGTCACACTTCGTCTCGGTCATGCGTACGGTGAAAGACACATCCAGGGCATGGTCGAGGTTCTCGACATGTGCGAGGGCAGCAAGAATCTTGTTCAAGTTGGCGCAGGCGAAAACGTTATGGAAGTTGTGTCGGCCGACAATTCAAGTATTGCACATGTCCTTGCAGCAAAAGCCTTGCTCGACCCGAGCCGTGCAGTAGGCAAGGTGGACGGAGAGGGCTTCAACATATCCGACGGAGTCCCGAAGCCATTTTGGCATCATATCAAGTTGATCTGGAAGACTGCACTAGGTCAAGATGAGCTGAACAATCTCACCATCCTACCTGCCTGGGTCATGATCGTGGCGGTCAATGTGGTCGAGTGGGTTCTCTGGGTCTTTACTTTCAACATGATCAAGCCACCGGTGGAGCTGCGGAGGGTTTCTCTTGACTATTGTCTCAATACCCATACGTATAGTATTGAGAAGGCCAGGGAGCGGCTTGGATTTGAGCCGGTGTCGGATCACGATGCTGTGCTGGTGGAGTCTGTCAAGTGGATGTTGCGTCACCGAGAGACTTTGAAGAAGACAGAATGATTGAGACGAATTGTTTTCAGCCAAGTCTATCTTGTTAGTCTCACGATATCTGACATTTCCCCTTGCCATCAAGCCCTTGATGGGTTTTACTTTGTTGGGTGACTGGCGACCGCTTTTGCAGTTCATCGTACCATGTTTTCAACGTCAAAGGCGTATTGACAGGTGGACCTTGAGGCGTCTTGACCCATCGTGACGGAGTCGTTCGGCGGGTCTTGTTGACAAGCCGAGGATGGACTGCCCTTCTTGATTGGCTGCACACGAACAATTGCGCGCCCTTGCAATGATTAGACATTGAATCTTGTCTCTGGATGGGCGTCAACTGTTGAATTCAGTTGAGTTAAGATTGTAGATATTTAACCATCATGTCACCATTTCAGGATAATTTCTCGCAATCTCTTGCATCAACATTCTCCTACTTATTTCATCATCATCGTCATGTCTGAATCTCCCGAAACAGTCGTCATTGTCGGAGCTGGCATCGTCGGCTCCGCCTTGGCGTACTTCTTGTCTCAGTCCCCCACGCGCCGCAACATCAAAATCATCGATCGTTCTTTCAGTCCTCTTCTAGGATCCACTGGCCATGCGCCTGGCTTTGTCGGCCAGTTCAATGAGTCCGAGGTCCTCTCTAAGCTTGCCATTGATACTGTGGCAGAGTACACCAAGATCCCCGGTGGCTTCGACATAGTGGGAGGATTAGAGATCGCTTTTGAGACTGATGGTATCGAACGGCTCAAGTCTAGATGCGCAGATGCTGCAAAACTGGGCCTTTCTGCGACCATGTTGAGCATTGAGGAAGCACACAAGCTCGCGCCAGAACTGGTCAACGAGACGGGCCCAGGCGCAGCAGTCTTCTTTTCTAGCGATGGCACTGCAAATGCGGGCAGAATCACTTCATTCTATCAAGAACAGGCAAAAAAGTCTGGAGTCGAATTTGTGTCAGGCGAGGTGAAGCAGCTCGTCATTTCCGAAAGTCGCGTCACCGGCGTTGAGCTTAGCCAAGGCTCGGCTCAGAGATTGGACGCCGACAAGGTCATCCTTACTACGGGCATCTGGGCTCAAGATCTCGACAAAGACCTCGACTTTCCAGTGCCAGTCATCCCTGTCGGACACCCATACATGTACGGCAAATCAAGAGCCAAGAATGCTCGAAGACTCCCATTCGTTCGATGGCCAGAGCATCACGTCTACGCCAGAGATCATGGCGAAAAATACGGCATCGGCAGCTATCATCACGAACCGGTCAAGTGCAAGGCGACGAATAACACTGCCATCGGAGAGTGGATCCAGGACTTTAAGCAGCCATTGAAGTTTGCCACAGGTCTGCTTCCACCAGCCGCCACCGAAGAGTTCAAAGACGGGGAGAGCTTCAACGGCATCTTTTCCATGACGCCAGATAACATGCCTTTAGCTGGAACGGTGACGTCTCTGCCGGGTCTGCACATGGGAGTTGCCATCTGGGTTACGCAGGCTGCTGGTACAGCAAAGTTCCTGGCAAGGTTGATTGATGGTCTGGAGGTGGATCAGCAGACCAAGGAGGCTCTTGACCCGGAGAGGTTCAGGGGGCAAGACTTTGCTGCGCTGGAGGAAAGATCTCTTCAAGGCTACAATAATATCTACAAGACGGTTGGGAAGCAATAGCAGGAGCATAGAAAAGTCGGGGCATATGGTGTTGTAGATAGCCGACACCCGGCTCAATTACGAATCACAAAGACACTGGAATAGAAGCACAGATATGAGCGTCATCCCCTTTCGTTGTGCCATTTTATCGATAATTGAGATAATGATCTGCAGTGAAATTCATCTTCCATTCAACCCAAACACGTCATTTGGTTCTATTCTGTCGAATCTCTGTGCAGGTTTATCACCGAGCATCAAGCCCATTCACTCTGTCCCAAACGTGCCACCCTACACTATACATCGCTTTCTTGAGTATTAAGAATTTATCCATCTTTCGACATTTTCCGTCTTGACTTACCCTTGAGTTGAGACCTTTAGCTCAGGAGTTGACCACAACCGCTTTCGGCCCTCTCCAGTTTGGGAGCGACAGAAAGCATGATTAGAGGGCAGCAAGCGATGGAAATATCCGACAGTTACCAATCTTCCGGGGCAAGATAGCAAGCGAGATCCTACAGGGGCGCAAGATCCAAGTAAAAGACGTGAGTGGCGCGCAAAACCAACAACACTCGTCATTTCAGGGATCCCGCACGATGACAGACCCGGTTCAAGATTGGCAAGATCACCAGGTGCTGTCATTGAAGGGTAAATATTGGCCAGAAAATCCGGTAATGACCTGTCAGGCGTTGATCCGGGGACACTCTCTGGCTTTCCGCGATGTCATCAACTTGGGCTTGGATGGCGAAATCCAACTGGATGAGACACTTTAACCCAGGGAGGATGGGAGGCCTACCAACGATTTCAATCAAATTCATGATGATAGATAAGAAACAAGGCAGAATGTTTTTGATCTGGAATTAGTTCAAGGACGGCAAAAGCCTTTGTCTGAACTCGCCCTGAGCGTTGGTAGGCAGCCATTATGAGGCCCGCGACGGCGGAACGTGGACGAATGCCAAACAATAACGATATCACTACCATAAATCACGTATTCCGATAAAGTTCGGACCTCCCTTCTTGAAAGGAAATCCAGATCGTCTTGTCATGAATGTCTCGACCCTATCTTATCCAACACCAACATCAAAGAAGCAATCCTGAAATGCCGGCAACTCCTGTGGAGATTAGCCTACTTGACGACGCTCTAGAATCTCCAGATTACAATTCAAAAGCTCAATCGGGTTCACCGAGACGCGTAGCCCCGGCGCTACCGCTCCCAAGTGCGCGCATTCAGACCCGGGGCTATGGCGCAATCCGCGTCCTCGGTGCCACCAACCCCGACCCTCTTGGTTGGCCTGCCCACAAACCATGTCACAAGACACAAGCCTCCGAAAGCCCACTTTCCGAATCCCCTTTAGGAGTGTGACAGATTTGTTGATTATGCTTAACCCAGGAGCTCGGACTGTGGGTTGTATGCGTCCCGTAGCTCGCGTGCTGGTCAGCTCAGACGCTGGGTCCGCCACCCACGATGGGGGGGCGACGTTTTGCTTTTTTGCATGATGAGTGGATTCGTTAACTCGTGAAGCTAATGCCGGCTGGGCAGGAATGAGGGTCGAGATCAGGAGTCGAGATCGAGCGACGGATCGTCGCTGTTGGAAGTCGCTTCAAAGTGGAGGCCTCTTTTGAGATTGTGACAGCTGGATCTTTCAGCCGCGATCTAGTGCTCCAGATGACATTCATCTTTGAGGCTCTAGATATTGGGAATCTGTAGATCAGTGGCAAGATATTAACAGACTATTGAAGTGATTGTCGGTGTGGTAAGAGACCACCAAGCGCCATCTTGAACATACCTCCCTAGGGTAGGCAACGACCACGAGACCAACTCCAAGGCTGAGCCAAGGCTATCAACTCCAAAAAGTGGCTTTACCGAGCTGAAAAACAAGACCACGTTGAATCCCTGAGAACCATTGAAGAATTTGATCCAGCGCCGCGCGTTGCGCACTGGCGCCACGTTGACAGCCCGTTTTGCACCTCCTCCAACTCCCCGTTGAAGCCTCTTTGCTCGCCCGCCGGCCCGTCGAGTCTCGACTCTCTAGCCCGCCTGGGAGGCTTGGCTCGAGTCCTCGCTAGCAAAGACATGCGTGGGGTGGGTGACGGATTACCTCAACGTTTGTGGTGATTTGCTACCTGGCGATGGGGGTCACATTGCATTAGCTATGAGACAGCGGCCTGCCGGTTCGGGCAGCTAGGGCCGGTCGCGTTAGATTCAGGCAGGGAGATGGTCTTGTAGATTTGAGGCTGAAATGGCGACATCCGAAGATGACATGGGGGAGAGGCCATGGTACGAGGGAAAGGGGGACGGACTGTCGGGCGGGGAGTTCAATCGAGGGGATACCCCAGCTCGTCTCGTGGGACACGAGACACGCAAGCCTATGGACCGCGTGTGGGAATAATTCGGTGTCTTTGACGTGGGTAGTCGGCGTCTCCAACGGGTGGTGCTTGACAGGTCGCAACGGCTTCTGGGAGCGTTTCATTACTCACGGATACGACCGAAGTAACGACGATCTCTTTCTCCTTCGAGCCCATCATCTCATCAGCAAGAGCATTTCGTCATGCTCCGGAACTCGTGGAAAACGACCGACCATTCCGGCGCTAACAGGCGAAGGATCCCCTTGCCCGCAGGAAGAAAGACTGGGACCCCACAGAATAAAGCTCAGAAATAAAGCCAATAAGCTAATCCTTAAGCTTATTCCACCGTCAAAGATCCCGGACGAGTGGACGAACCAGCTGCACCACGACCATTTCAGCAGGCCATGGTTCGATCGTTGCTTGCTTTGTCTTCTCTTGTCGCTGGGCAGGCAGTGATACCGGGGAGATCATCTGAGCTCGGGTGGCAATCTCTTTGCTGGAGAGACATCTGGTGCGACTGACTCCCCGCGCGTGGCGCTTTGAACCAGCGTTATTTCGCTTGGCAGAGCCTGTCTCTTCACGGGCGCGTGCTGCAGATCCAGCTATCGGGGAGTCTGGGCCCCCCCAGCAGAGAACTTTCACGGAGTCCAGCGGGGAGTTGATCTGTGATTTCTCGCCCATGCCCACCCTCTCGCGACGCCTCGTCGGGGAGATCGTAGGATGAAACCTCTTCTCCATTGGAGCTTCTCTTTACCCATGAGTCATTTAATTCTCATAGTCTCCCCCCCACGGGCAACAAATCGGAGGCGGTAATGGCGAGTGGAGGGGACGGGGTCTTGGCCTGGCACACTAGCTTTTCAGCAGAACCTTGAAGCCATCCTATCAAGACCTGGTGCCCCGGCACTTGCTGTATTGCGTGCTCGAATTCTGCCATGTCACCATCCCCCGCCCAGACCAAATCCAGACCGAACCGACGCACTTTGCACACAGGCGTCTTGGCGGGAAGGCTTGGCAGTGAGCCTTGGCGATAGCTGCCAAAGTCTTGAAAAGGGCGACAGAGAACCCTTCAAACAGAATCTTTTTCGGTGCATCCAAGACACTTGCAAACCACACAGTCGGTAATCATGGGCAAGCTCGAAGAAATCAACTCGGACCCGAACCAGTTCTCCCGTCCCAGGGACGACGAGGAGGCCCTCACGCTCCGCAATGACTGGAGTCCACAGGAGGAGCGCAAGGCCAAGCGCAAGTACGTTCATGCATCGGATCGTCGCTGGACCGTCGGCAAAAGCTAACAGTGGTTGAAAACAGGCTCGACCTTATCATCATGCCCCTCCTGACCCTTGGCTTCTTCTGCCTCCGTGAGCATCAACCCTCCACGTCACCACTACAACACCTTCTAACCTCTCCCATGCAGAGCTCGATCGAGGAAACATTGCCAATGCCATCACCGACAACTTCATGGAGGATGTCGGTGTCACGCAGAACCAGTTCAACGTCGGCCAGCAGATGCTGTCGCTGGGCATCGTGCTCTTCGAGATCCCCTCCAACATGATCCTCTACCGTGTCGGCCCCGGCAAGTGGTTGACCCTGCAGCTCTTCCTCTTCGGCACCGTCAGTACCTTCCAGGCTTTCCAGAACAGCTATGGCTCCTTCATCGCGACTCGGTTCCTCCTTGGTATCACCGAGTCTGGCTTCATCCCCGGTGGTCTCTGGACCCTCTCGACCTGGTACACCCGCAAGGAAACCGCCAAGCGTGTCATGTTCTTCTACTTCGGTAACCAGTTCGGTCAGGCTTCTTCCAAGCTCCTGGCCTATGGTATCCTCCACATGCGCGGTGTCGGCGACAAGGCTGGTTGGTTCTGGCTGTTTGCCCTCATGGGTGGTTTCACCGTTGTGAGCGGCTTCATCCTCGGTTTCTGCCTCCCCGACTCGTTCAAGAACCCTCGAAGCACCTTCCTTCCTAACTACAGCTTCTTCACTGAGAGGGAGCTGCACATCCTTCAGACCCGTGTTCTCCTTGATGACCCCATGAAGGGCAAGAAGAAGAAGAAGATTGGCCTGACTGCTTTCAAGAAGGCCGTGAGTACCACCTCTACCATGCTGCAACATGCCACTGACATTTCTAGTTCTCCAACTGGCGTCTCTGGGTCCACGTCATCATCACCCTTGCCAACAACGGTCCTCAGCGTGCCTTTGATACCTACTCGCCTTCCATTGTCAAGAGTTTCGGTTTCGCGGGTCTCACTAGCAACGCCTTGGCCTCCGTTGGTCTCTTCCTGCAGATTCCTGTCTCTTGGACTTTCAGCTATGTCTCTGATCACTTGTGAGTCCCACCACTGCCATATAACCTTAGCATGCACTGACACTCCACAGTAACAAGCGACCTGAGACCGTCATGGCTGGCCTGAGCATGCATTTGCTCGGTTACGTCTTTAACCGTATCTTTACTGAGCTCAGCATCCGAGGTGTCAGCTACTTTGGTGTTGTCTGGACTCAGACCTTTGGTACCTTTTCGCATCCCCTCAACATTGCCTGGATGTCGCTTGCTTGCGACGACTCTGAGGAGCGAGCTCTTGCCATGGCCATGTGAGTATCTATCGATCATGCCTTTCAAAACCATTAACTAATACAATGATAGGGTCATCATGGGTGCAAACATCGCCGGTATCTACGGTGCCCAGATCTTCCGATCTGATGACAAGCCCAAGTACCGCCGCGGCTTCACCATCAATATCGTCGTCCTCAGCGTCGGCCTCGCTCTTGCCGTTCTCCGATTCTTCGACGACAAGATCTGGCGCCGCAGCAGGGTCGCTCAGATCGAGGCTCAGCTTGCCCGCGATAACGGCAACGACAGCAACAGCGACGAGAAGTCTGGTTCCAGGACCCCTGACCACATCCCTACTCATGGTCTTGAGAAGACGTCCCCGGTTGAGCTGAACGCCGCTGCCCGACCCACACATGGTTAATTTGACTAGACTGGATTGTTTTGGTACTTGAAACTTTCCTCTTGGAAATGTTTCTCATGGACTTGTACGAAGGAAAAAGATGTCGAGTGTTTTGGAAGCGTAGAGCGATGCTGTTTGAGAGATATAATGATGGAACTGCTTGAGACGCTACACATATATGAGATATCCTACATATGCTAAAGAAGTGTTTTGCATGAAATTGTCTCCGTCTTAAGAGGTGCTTTGAATGAGCTTGGTTCTAACACGCTCCCATTGTTAACGATCAGTGTGTCGGCATTGGCTTTTGCCTTTCTGACCAAAGGAACAGACATTTCACCTATTGCGCGGCGTATCCAGCTATGAGATCCTAGTTCGATTCAAATAAGCCTAGAGTCATAGATACGCACATGCGTTTCTACTGACATCCAAGCCCAATATCCACAACCACTATATCACCGTGAGCTTTCAAATCCCACCTTTAGATCCATCCAACACAACCGACTGAGATCATATGCCATTAGTGAACGAATCTCCCCTCGCCATACCTAATGCCTTAGCTGTCCTCTCAGGGTTGTATGATGCCGTGATTCTGCACACGCAAACCATGAACGCCACCTCAAATGGCAAAAAGAAGGTGTTTTGCCGTCAGCAAGACTCGAACTTGCGTTTTCAGTGCTTCGAGAGACCACAAACTGATGTACTAACCCCTATACGATGACGGCTTGCTTGTTGTTGAAGACAGCTGTGTTAATGCATCTTGTATACCTCCTCTTTTCGGAGTCACTCTAGGGGGCTGACCAGATTAGGAAATCCGCTCTGTGGCTCACGTAAAGACAAGAATAATCTCAGGCACACCACAGATGATGACAAAGAATCCGATGTTTCTATGATAGTTGTCCTACTTTGCGTGAATCACCGGAACCGGTATCCAGGGCTCAGAAATGAATGTAGACTATTCCCGTATAGCTCAACGAATGCAAACAATCGATGCCCCCCAATCCTGTCTAGCTATCACACAATACTAAAATCTAAGAACTGAGCTTTAACACCAAAGAGTGCCTGGTCAAGACCCTCGTCCTCAAAGACTGCCTCAATATCCTCGTCTTCAAAGATTCGATGTTTTCGATGATCAAACCCCTTGACGTATTGATCAGCTCGACAACACCCAACTCGTTGATAGATATCTGGTGCTCCAGAGGAATGCTTTTCCAGGATAAGATAGTAAATGAGGCAACGGCCTGTTTGTGGATACCTGAAGTGCAGTAAAGTCATGGGAAGAAGGAAAAGATGGCGTTTGTCGTCCCGATTTTCGGGTGATGTATCCAAAGAAGCCTCTGCGACGCAATATCCCTTGCGAATGCGAATGGACTCGGGCGGATGATCCCATTGTGCTGGGAACAAGACCCCATGCAATGTGATGCACCCATAACGTACGCCGACTGTGGGATCCGCTTCCCGATTCATGGTTTCGATGGCCAAGACGGACACGAGGTTGGCCCTGTCGCCTGTATTTAGGGTATTTTGTATCGTGACGGAACTTTGCACCGATGCCCAAGACCAGGAGGGTGCCAAATAGTCAACGGCGACTGGCCCCGGCGTGGTTACTTTCCAGTTGAGCAAGTCGACTAGCCGGGATTTCCAGAGGCCGGCGAGATACTCGTCGCCAGTAAACTCTTGGAATAGTTTTGCTATTCCTGCAAACGCCACAAGCTTATCAGTAGGCTTAGTTAGGGACCGTTTAGAATAGTCCTCAAGCAAGATTTTCCAGGTATGAAACGCCCTCTCCGAGAACAAATGGTCTTGGTCATCTTCACTCGGAGTTACCAGTCTCGAAAGCGCATAAGAGCTCTTGAGAGATTCGCGATGTGGAACACCATCCGGAAAACCTTCGCACTTGGAGTCCGTCATGCACTCCCACATTATTTGATCATGTCCAAAG
This sequence comes from Ascodesmis sphaerospora, assembly GCA_027569015.1. Taxonomy (NCBI): domain Eukaryota; kingdom Fungi; phylum Ascomycota; class Pezizomycetes; order Pezizales; family Ascodesmidaceae; genus Ascodesmis; species Ascodesmis sphaerospora. The sequence continues at coordinate 649,051 of JAPPUR010000014.1, read as the reverse complement.
GAAAGGACCCGCGGGGATAAAAAGTGCTCTTGGAAGGTCCATCCTCTTGTGTGCAGCTCACTTCTGTCGAAATGTTTTAGCCAATAATCCGAGTCCCAGATGTAAAAGTCCTCGGGATCCTCATCCTCAAGGGCGATGTTTAGAACCGCAGGGCGCGCTGGTTCAGGCTGTCGCGAACGGAATAGCCCTTCCTTGGGGCTCGAAGACGCCGCGGCAGCGATAGTACAGAAGGAATTTGCGTAGACGTCTCGCATTGTGGCAGACTCGGATGCCCAGTCTTCAGACGAGTCTTGAATTATGCAAAGAGCATCGATCCAGACATATCGAGTAGAGAAGTGTCGGGCAACCGTTACGACATCTTGGAATGTCCGTGGAAGGTCGGTAATGTACTTTCCACGACGGAATTCGTCCATGTTTGACTTGAGGAGCATGATGCTTGGCTCTGTTCCCCAACGATAACTGAGAGCAATGTAGGAGGCAGGCGGATGCAAGTCGTCTTCGTTAACGACACAGAGCCTCCATGAGTCATCACCTTTTGACCCAATGTCTACCAAACGTGTGGGGAGCCATATCTCAAGTTTGGATAGTGCGCTGCATGATGGATGCGAGAAAATGCATGATATCAGCCAGTCGTATGCTTGCTTTAGGCTGCGTGGCGAAGAGGTACTGTCATCCAGAGGAGGCCAGGGTGATCCATGGATTGAAGCGGCCTCTATTCCAAAGTTAGCTTATATAAGTTTGATCCAAACTCGGGATACATACCTCGCTTGGTCATGAGATCAAACCCGGTAGTCTCCTCAGGCCCATCCAAGATGCAATAGTTTATGAATTGGCCACTCCAGCCGAAGTGGTTGATTGCATATTTTGCGGGTAGATGACGCTCGCGATCCACAGCTTTGTTATTGTTGCGCCTTGTAACAAGGCCATGTTCATCTACTTTCCAGACCCTTGAACATATGAAGCAGCCCTCCTGTATGGCTTGCTGGATAGCGTCAATGGTCGAGTGGTGCTCTCCAGGTGGATTACGACGTGAATTACCGGGGAGGGGATGATGGAATGCATAAACGCAGGTGGCGCAAAGGTGAGGGGTTTTGGCCATGGTTCTCACCGAGCTCGATCTATGAAGGCCGTTGTTGTGATGTTTGAGCGAAGTTGGTTGTCTGACCAGAGCGGTGGGCTTCCCCAGTCAGCTTACGCCCCTATGATGTGTCATTGGTCCGTTCGTATGGGCATCCCCATTTCTGAATCCTTCTATTCATGTTGATTGGCTGGGTTCCGCTGACCGACAAGGGGGAGTGAGCATTGGTAATCTTGACTCCAACAGCTTCATCGCAACCAACCTTTTTCTCCTCGCATTCCTTCCCCGCGATCACGCCGTCCATATGCCGTTGGCTTGAGATACGTATGCAGAACAGATATGACGCGTGTTAAAGCTGGCCAGAGACAACGCACCAGGGCCCCCAAGGTCCGTACGGGATGCGGAACATGCAAGTGAGTGTCCACCCTTCGATGTGATGACGCTGTCTAACGGTTCATGCAGGAGTCGGTCACATTCATAACTATGCAATTTATCGGCTAATTTTCTTGGTAGTCCGTAAGGTTAAGTGTGACGAGGCTCGTCCAGCCTGCAAGAGATGTACGTCACCCCAAAAAGCCCACCTTGGCAAGCAGCTCACACGGTTCTAGGTACCTCGACAGGTCGGAAATGTGATGGCTATCGAGCCGACTTATCAAACTCGGTCATTTTGCCAGCATCTGTCGGCTCCATCTACGCTCTCACCCCCCAAGCGAGATCCTTACAGTTCTTCACGGAAAAGACTCTCGCCGGTCTCCAGACCTTTTTTCCAGATGATCTATGGAACACCAAGATTCTTCAGGTAGCCCAGTCTACCGAATGCATCAGGAACGCCATCATCGCCTTGGCCTCGTTTCACGAGCAGTATCTCAAGGTCACCTCAGACCAACGACCCGACTCAAAGTTTGGACTGGGTCATTACAATCTTGCCATCAGGCAATCAATCTCCTCCTCAAATCAAGTATCATCACCGCCACACATACCAATTCTCTCTTGTCTGATATTCGTCTGTATCGAGGTGAGTTGAAAGTCTCTCACTCCCAGATACATTCTTACACCGCCAAGGTCCTCCAAGGCAAAATTGAATCAGCCATCGCGCTCTTCAAGTACGGTAGCAAAATGATTCAACAGTATCAATCTGATATCTGCTCAGTCAACCAGTTTGGGAATTGCTACCTTAACCCCCAGCTCCGTTCTGATGCTGCGATGACCCTCCAGCTGGCCAAAGCCTTGTTCAAACGAATCGCCGTCCAGATCTACATGGTGAGCACTGAAAATGCAATCATGGAGTTGAGTATTTTGTACTAATACTGCGCTAGCTCACTGGAGACGTGGATTCTGAACTCGTTATTACTTTCAAAAACACCTTCGGAGGCACATATCCTCTCCATGATCTGCCCTTCAGATGCCTTGCCGAAGCACGAGAAGCGCTTCTAGACATAATCGTAGAGCAAGCCAGTCCTGGGCTCAAAGGGCAAGATGCAGAGCAGCTTATGTTCCATTCTGTCAAGATTAGACAGTGGTGCTCTTCATTCGATGCTCTGATAGCCAGTGACTACTCTGGCGAGAAACCATTAAGCGATGTCGACCGGAGGGCCATTGCGCTTCTGCAAGTGTACCGACAATACCTTGAGATCAATGTCGCCAAATATGCCTATGGCCAAGGTGACCCCTGCTTCTGGGATCGCTTCACGGCTGAGTTTGGCAACATGGTCAATAACGCGGCTATCGCGACTGGCCTCGACGGCAAGGGGCCAGAGCGGGCTTCCAAGTCGCTTTTCCACATGGATATTGGCGTTTCTTCGATCCTATTTTCCATAATAGCAAGATGTCGAGACCCAAAGATACGCAGAAAAGCAATCGGGATCATGCTCGCGGACAAGTCGCAGGAAGGCGTATGGAACTCGCCGCTAGCAGCCCAAGGTGCAATCAAGCTGATGGAACTCGAGGAAAGTCGAAGTGGAAAAGAGGTCAAATGCAGTCAAGATATCCCCGAAGAAGCGAGAGTACGAACTGTGCGTCTGTATTTGGAGAGTGGCAAGAGGACAGCCAAGATGGTATATGGGTTTGATCGAGGCTCCTGGGAGTGGGCAATACCGTCTTAAGGGGAGATCTACAACTGGTTACAGCCACTTTCACAGTGATAAAGTGGTATTTCTACGGTAGTCGACATCACAGCCCCAGGCCAGTGAAGCTATAAAACCCTGTCAAGTCGCAGCTCGCCCCAGTGACCGTACGAACTGACGAATCACAACGCGCCACAGCCCAGGTCGAAACCGCTTGACCTGGTTCCGACCTTGCATCTTTGAGAGGCTAGGACTCGTCACAGGGCTGAGCAACGAAAGTTTAGGCGCTGCCTTCGATTACAAACTTTTATTACGTATCTAGGCTCGTATGGTCCGTCACATTAGGATCAAACGTGATGCAATCTTTGACAGTAGCGGATTCATCAACAACGCAATTCTTTAATTTTATAGCTTCTAATTAATCCTCAGCCATGAACCGCGTAAGACGGTGTGTGGTTGTTTCGAGTTATTGTGTATAAATGCAGCCGCCTATCTTCTTCCTGCACTCTTCTCAACACCCAAACAAGCCTTCTACCCATTGCCGAAATGCGCGTTCTTAATTCTGGCCCCAGAATGACTGCCATTCTGGCATTCCAGCTTCTCATCTCTCCTCTACTCCTCGCCCAGGCTACACAGGTTGTCGAGTATCCGATCAAGCGAGTCCAACGTTCCACTCCTGACAGTGTTGTACCTACCAGCATCTACAACGAGCAATGGATCTACACTATAGAAAGTGAGCATACGGACATGTTTGAGATTACGCTAGTCACTAACCTCCAAAACAGTTGAAATCGGAAACCCACCACAGAAGACTCTTGTTCAAGTCGACACAGGATCTGCCTACCTTTGGGTCAACGCGAACTGCTCCTCGGCACCTACGGCTTTTAATCAACAAAAGTTCTGCCAGAGCGTTCCTCGCTACGACCCTGGATCCTCTAGCTCTGTCGAAGGACCCATCGGCTCTCGCACACTAGGATATGGGTCAGGCGAAGAGGTGATTGGAGCTATCGTCGATATCTACGAAGACGTAGTCACTGTGGGCAGTAGGTTTTCTCAAATTAACACAAAGTCTCTCAAAGGGTTCTGACCGTAAAACCAGGTGCTAAGATAAAGACTCAAAGGTTTGGCGTTGCATCCAACAGTCTCGGGCTGCCAGTCGGTATCATGGGACTCGGACCCGTCTTCAACGCCACTTTCGATTTCAGGGAGCCTTACGCCTTGGTTCTGGACTCATTGGCGGTGGACAACATTATTGCCAGTAGGGCGTATAGTCTTGCTCTTGGCTCTGCGTCAGACGAAAGCGGTACGTGATATCCAATATGGTCTGATACAATCCTAACATGGTTACTTGCAGGTTCATTGATATTCGGAGGTTTGGACAGAGGCAAATTCTCTGGATCTCTGAAGAAAACCCCAGTCGTCAAGAGTCGAGACGGCGGTACAAGGTGTGTATGCGCTATGCTACACTTTACTATTTTTGCCTCTGACCTCAGACTCAAGGTTCACAGTCAATCTCTCGTCTGTGGGAGCTGATGCCGGAAACGGGACTAAACGACAATACTCTCTCAAAGACACCAACGTCCATCTCGACAGTGGCCACACATTCTCTAAGCTCCAAACGGACCTTGCTGAGCAGATCTTCCAGGATCTAGGTGCCAAATTTGACAAAGATCTCGGCTTCTACCTCGTTGACTGCAAGGTGCGAGACCACGAAGGGGGTATCACGTTTGGATTTGGGGGCGATAAGATCATCACTGTTCCCTTCCGCGAGTTTGTGTATACCTCTCAGGGCCTCTGCGCAGTTGGTCTTGAGCCGATCAAAGCGGGCGAACAGCAGGTTCTTGGAGACAGTTTCCTGAGGGCGGCATATGGTAAGTCAACAAGCCTGTTGCAGCGCAAAGTTTTCTAACTGGATCAGTTGTCTTTGACTGGGACAACGAAGAGATTCATATCGCACAAGCTGCCAGCTGCAGTTCGGAGATTGTTCCCATCGGTCGTGGCAGTGGTGCTGTGCCCTCAGTGGTAGGGGCATGCGGCTCAAATGCCACTACTTCCACGAAGGGTTCGACTACAGGATTTCCTTCTTCTGCTGGCAATTTACATGCCGAAAAGTGGCAGTTCTTCGGCACCCTAGCTACCCTGCTTCTTTTCTGTCTCTTTGTCGTGTAAGCTTGTTGCCAGGGATATGCGTTAGCCGCGAGGATTGATGGATGAGAAGTTTAGATTCATGGCATTTGGCACTTTGATTATTTTGTTTCAAGACACTACGTTATAGCTACTTATTCTCTTTTGACTTTGTGAGATGTAAAGAATAACGGACAAAGGCATCCGCACTCAAACCCTCTTCAGAAGCATCAACTGTACTCTCCGGATCTCTAACCTTATACTCAATCGTTTCAGTATCTGCCTACCTACTCTAAGCTACCTTTCCGAGTCTAGTGTAGTCCCAAAACTCCAAAACCTCTATAGTCGTGAAGTCGTAACATCATAGCCGTTCGAAGCCGCCTGAGCTGTGGATTCAGTTGGCGTGGCATAAATCAGATCCTCCTCACTCTTCTGTACCTCCAACTGTTCGACCTCCCTTGTCGGCTCCCAGTGCACTGTTCCATATCGATACATCTCTCCAAAAGTACCCGGTCGATGATCCAAATCCTGGATCTGCTTGACAAGATCTCCCAGAGCGGGGGGGCCGCCGGCCGAGCTGTGGTAGACCTTGTACATGTGACTCTTTTCCAGCATCTCAATAACAAACGCTTCAGCTTTTGCCCTCTTCTCCAGATCCGGTTCGTCCAGTCGTGTTGTAAACATTTCAACCTGTTTGTACCCGTCGTAGTCGGTCCTGATGGCGCCAAGGATGCCGTTCCAGATACCTTCAACCATAAAGACCTTGTTCTCAAAGAACTCGCGGCCATTCCAGCCAGTGCTGATGTCGTATAGGTTCCGGGTGCGGTCGCCGATGAGCATCTGAGAAACATAGTCGCTCATGGACTTGACCTTGTCCTCCATTCCCCAGTCAGCCATGCCGTCCGCGAGTCCGATATCCTTGATGAGAGGATGGGCGTGCACGCCGTCGACATTAGTTCGACCTTGCCAAATCGCTTTGTAGCCGTTGTGCCAGTTCTCAATAAACTTGCAACCCTTTCTAGCAGCGAGCATATAGTTGCCGAAGCTTCCCCATTGTTTCCGGATCTGACCACTGATGATCCACGCAGCCATCTCATACTGCGAGTCAGGAGCCGTGAGGGCATCCCAGAAGAGGGTATCGAGGTGTGTGTGAAGCATGTTTCCGACATCCATCCAGACACCGCCGTGCTCGAACAACAAAGGCAAACGCACAAGATCAGCAGCATGCTGAGGAGCGTGTCTACCATCCATGGTCTTGTTGACGAAACAGTCAGGAAACCATTCCTCTCCGACATAATTATAGATGTTGTTTGGTGAATCATCCAGAAGGTCCACAATGCGCACAGTCCATGAAGGTCCAAGGCGTCGCACCCAATTGAGCACAGTGCAACGGTAGCTTGGGTACATCTTATCAATGCCCTTATCCCAAAAAGCCCAAACGTTCTTCTCGGAGGTGATGGGTTGGAACGTTTGAAGCTGGGCAATGATGTCTTTGTCGGATCTCAGATCGAGGAGTTGGCGGGGAATCTCGCGGAGGCCAGTGGCCGATTTGGGGATTTGGAATTCAGACTCCATTGTGTTAGAGGCAATGAATGAGTTGGGAGATGAGATGATTATTGTGTGGTGTTTAGTCTCTCGTTTGAAGGCGGCAACTTGTCTTTTTATCTTTTCATCTCGTCCGTTTTGGGAAAATGATTCATAGTGAGACGACCGCCACTGAATCCACTTGGTGCGCCTTGGCTATGGGCTGTGTCAGTGTCATGGCTTGCAAACGCACATTGCTCCTGTTCACTTCAAACGACATTGACAGATCAATATTCGCAAAGGATTTCGGATGATTGAATACGATTCATATCCACGTGACAGGCGGCAGTACCGTTGCATTTAATGTGAATGCATTGCTGCCTGGTCGATTCCTTTGTTTGCCAAGGATTGCACTTAGCCGAGGACTCCTCTCCTCTGCTCATGTCAATTGGAAGATCCTTGCCATTATGCTCTATTTCCTCTCAATTAAAACGTAGCTATCTTGTTTGTATCATGCGCAGTTCCTCTATTGGTTCATAGCCACCATTGCCAAATGTCAGTCAACATCAGCCTCGGTAAACTCGCCAGGCAAACGCCTCACCTGGGCAACCTGCATCTCAAACGCGATGGCGACCCGGGTTGATCTTATTCCCTTTTCCGTCAGTCTCCACCAAAATCTCACTGTCTCATCGCCTGTTTCATCTCACGCCATAAGAGCTGGCTGTCCATCTTCAACCTTCATCTCCTCAACAGCTGAAACAGACACACTTCTCACATGGATAACGATCCTGCTGAGCCCTTGCCGGCCGAGGCCGGTCCCAGCGATGATCCCGCAACTATTAACGAGGGCATCACTCGAGCCCGTATCGATCGTTTCCAGAAGAGTACCCGCCCACGAACTGAAGAGATCTTGAAAGACAAAGGCGAGTACACTTGGCTTGAATCATTCATATCAACCCACTAACCAGAATCAGGCTACGATACCAGCAAGTACAACTTCGATGACTTACCCGAGGCGGCACATCAAGCCCGCGAAGACCGCTTCATCGAGTGTGTTAAGACCTTACTCGACCTTGCCCTTGGACAGGACACAGCACTTCCACAGGCCAGCCCCAAGGACCCCAAGGATGATGAACCGGACATCTGCGAAGAGTCCCTCTATTCGACCGTTCCTCTCGACATTTCTCCGTTCTGCGACTCAGTGCGCCTCCTGGAGCTCTTACCTGCAACAAGTCCAGATGCGCCAATTTGCGCCAACATGAAATGTCCCAGAAACTTCCCGGGACTGCCCAAGTATGAGGCGCTCTCATACGTACGTGGTTCGCCTGAGCCTGTGTGCGCCATCACGATCAACGACCATCAGGTCATGATCAACTCGCACCTCCATGACGCCTTGAAGTACCTCCGCCGACCAGAAACCTCGCGAATCTTATGGGTAGACCAGCTATGCATCAACCTACAAGACCCAGTCGAAAAGTCCCACCAGGTAGCTCGCATGGGAGACATCTATCACAAGGCCTTCAATGTCGTCATCTTTCTTGGACCTCCCACCCCGCCATTGACCTTCTTCATGGACGCGCTGGCCAGCAAACGCCTCATCGATCTGCAAGATGAATCCTTGTCTGAGCCAGGCAGCATCTTGCAACTAGCCGTCGAAGCCGTCTGCGCCTTCTGCTCGAATCCATGGTGGACACGACTCTGGGTGCAACAGGAATTCTACCTTGCCAGCGGCGACCCTCTGTGGTTCTGTGGAGATCTATCAGCCCGAACCTCTCAGATTCAACAAGAGCTTGAACGACTCCGAAAAGACTTTCTCGCTCACCGTGCGGAGCTGGAAGACCGAGGAATCCCGGACCTGAGCCTGGAATACGCGTTTAATAATCTCTTTCCCATGGTCCTGGGACAACTCGCACAACGGTCCAACTCCAGAGGTCCTCGTCGCCCAAAGGACAATGGAAAGGGCACTTACCAGCCAAAGACTCGCCTCCATATCCTTCCATCGGTACTGTATGCGCAACTGGACAGAACTAGCTCAGACCCGCGAGATTACGTCTATGGTGTCCGAGATCTCATGGGCCCGGTATTCGGCCAAACAGTTCTCCCAGACTATTCAAAGAGCGCCGAGTACGCATTTGAACTACTGGCCGCATGGCTTCTACTCATAGAATCCTGGGCTGACATGTTCTGGCACTACCCTTCTCAACCAGCCTCCTCCTCTGGTGACCCCGTCGCTCCCTCATGGGTCCCAGACTTTTCTCGTCGGTCTCACAAGCCCGTCTTCGAGCCGACTCCGGATGATGCAAACCCTAGACACATCAGCTGCGCTATTGTCGATCGGATACTGCACGTCCAAGGACAGGATCTCGGCACAATCAACAGCATTATCCTGCTGCCCGCTGACAACAGCCTCGCCTTGATTAACCAGCTTTGGCGATTCGATAACCAGCACAACGACCTGTCTACTGCATTCGCTAGGCTTGGTCTCGTAGCACGACAACCCTCATCTTCCTTCTACTGGGCCCTGGATCAGCTGACAGGCGTCGGCAAAGCAACATCAACTCGTACTCGCCTTAACTTCCAGATGGATGTTGCTGTCTTGTTCAACATTCTCGAAAAAGAGTATGATAAGGTCAGACGAGACATTGACGCAAACCCGCTAATGGGCGAGTCCTCAGAGGACGATGGTGAATCAGAGAACGCATCTTTGTATTTTCGAAACATCCGACTGTCCGGCATGTTCACCTTCCTCAGAGATCAAGCTCTCGGAGACTTTGCAGGATCTTGCATGTTCAACTACGCAAACTTGGTGTCCCAGCTACAGGTCCTCGCGTTCCAAACACCGCAAGAGACAGAGGACTTGGCGCAACAATTGTTTGGAGTCGAAGAAGCACAAGAGGTCAGTCTTCCGGAGATGCAGCCTTTCTGTCTCGCCCTAGCGCGTCAACTATACAATGGCGTTCACGACGAGGAGATACAGGACTGTGTTGTTCGTATCCTACGCATTGCGAGAGTGTTCCATGAGGTCTGTCAGCACCGATGGAGCAAACTCACGCTTGGACCCCAGGCAACTGGAGATGAGAAGTCGGTAGAATATGACACTCAGGTGGAAGAACTGACCAACATGGCACGGGACAAGTTGCGCAACCTGGACCATGTGTTGCCCAAATGGGACCAGGAAGTGAACCCGCTTCAGGCCATCCTGGACAGCAGAAACGTCACGTACGACGGACGAGTCTTGTTCCGAACTTCCAACAACAAGATGGGTCTATCGTGCCCTGGTGTTGAGGGCATCGCAGTGGGTCAGAGGATTGTGATGCTCGAGGGCCCCAGATTCCCAATGATCATCTGCCCTACCCCGTCCCCATCATCTGACAAGCATAGATACGGAAAGATAATCGGACATGCCATGGTTGAGGGAGTCGAGGCGAGCAGCGGCGAGGTCGGAAGTCAGACCGAGGGATCGTCCAAGGCAAAGCTCAAGATGTTCAGAATAGTTTGAGTCGTAGCTAGACAGGAAATACCCAGATTGTGAATACACTTTTTCTATATAACTCCTGAGTCAGCTTCCTCGTCTAGGACATTCAACTTACGCCTTTCCAGCCATGCGAGAAGTGGATATCTGAGAGGAACATGTCTGGTAGCCAACACAAGTCTAGGGAGATGGACGAATCATATTGATCGACACTCTTTAGCCCAGAAGGTCCAGCCGAGGCACGTTCAGGGGGTCCCTGGAAACTAGCAAAGCGCTGTCAAGGAGCTAACACAAAGTAACGCAAAGACTAACGCTATCTGTTAACAAGCCATCACACGATTCCAACCCTTCATGTGGATGCCCGGAAATAAGCTCCTCCAACGATACCACGATCCCCCGCTTTTCCCTCCCTCAATCTCGACATCAATCATGTCACCGTAGCCCACTCAACACACCCACGCATTCCCATAACATAATGCCCCGTCGCCCTACCTCCTCCTCCGCCCCCGTGCAGAGACGCACCCGCTCAGGCTGCCAGACGTGCCGCTCCCGCAAGGTCAAGTGCGACGAGGCCAAGCCCAGGTGCCGCAACTGCGTGTCCCGTGGCCTAGCGTGCAGCAGGCATCTGCAGCTCAAGTGGGAACCCGAGTTTGCGGCTCGTGGGCTGTCGTTTGGCAGGGAGGGCGTGTGGTGTAAGGGGTCGTCGTCAGCGTCAGCTCGACCTAGAAGGCAGTCCCAGACACGGCATACTCCCATCTTGCTGGCCTCGCCGTCTATCGGGCCTCGTCACTTTATCAATACCTACTGCAGCGACTTTGACCCTGATTCAAATCATGAGCAGGGTCTGGGAGATGAGACGGTCGAACTTAGAGAGCAGGCTGACCTCTCAATTTCAGCCCTCGTCTTCCGGCCTCAGTCACATCCAACCTTGATGCTCTCACCATCTCTCTATCCCACCCTCAACACATCCGAACAAAGCCTTTTCCAATATTACCTACTACGATTATGTCCCCTCACAACACCATCACCACATCTATCATCACCATTTATGAACCTGGTCGCCCCGTTATTCGCGTTGAGCGGGCAGGATCTCGTCACGCAGTCCGTCCTCGCCTTTTCCGCCAGGCATCGAAGCATCACAGACCCTCAATGGACAAGAACCGCCATGAGGATCAAGGGCAATGTCCTAAAAGGCCTGTTACAGAAAATCCAATCTCCCAATATTACAGCAGACGTCATCTTGGACCCTCAAGTGCCCGCGGCAATGATGTTTCTCTGCCTATACGAGATATTGGACAACTGCGATCACCGATGGGTCATCCACCTCAGAGCAAGTCAAGACTTCATGCGAAAGAGAAAACAGCTCTTACTACCTGGTACCGAGGATTCCGGGTTTGGAAGCCTCGCATCTTTTGCGGAGCGATACTTTGCATTTCAGGATGTCATCAGCAGAACCGCCTGTGGCAACTCACCACTCTTTGGTCTGGAATACTGGCAGAAGCCGGACCAACCCGAGGATATCGACGCTTGGATGGGCTGCAGCCCGGCGATGGCGTCTGTCATCTTTCGAATCACCGAGCTAGCCCGGTCGCAGGACCGGGACGGCATGTCGAAGCAACGCTTCGAGAGGGAGGTGGCAGAGCTGGAGAGGGAGCTTGCCTTAGTGAGCTCCAACATGACCGTCATAGAGGCGCTGGACGATACCGTCAGACGCTGCGTTGAGCTCAAAAAGTCGTCAGTAGAGGTATACTTCCACTGCCTGCTACGCGACGCAGACCCGAGTACATGGCGCGTCTCGCAGCTCATCGCCGAGATACTCACATCCACTCAAGATCTCGTCAAGCAAGGATGCGTGGCAGGTCTGCTATTCCCCCTCTTTGTCGCAGCCGTCGAACTCAACCCTCTGGACGACGGCACCATATCGAGCAGCACTGATGCTGGCTCGCAGACATCCGGCAGACGTCTGGTTTTGGAAACTCTCGACGCCATGGCCGGCACGTCCTTGGCCAACATTGAGAGAACCAAGGCCGTCATTCTCAAGGTCTGGCGGATGCGAGACTTGCAGGCAGAGCACGACCATGTAGTGACTGGAGAGCAGAACGACTGGCACACCTTTGTGAGCCCGTATACTCAAAACCTCAGCCTGGCCTGAGATGGGCAAGCATAGGACCAACACATGGGCATTATAAGGGGAGAATATTACCGTTCATGGCACACTTATTGAGATGGCAGCAATGAATAATATTCCCAGACGATAGAATACAGCAGTTCTACATACAAACAAGTCCCCGCCAAAAACTCCGAAAGCTGAAAACCCCTGCACCAATGCCCTTCTTGGCAGCCGTGTCATCATAGGCAGGTTCATGGACGGCGATGGCGGGCTCCTTGACCCTTCGTCCTCCTCTTAGTAGTCTCGACCCTCTTTCTTCCCTCCGTCTCCTGGCCATCACCTCTCTTGCGCTTCTTCCTAATCCGGCTTGGATCAAAGTCTCCCGGATCGTTCAGGGGTTGCTGGATCATTTCCAGCCCTCCTTCCTGGTAATGCACCATGGGAAGAAACGGCCGCTGCCGACCAACCCTGGGGCGCAGAGGCCTCGCCTCGACTTGGCTACCGTACGCTCGCAGCGAGCAGGATTTGGCGACGCTTCTCACGCGCTCGTCTGCGGGAAAGGAGGCGTGGAAGTTCCGAGCCAAGCCGCGCCATTGGTCAATGATGTAGTATTGGAAGAGATGTAGGTCCGCGGCTGCCATGCTTTGAAAGGTCCATTGCGGCTTCCAGCCCTGTCCTGGGCCATAGGGATGGGGTATAGTCCAAGCAAAGCTCAAGTCAACCAGGATACCTCTGATGTACTGGCTGAGGCTTAGATCCCTCACTACAATCCCGCTCTCATGAAGTCCATGAAGGTTGTCGAGCATGCGTGGCAGTGAGGGTCCCATACAAAACCAGTCATATTCGTTCTGCCCTTCATCAGACGGCCAATCGTCCATGTCGAGCTTATCCACCCAGTCCTTGACGATTCCCATGGCAGGGTCGTCTCTAATTCCGAGGAAGGTCATCAAGTCCGGGTGCTCCTCGAAAAAGGCGAGGTCCTGTACGTCCACAGCGCGCAGCATCTTTTTGTTCATGACCTCGCTGTGGTCAACGGCGACGTAGCCATGAACCTTGACGGCAAGGTGTTCTCGGCCCAGCTCCTTCAGCCTGCCAAAGGCACGACACTCGTTCTGGAATGGTAGGAAATGCTGGTCAAACACATCTCGGCTCATTGTTTTGGATGCCCCGGACTCATACTCCTGTTGGCTAGGCAAATCGACGCTGGTTCTGTCGCCCGTAAACTATGTCGCCGTTAAAAAAGCAAACCCCATAAGCACGCACGCATGTATTTACTCACAAGCTTGAGGGCATAGAACTTTTCGCCGATCTTGATCTTGAAGATACTGGCATGTGAGCTCTGGACGTTGAGTAGGGAGATAAATTCGACATCGTCAGCGGCTAGGTCGAGCGGAAAAGGCTCTAGTTTGGGGCCTTCGCATTCTGGTAAGGGCTTGAGGGTCGTCATTTTGGATATATAACCCAATCAATAAATCAAACAAGATATCTTGTTAAAGTCAAGTGATGGAATAGCCAGATCAGACTCATGGTGACCTCGCATGAATAATGTAGCCGCAATGTCAATAATGACGAGGCTGTCGGCTGACAGCCCTCCCACGCGAGCCACTTGCGGGTCTCTCATCCCAGGTAGCCATGAGCTCTTCTTTGTCCTTGCTCGGACGGAGCACAAAGGGCTACATGTGAGGCATGGCTTGCTACGACAAGATCAACGCCTGAAGAGCCAACACGCGTACCTAAGCTCAAAGACGACAAAACGAACACCAATGCCTATGGGTCAAAGACTGGCGACCATTGTCCGTGTTTCTTTCACCTAGACCTTTGACCTGGTTAGATATGCATGGAGGTTTCCGATCTGTGCGGTAGCAGGCCTTACGAAGGGGCGCTACGTCCAAGCCTTTGTTGCTGTCCCGCTCATTAGCCTCCAACTTGCCTTGGCGACTGGTCATCAAAGACTTGTGCGTGAAGGTGAATCAGCACCATGGCTGTGTCCGCTTGGTACTGCTTGATAACTGCCACGCCCACCCCGTCTTTCTCTTCAAGTCGGTGTGGTCTCTGGCAGATCACAAACGCTTGACAAGGAGGGCTCGGGTCAATAGAGGCCATGTTTCCAAGACCCAGAGATAATCGCGGGGAGAACTCTTCTGGCTGCCACTGCAAACAACCCTGCGGGCTTTTTTGAGGTGCTGCTGGACGTTTGCACTCTTGACCCAAACACCTCCAGAGTGTCACTGGACTTGCAGAACTATGGGAGGCGGCTTGGCAACCTGCATTATTTATTCGTCTATATGGATGTCCCCTAGTCACTGTTGACGCACCGTTTCTCGCAAGCCTCAAGTGCTTGCTGGCCTGACTAGATTCTTTACTCGCCTTCTCATAGCGTGGTTTTGCGCTGGCCACGATGTAATCTTGAGCTTTAAAGCTATGCTATTCTAGGCAAGTAGTACAAAGGCTAGTCGCAATAGTAATAAACTTCTTCCACTGGCTATTCTCTTAATCCCTAAATCGCAAATCTCACACAGCTCCTCAGTCACAGGCCGCCGTCCCTCCCCGTGACTCTGCCAATGCTCAAGACAGAACCCAGTTTGACAAATCATCCGAGACTCTTGTGAGAGCCCTCAACCCTCATCCCTTTCTCCTCTTGGCACTCACACTCCCATCAGGCGCGTCTCCTCCCTTACGCTTCTTCTTGGGCTTTCTGATCTTTGCCGGGTCAAACTCCCCCGGGTCATGTCGAGGAAGCTGGACCATGTCGAGTTCAAAGCCGTCCTTATTGAGTAGAGGCAGGAAAGGCCGCTGCCGATCCGACCGAGGTCGTAGCTCTCTCGCTTGCTCGGGGCTCTGGTAAGCCCGGAGTGAGCAGGTCTTGGGGACGGCCTCGAGCCTGGGCAGATCCCCATCAGATGCGACCCGTCGATGTTTTGCGGCTTCTCGGCGCCAATCATCAATGACATTGACCTGGAAAGAGTAAAGATCCCAGGCTGCGCAGCTCTGGAAGGTCCATCGCGGTTTCCAGCCCCGGCCTGGGCCAAAAGGGTGAGGCATGGTCCACGCCAAGCTCAGGTCGACAAGCACGCCGTCGAGGTACTGCCAGATCCCCAAGTCCCTGACCACTATTCCAATCTCGTGAAGCTCGTGGAGATCTCTGAGCATTCGTGGGAAGTGGCGTACCTGCCACAATTCATCATAGGCGGCTTTGTCCTCTTCGCCAGTTATGCTAGGGTCGTGAGCAACCCTGTCCACCCAGTCCTTTACTATCCCCATGAAGGGAGTAGTGTCTTGCTCGTGCTTCCTGATCTTGTCGGTGCGCTCGTACTTGGACTCGAGGCGTCGAAGCTTTTGTGTAAAGGCCTCGGTGACTGGTATGACAACGTAGCCGTAGGCCTTGACGGCGAGGTGTTCACGACCCAGCTCCTTGAGCCTGCCAAAAGCCCGACATTCGTTCTCAAACGGCGTGAAGTGCTGGTCAAACTCCTCTCGGCTCATGGTGGAAGTCGGACCGGCTTCGTACTCTTCGTCCCAGGGCAAGTCAGTCATGTTGCAAGTGAACTATGTCGTCGCTGTGAGTGGCTAGCCTACTATCTCTGTCTATGTACTTACAATCTTGAGAGCATAGCACTTGTCGTCAATCTTTATTTTAAGGACCTTGCCGTGGGCACTTCGGTACTGGACCTGTTCAAGAAACTCGACATCTTCTGCGACCATGTCATGTCCGAACGGTTCCAGTTTAGGGCCGTCCACATCCGGCAGGGACTTGAGGGATGCCATGAAGAAATAGAATGAGTTGATAGTTGGCAAGAAGTGAAATTCGCGCGTGCGAATATGTCTGTGTGGCGAAAGGATTGCTATGGGCAGTTGCAAGAGTCACGTCTTCACACACCTATTTATCATCAAAGGGACATGAGTCGTCTATTCGATGCGGGCTCTGGGCAGTTAGTGTTATTTGGCGCTGTGCCACTCAAAGTGGCTACACGTCCGCCTTTCTTTATTCTTGATGGAGAATGGGGCGGAGCACAAAGAACAACATGGCTCTTCGCATCAGGCTACGCCGGAAGAGCATTAACCACACGGGTAGACGTCAATGAAAGAACGAATTTTCCAATCCCATCGCTAGGAAATGGGGTTTCTTCTCTCTTGCCTCTTTAGGTTGCCAATGTTGCGACAGAGAGTCCGACATGTGATGAGTTCAACTCTTTGTTGCTTCTTTTCATGTTGATCCATACCTTTCTACAAACCGACAAGCTTTTAGTATCAAAGCGCGCCCGTGTGGTCAGTGTGATCTAGAAGTACGAACAATTCATCTAATCAAAAGGAGGGAGGTTACGGTGTGTAGCGTCTCGCACAAGCTGCTCTGTTTCGCCTCGACTTGACTTGTACGTATGCAGGTGATCTGCTATGGAGCACAATAGACCACTATGCCAAAGGCAAAATAGAAGATACCCTCTAGCACGTGCTCGGGTAATGCGGCTTTGTATGCTGCTTTTCATGTACCGACTCTGCTTGCTACGACTGGGGGTCATTCCCATTGTACTTCCACGCCTGGCTCTTCCCATTGCCATTGGTTGCTTCTCCTCTCAAAGAGAGAGCTGCGAGCAACCGCATTCAGATAGTTGTAAGATGCAGCCACGTAACTAGTTGTCTCACCCAAATTTCCAAGGCCTTTCTTCTCTCCAATCTTAGTACGCCTTTCCATTGCCGCATCATTGCATGCCAACAGAACAATGCTCTTTGCTCTTCTAGTCTTTCACCATCGACCACATTCTTGATTGCCAGATGCAGCATGAAGAGTCGAAGGGATTAGAAGCTACATCCCAGAAGCCATGCTCTGTGCCACCTGAGAGGAATATATATATATATATATACCATCACTTCTCTCCTGACACACTTTCGCATTTCTTTCGCATTTCAGATACACCCGCGAATCTAGTAAACCTCAAAC
The DNA here is from genome assembly GCA_027569015.1 of Ascodesmis sphaerospora. Classification (NCBI taxonomy): domain Eukaryota; kingdom Fungi; phylum Ascomycota; class Pezizomycetes; order Pezizales; family Ascodesmidaceae; genus Ascodesmis; species Ascodesmis sphaerospora. The sequence continues at coordinate 631,744 of JAPPUR010000014.1, read as the reverse complement.
CCTTCTACCGTCTCAGTATTTCACAGCGCCGTTCTTCCCTCTTCATTCTCCACGGAACTCGCCACCTGTCCTAGCTATGGCTAGCCCAACGATTCAGAACATCCTGGCCATGCCAAGCCCAACCTTCACCCTCAATGTCGCTCAACCTCAGGCCGCGAGGGGCTGTGCCGCATGGATGAAAGTCCAGCATTGGCACATCAGACAGTGGGAAAACTTCAATCTGAACAACATCGCCAGCGCCTTTGGGGACATTCTCCGCCAGCCTGCGTCGGCAAGCATGGAGGGGATGCGAACCAGTAGGGGAGTCAGAAACCTAACAGAGATGAAGAACCACTGCATCGACGGGCTTCTCAGAATTCTCGAGGGGCCTATGGCTGCTGGTAGCTATCTTCTTGGTCAGAGGTTACGTTCTGCGACTGTAATCGATCACTTGCGCGACACAACGTTTCCTGGCGCAAAACACAAGTACGAGTCCAGCCTCATCTTTTACCTCGAGGCAACACCTCGCATCCACTTCGTCGTCAGCTGCGCCCGACTTTCGCCCCAATGGACCTCGGAAGATCTCAAGAACCAGGAGCCAGCCGGCCTGCTCCCCATCCGCCAGCTTGCCACCTACGCCAAAGAAAGCGGAACCCGCTATTCTTTCATCATGACAGACAAGGAAGTCGTCGTCGTGCGCTTCGTAGCAGATTCCAGCGGCCAGTATGAAGCCGAGTGGCAGGCCATCCAGCGGGACGCAAGCGGTGAGGGAACTCTGACGGTTGGCCTGGCTGTCTGGGCTTTGATCATGATGAGCCTCCACGAACAGCACCGCGCGGTCGCGACCGAGGCCGAGACGCTACCCATCAACCTTTGGTGGAGAGAGCAGGGTGCTAATGGGAGATTCACCTATCGTCACCACTTGTCCGGGAGGGAGCTCCCCTACCTGCATTCTGGAGCAGTGTATAGAGATTCTTGAGCCTTCGTGTCTCCTGCGGTAAAGGCATACATTGGATGAGTTGGGAAAGTCACACGGGTGTTTGGGGTTACGATTGTCACTTGGGATCACGGAATCGGGGCGTTGGGAGTTTGTTTTTAGTGTTTTTAGTAACATACTTGATAAGCGAGTAAGCTAGATAAGCGAGTAAGCCAAAAATCCCTTAACTTATATCTTATCTATTTAATTAATTAATTCTTAATTACCTAGTATATTATAATCTAATTATAAGGCTAAAATACTTTTTACCCTTTAGGCCCTTTAAAATAACCCTAACCTATATATCTAACGCGCTATAGAGATATATATAATTAATTATTATACTTTAAGTCGCCGGCAAAAAGGTATTTAGTCTCGACGCGATAATATCTTAAATTTATATAAGCTATTTAATCTAGAGGAATAAATCTTTATTTACTTTATTCTTAACTTAGATTCGCAAGGATTTCCCCCCTAGCTTTATAATATAAAAGATATAACTAATTAATTACTTATTAACCGCGATATATTACTTATTAGCTAATATTAGGCTTATAACTTTATAAAGTAATACTTAGACCTTAAGATATATTTTTTTTATAAATATAATTACTAGAGAGCTAAATATAAAAATCTAATTATTATCTATAATTAATTTTAGCTTATAATAAATATAATCGCAAAGTATAATATCTAATTAAATAATATTTATAACTTTAATAAAATTAGCTTTTTTATAGGTATAATTATAAATAAAATAATTATTATAGGTATAAAAAGGTATTTAAAGCTAAAATTAATATAACTTAAAAACTAAAAATAAATTATAATTATTTAAGTAATTAATATAAAAGGCTAAGTAATCTAATTATTTATTATTAATATAGGCTAATATTATTTTACTAATTAATATTAAAAAAATAACCTCCCGGGTAATTAAGTTATTATAATAACTTAAAATAACTAAACTAATAATAAGACTAAACTTAAGTAACTTAAGTACTTTAACTAATATATAATTAATTAATTAATTAGTTTTTATTATTTCTTAATCCTTAATAACTATAAAAGTTATTACTTTATTAAATAAATAAAATATATTAAACTATATAGCCTAATAGAAACTCTATATAATATAATTTCTTCTTAGAGTTTTTAAATAAAGGATTTTATATATTTTCTTATAAGGTAAATATAATATAAAATAATAAGAGTAATTAATTAACTAATAGTAATAATAATATAACCTATAAAAAAGCTTAAAAGTCCTCTTATTAAAGCCCCTAAAAGTAATAATAAAGTTAAGCTAATAGCCTTAACCTCTCTTTTCTATATATAAAAATTACTTTATAGTTAAAAATAACTTAGCGCATTTTTCCCCTAACTTATAGCTCCCTATAAGGCTTTAATACCTACCTTTATAGCTCTTAAGAAGCCTTATTAAGGAAGAACCTATTACTTATACCTTAGCTTTTACCTCTTATATAATATACTTATTTTTTATTTAGATATAATAAATTATTTAATTATTTACCCTGGTTTTTTTATTATTTTTTTATCTTTTTATTTTTACTTTCTCTTATTATTTCTCTTAATATCTAAGGTTAAGCTATTATAACTAAGATCTTATCTTATTATAATAGCCTTATTATTTTAAATAAAAGATAAATAATATAATTTCTTATTAGAAGTTATTATATAAGCTAATATTTAACCTCTCTAAATTAATTTTTTACCCCTAGGTTTATTAATATAATCTTTATACTTAATTTAACCCTTTTTTTAGTTATAACTAAGTCTTTATTATTTTTATAGGTTAAATAATTAAAGTTTTTAGCTCCTTAAATCTTTAAGCCTTTTTTTATAATATATAAGCGCTTATCTCTTATCTTACCTTAATTATAATTTATTATTATTTAATTAAATATTATTAATATAGCTTTTTTTTTCCTCTTACCTTTATTATCTTTTAAAGGGGAAAAAGGTTTAAACTTTAACTTATTAATTAATAAGGGATAGCCTTACTTTAAGATATCTAGGGATAATAAACCTATAGGCCTTAATAGAGTTATTAGCTAATTAATTAATTAAGTAGGTATTAGAGTTATAAATTTATTTTTATTACTCTTAGAAATAAAATTTATTAATTTTATAATTAATTTCTTTTTTTTCTTAGAGTTATTAAAGTTTAATATTATTTATTTACTTATATAGATTAATATATTACCCTTAATCTTAATTTTATTATTAATATATTATTTAATTATATTATTAAAAAAGTTAATTAAATTAATTCCGCTTAATAAAATTATAAAAAGCTTAGCTCTCTTAAAAATAATTATTACCTCCCTTTAATTAATTTAAGAGACTTTAATTAATTAATTTATCTTTTAATTACTAATATAATTAATATCTTTAATGCCTATAAATATATACTCTCCTAAGTTAATATAAAGCTAATATTTAGGAATTAAGTTAATATATTTAAGAGGGGTATAATTAATTAAATTAATATATAAAGACTTTTATAATTTAGCCTTAATTAGCGAGGTATACTTTATAAAATACTTATTTTTAATCCTAAGTTTATTAATAATAATAATTTAATAAATTCCCTTAAGGCTATTTAGGTTATCTTAATATTTAATACCTTTAGGTATCTCTCCTAAGGTCTAATTATTTAGTAATTAATCTTAGATTAATAGATTAAATAAAAATAAGAGTATTTTTTTTTTATTATTAATCTTTAAAATCTTAGGAAAATAAATTATTTTAAGCTCTTAATATATTACCCTTATTAACCTATAGAGGGTTAAGAAGAGATAAAATATATTAATAAGCTTATACTCTTAAGTCTTTTATTATAAAGTTAAAGAAATTATATAAAAGTTAAACTTAAAGGGCTATTTTATTTTTATAAGGTATTTTTATTAACTAAGGCCTATATTTTTTATTTTAATTATTTAATTATTTAAAAGGGAATTAAAATAATAAAAATCTCTTTTTTTTTAGTCTTAGATAAAAGTTATAAAGTATTAATTATATATATAAAAAATAAAGCTAATATAAAACCTTTTTTTATAATAAGCTTTTTATTATTTTTTAAAGCCTTTAAATCTTTAGTTAATATTATATTTAATCCTTTTATAATTATTAAGGAGAAAAGGCATAGGCTTAGGGCTCTTAGAATTTTATTTTAATTACTTTCCTTAGATATTAATCTTATAGTAAGTAATTATTATAACCTTTTCTAGCCTATCTCTAAGTACTTATAGTATAGCTATAAGGGAGTTATTAAGGAGTATCTTTTTATTTTTATCCTCTAAGTCTTAATATAGCTTCTAGAGATACCTTATATATTTTCCCTAGGTTACTTTATAAGCTAAGTTATTAAAGTAATTCCGCTAAAGTTTATTCTTATTAAGCTTTAATTTAATTAAATATTTATTATTATAAGTATTAGGGTATTTAAAGGTCTTAAGGTCTTAATAGCCTTATTTATCTCGCGGCTAAAAAAGTAATAATTACTTAGAATTATATAAGGTATTAATTATATCTAGGATTTTTTTATTTTTCTTAAGGAAAGACCTTATTTCTCTAATTTAATTAATCTTAATAACTAAGTAAGCTATCTTTCTTTTTTTTATAAACCTTAAGAGGTTAAATAAAGTATAAAAAATAATTAGTAATATCTTAAGAGTATAATATATTTATAGGTCTTAATTATTTTAATATTTAATAATATAATATATATATAAAAAGAATATAATTTAGCGATTAATTAAATAAGTAAGAATTTATTAATATTTATATTTATTTATCTAGGAATAAAAGAGTATTTAAAAAAGAATAATTATAAGGGTTTAATTACTTAGGTTATTTATTAATAAAAAAGGCTTTATTTTTTATATTAGCGAAAAAAGGGGTAAGTTATAAAAATACTAAAGGAAATATTTTATAATATAATTAAATAATTTATAAAGGTAATTATAAGTAAGAGAAAAGGTTACTTTATACTTTAGGTATAAAAAAAAAAGAGTTATTTTCTTATAAAAAACTTATTAACCTCTCTTAATATATATAAATAGTAATTATAAATTATATTTTATTATAAAAAGATCTTTAAAATACTTTATTTTTCTTTTTTTATATTCTCTTGCCTCTTATATATATAATATCTATATACTTCTTATTTTTATATTTTTTTTTTTTTACTTTTATTTTCTTTATTTATATTCTTTTAATTAATTAATTCGCTATATATTGAACCAAAGCTATCATATACACATAAGCATGCGCATAGCATTTCGCAATGCATTTTACTAAAACGCACCTCAGAACCAATAGAGGCAATATTATATAACATAGGCAACTCTCAAATAGGAATAGCATAAAGTATTAGCCTAAAAGAGAGGCAAGATTTAATCAGATATAATTAATTAAGCAATTCACTTAATCATAGGTTTAATAATTAAGAGTCTTAGAGTTACTCTTCTTTAAGGTAGCTATAACTACTAAAATAAATATTAAATCAATAAAACTAACCTTAATATTAATATCTAAACCGCGATAAGATATCCTCTATCGCAAACACAAAGACCTACCTCCTAAATAGACTAAATAACTAGGATTCCTTCGAATAGTCCTATATTATAAAGATAATAGCAAAATAAATATATAAGCTAGGTCGACTCAAAGACCTAAGTTAATTTACTATTCTTCGCGAGAAAGAACTAAGGAAACCTAAGATAAGAGATTACTAAGCGAGGGAAAGAACTAAGACGGGGACGCATAATTTAAGGCTTACTCGAGGCGAATGCTCTATAATATTATACGCCGAAATACTTCTAGAAGACTAAAAGATATATAAAGTAAAACTAGCACTCTATTAGACTAATCTTAAACGATATAATAAATAAGTAAATAGTATCCGAAATATACTTAACTAGTTAATTAAGAAGGTTAACCTATATTATATTAAGATATACTCACCGGCTATAAATAAGTTAACTAAGTATAATAATATTTCGAGCTTCTTCCTTAGCCTAAAAGCAGCGTATAGTATTAATAATAGCTAAAGAAAAAAATAAACTTAGAAATAATATTTTAAGGTACTAAAAGTAGCCTCAAATAGTAGAATGAACTAAGAAGAATAGATTATAAGTTAGGAAAAGGCTATATAGATTATAAAGCTTAGATAAATAGCTAAAGCGTAATACCCTAATACCTAGTTTAATAATCTAAAAGAAGCTCTAAAATATTACTTTAAAATCTTCCTCTAGATTAAATAGGGTTAAAATAAGGAGAAAATTAAGAATAAAACCTATCTACTATTAACCTTCTCTATATAATTCTAATAAGAAATTTAAGATAAAAAAAAAAAAGGTAATAAAATAATAACGGAGCGAGTAATAAAAAGGAGCTTCGGACTAATATTTTAAGCCTTACTTACCTAAGACATAAAATAAAGTTAATTTTCTACCTAGGACTTAAGAGAAGACTCTACGAAGTATCTTCGCTAGTCTCTAGAAGCACTAAAAAAATATATACTCTATAAAAAGGGATATAAGCGGCTAAACTCCTTTTTATGCTAGGTAGTATTCCTAGAAAAGGCCCTAAAGAGATACCTTATATCCTAAAGATAATTAGATCTCTTAGAATAATATCTTAAGTAAAATAAAGAGGTTCGAGAACTCTATAAGAGGTTATATAATAAAAGTAAGGACTTATTAAAGAAGTTAAATTAACTATCTAGCTTAAGACGCTTTATCTTAAAGGAAGTAACTACCTTTCTAGCTTTAAATACTAAATACCTATTATATAACTTATTTATCTTAGACTTAGGGACTACTATTTATATCTTTAATAAGGCTAAGAAATTTACTTTATTAAAAAGCATATAATATAAAAAAGGCATTTTCGCTAGCTTGAAGTAGCTTCTTATCTATAGATATAGAAATATAGATATTTAAGTATAAAATCTAGAAAATAAACCGCGAATTATTAATTTATAACGTATTATATATTATCTAGAGATAGGAATAAACCTTATATCCCTTTGTTAATTATATTAACTTAGATATTAGTGGGATTAATAAAATAATAAAGATATTATTAGATACCTTAATAGTTAGGCCTTATATAAGTTACGGCAGGAATATAACTAATATATACTAGAATATATCCCCGAAATGGCAAAACGCGCCGTATTTCTTATAAGGCATCTTCATTATAATTCCTAGACTACTAAGAAGCCTAATTAAGCTCAAGCAATAATCTAGCACTACCGCCTAGGATATCTAAGACCGAGAAGCCTAAAATACCTAATAAACTATATATTTAGAGTTAAAATTAAGGGACTAGTTACTATAGAATGCGATATATACGGATTAGTAAAGATAAAACGCTAAGAGCACCGCGAACTAAGAAAATAAGCCTTAAAACCTAGGGAGAAAATCTTATTAGACTTTTATAATTATCTAAAAGGGATAAATAATTATATATCTTGCGGAATTATTATAGACCGAGAATTAGGTCTATACTAGGATTATTACTTCGTTAACTATTAAGAAGAGAGCCTACTTATAATACTTAAATATTTTATATAAATACTTAATATAATATATAATATTAAACTCTGAATTATTAAGATAGATAATAAGTTATAAAAGGCTAATATAATCCGCGGATAACTTACTAAAAAGGGGATTAAGGTAGATAAAAGTATATTATATACTTAGTAGTAGAATGGCTCTAGAGAGTATTCTAAGGGGGTAATAAAAGAGAAAGTAAGGTTATTAATTATTAATAGTAACCTCCCCTTAGAGCTCTGGCTAGAAATAATAAGAATAGCTATATACTTACTTAATCGAACTCTAAAATAATACTTATACTAGAAAACGCTATATAAGAGCTTCTTTTTAGGTATTCTAAGTACGCAAAAGTAAAACTAGCCTTAGATTAGGCATATAAGAATAATTAGCTCTAAAGCCTTTACTCTTATAGATTTAGCCTAGCGAAAAAACAAAAGGCTCCTATTAAGGATAAATCTAAAGGCTTAGATAAGATTCCTAGTTAGATATAATTCCTAGAATATCTTTTAAATATAAAATCTAATTACTAATAAGATCTATATTACTAGAGATATTATATTTAATAAATAAAAGTTCTTTAATACTAATAAAATATAAATAAAAAAAAGCCTTAGGGAATAAACCTTAGAAGAGATCTAATAGTATTTATAATCTCTTCTAAGAACCTAATAGGTCAATCAGGTTATAGACCCTATATAAAGCCCTAATAAGTAAGAAATGCTAGAATCGAGCCTCGAAAGCCTTATTAAAGACTTACTAATTACTAATATAGAGTTAATAAAAGATATATAAGTTAATAACTTAAAGTATACTTAGGCAAGATTTAAGATCCTCTTAATGCCACTAAAAAGCCTATTTTTAAACTTTCTTACGCAGATAAGGTTATATATAAGCCAAAATTAAGATAAAATAATAAGATTAAAGGAAAATCTACTTCCCCTAAACTAAGCATTTTATGCAAGAACTATAATAATACCTATAGTAAAAAAAGAAAAGGCACTAATTTTAAAGGCAATAAGGAGTAAATATATCCGCGGTAAGCTTAAGCCTAAGTATAAGACGCAAATAACTTAAATGCACCTTAAAACCGATAGATAAGTATACTATAGGAAGAATCTACCTCTAGCTCTAAGTTCCTATAGTAATCTAATTAGATATAGGTTTAAAACGGAATTTAAATAAGCGCAGAGAGATTACTTAGAGAGCTACCGATAGATATTATCTTAGATAGAGATTACGAGGTATAATCTATAGATCTATAACTCATAAATACTAGACTATATATAGGTATTTACCTATAAGTTCGATAAGCATAGGTACTTATAAAAATATAAAGCGAGACTTATTATTTAGGGAGACTAATAATAAAAGTTAAGCGCTAAGGATACTTATATTATAACCCTCGCTAGAAAGTTATTCCGGATAATATTAGCTATTATAGCGAAATTTAATCTTAAATTACTATAATATGACGCTATAAATATATTTATTAATATAAAGCTATAAAGTAATATCTTTATAAAATTACCTCTAGGCTTTAAGGGAAGCTAAAAAAGAGAGCAAGTATTACTTTTATATAAAGTATTATATAGACTATAAGCCACACCGCTTTTATAGCAAATAGAACTCAGAGATACTCTCTAAAGCTCAGGGTACAAAAGTATACCAGACGAGCTATACTACTATTAAAAAGATAAAGTCTTTATATTTTTCTATATAGATAATATAGTCATCGCGTTTAAGAAAAGAGATAAAGATATTATATCCCGAATTATTAAGTCCCTAAAGAAGAAATATAGGTTAACTAAAGGAAATAAGCTTTAATAGTTCCTTAGAATAAAAATAATTAGGGATCGCACCTCAAAATAGATTTAGGTTACGTAAATTATATATCTAGAGAAGATATATAAGCTATAAGCTATAGATACCCTAAATAGCTCTCTAATAACCAAAGAGGAGCTTATTCTAAATAAAAGAGAAGCGATAAGACGCATAGTTAATTAATATAAAAGAGTAATCGGCTTAATACTCTACGCAAGTATTATTAGCAAACTAGATATCGCATTTACTATCTCCCGACTAGCCCGATTTATAAATAATCTAGGGGAGAAATATATTAAAATAGCTAACTAAGTCCTATATTACCTATATATAATATATTTCTACGCTTTGCAATTTAGACCTAGAGAAAGCTTTATGGTTTATAGCGACGTATTATTCATAGATAATACTATTAACTAAAAGAACTCATAAGGATTTATAATAATACTCTTTAGAAGCCTAATTAGATAATAAGCCAATAAATAAGATACTATTATAACCTTAATAATAGAGGTAAAATTACTTAGACTTTCCTAAGTAGCAAAGGAGGGGCTATTTTAATAAAGGCTACTTTAAAGCCTAGGACTTAAGGGGCAAAATACTAATTTATACCTCTTTTCAGATAATAAAAACACGATCTAGCTATTAAAGAATCCCTTAGGAAGGGTAAAGATAAAATTAAGGCATATAGATATTTATAACTATTAGCTATAAGAATATATCTAAAATAAAGAGATCTCCCTTAGCTATAAAGAAAGCTTAAAGTTAATTACTGATAGTCTAATAAAGGCCCTATAAGGCAATAAGTAGAAGGAGAGTTATAAGTAATATAGGCTTATTAATATTTAAGAATATATTATAAATCGCCGAAATAAGGTTCTTAAAGAGAGATTAATTAAGGAGATTATAAATAAGTTATAGTTATAAGGAATAAAGCTTAGATTAATATATTAAAGCTTAAGAGTTATAAAGTTATATTAAGGCAAAGAGATAAAAAGTAAAAGTAAATATTTCTTTTATTACCTAAAGGTAATTATATTAATATAAACTATAATACCTAAATAAGACTTAAATAAGGAAAATAACCCTTATCTAAGCTAGATAAGTATTACTAGCTAAAAGAAAGTCTCCCCTTGCGATACCCTTTAATATTACCTTCACCGCAATATAGCGCTTGCTTTTCTCCTATAAAGCGAAGGTTAATAATAAGGTCTAAACGATTAAAATAAACTATAGACTATACTTATGCTCTTATTAATCCGGGAAGGATCCTACTAGATATAGTCTAAGAAAAATAAAGCTATAAGAAGGGCAGTAATAAGACTATAAGGTTTAAATTAATAAAATAAATTACGAAAATTAAAAGGGAGTATACTTATATTAAGCGGCATAAGCCACTAAGATCACACCACTCGCAGTAACGCACGCCTAGCTAGGCCTAATACTTACTAATACTCTAGCTAGCTAAAGCGCTATTAAGATATACTAAGCATAGGGGGTCGCATTTCTAATTCTAGCTATATAAAAAATTAATATAAGTTATAAAATATAAAAACGAGGTATAACTTATATAATAGTAGCGGCTATAGTAGTATTAATAATTTACTACGCATATATAGCGCGCCGAGCGGTAATATAAGTTACGCGAGGGGGATTATCCTATTATATACCTAGAATTATATTAGGGTTACTAAATATAAATTAATATTATATTTTTAGTATTTAAAACTTAAAATAACTAACTAATCCTTAGGCTCCGGGGTAAGAGAGGGAGAAATAAAAAGGCGACTCAAAGTAAATTTACTATTACTAGTATTAGCTAACTAAACTCTAAACACAAAAAACCATAAGATATAAGGCAACTTATAGCATCGCGGCGGCAGCGAGAAAAGCAAGGAGTTAAGAGAAATATAACTATATATAATAATTAGTAAAAATAACTTAAAAGCCTTAAAGCAAGCTCGCAAAGTAAAGCCTAAGGCAATCTAAAAAGCTATATACTAAAAGATATAATAATATTAAAGAAGAAAAAAAAAAAGAAAAAAAGCTTATAATAAGAGATATTATTTATCTATAAGCCTTAAAGGTAAATCATAAAAGGCAATTAAGTAAATCACTTATTATTTATAATTTATAATCGCTAAATAAAGAAATTAACCTCTTATTTATCTAAATAATACTTCCTATTTTATTTATAACCATAATAATCACTCATAGCATAATAGCTATAAATGCTCTATAAATAAAATTATATAAAGAAAATAACTTCAAAGATATAAAATATATTATAAAGAATAAAAGGTATTATTTAAAGTATTAAAGGTTTTTACTCTAGGGGGGTATATTAAACTAAAGCTATTATATATATATAAGTATACGCATAGTATTTCGCAATGCATTTTACTAAAATACACCTTAGAACTAGTAGAGGCAATATCACGTAATATAGATAACTCTCAAATAGGAATAGCATAAAGCATTAGCCCAAAAGAGGGGCAAGATTTAGTTAGACATAATCAATTAAGCAATTTACTTAATCACGGGTTTAATACTATATCTATATAGACTCCTCTTAAGATTCTTACTATTAAGTAATAAAATATTTTCCCTAATATTAAGGAGGTCTCTTAATTTTAGTTTTTTTATTTTAATTTCTAAAGAGGTACTTTTTCTTAATAAAATAATTATAATAAACTTAAGGTAATTTCTATTAAGGCTAAGGCTATTAATCTTTATAAGGCTAATTTTTATATCCTCGCTACTCTTAATATTTTTTTTAATTAAATAATTAAATAAGTTTATAAGTATCTTAAGGTTTAGATTTATTTTTATTTTACTTTTAATTAAGATAGCTATTTATTATATATTAAGCTTACTTTTAATAATATTAGTTAAGAGAACTTAAAGGCTATTATAAGGTATTTTTTTTAAAATTATAGCTAGCTTAATATTATTATTAAGGCTCTTATTTCATTAATTTTAAACTACGCCTTTTAGCTTATTTATATCCTTATAGATTTTATTTATCCCTATAGGTAGTTTTTTAAGTAATTAATTATTTATCTTAAGTATTAAAAAGCTCTTAAAATTACTTTTTTTAGTTATTATAATTTTATTTTTTACTATTATTATTATTAATCTTACTTAATTAATATTAATTAAAATAAAAAATATATCTTTTATCTTTTCTTAACTTATATCTTAATTAAGGGCTTTATAGGTAAGAAATATATTAATTATATATAATATTAAAAGCCTTATAAGTAAGAGTCCTTACTTAGGTATTAGCTAAAGTTTATTAATAAGGGGCTTTTAAATTAGCCTTTATAAAAAAAAGAAATACTAAAAGAAAAGTTTAATAAGGTTAAATTTAATTAATTAAATTAGATATTTTATCCTTAAATTTCTTATATATACCCTTCTCTAGATAGCTCTAAGGTATAGGATTATAAGCTTTTTCTAGTAATATAAGAATTTATTCTTAATAAAAGGGCTAATAAGGCTAAATTCTAAGAGGGTTTATTATTTAAGTAATACTTTTTTTTTTAAAGAGAGATAAATTTTCTATAGGTAATATAATAAAGCGCTTTTATTATTTTCTTTTAATTTTTAAAATACCTAGGTATTTATTTATATTTATTTTTAATTAATTAATTTATTTTCTCTTAAGTATTAATCCTTTTATTACTTCTCTTATTTTTTTATTATATTATTTAATAGGCTATATATTAATATTACTTTTTATAATATAATAAATTTAAATATAATATTTAAAATATTATAAATAATATTATAGCTATCTCTTATTATATCTTATTTATCTTAGATAGAGTTTAAGGTATCTTAGGCCGCGAGTAATATATTTAATTAAATAATCCCTATATTTTCCCTAAAATAAAAACCTAAATTTATTAAAAATTTTAATAATTATAATATTATATAAAAAACTTTTTTTATTTTTTTCTTTTTATATTAAAAACCTAAGAGTCTTTATAGGTTTTTAGTATTAATTCTCTTTTTTTAACTTAATAGCTTTTTTATTAAGTAACTTACTTAGTAATTAAGCTAGGGAGTTAAACTTCTATATATATTAGAGTTTATTATCTTAGGTATAATAACTTGCTCTTTTCCCTAAGATTTTTTTTTTTATTATTTTTATCCTTTTTTTCTTTATTATTTTCTTAATTAACTATTTAATTAAGTATTACTTTTATACTTTTTATAATTCTTATATCTTTTTATTTTTTTTCCTCCTTTAGTATTACTTTATTTTTTTAAAATTCCTTAAATACCTTTTATTTATCTTATTTTCTTTCTTATTAGCTATTTTTATCTTTCTTAAATTTCTTTAATTAATCCCTATAGATTAACTTTATAATTTTATAATTATTAAGTATCTAAAGCTTATAATAATTTATATTATTATAGTACTTAAGAATATAAAATAGGCTATATTATTTCCTTATTATCTTTGCTATTATAGATATATTATTTAATTAGGGTATATTAAACTTTAGGACTAGGTTTCCCTCTCTTAGAGGTATCTTTTTTAGCCTATTAGTATTTTTTTTATTTTACCTTTTTATTACTTTTACTTAAAATATAATAATTTTCTTATAAGCTACTATTATATTAAAGCCCTTCCTTTTAAGGACCTTAACCCTTATAAGGATTAAGTCTTTAGTTATTAATATTAGGGTTAAGACCGGGTTTATATAACTAAGTTAGATTAATTAATTAAATATCTAAAACTAAGGAAAAAGAAAAAAAAAAAGATCTAATTAATAGTAGCCTTACTATAGGTTTTATAGCGGGCTTATAGTAAGGCTTAGCTAAAGGTTAAGCTAGTCTCTAGTCTTAGTTCTTTTACGGGAATAACCTCTACTTATAAGCTCGCCTATAATAATATCCCCCTCTTTTTAGGTAGCCTATTATTTCTTTACGAGAAATCCCTCTTAGGGTCTCTATAATTTATTTTATAATATTATATTAACTTAATATACTTCTATATACTTTTATATATTATTATATATATACTTAAGCTAATTAAATTAAATTACTTTTTTATACTTTAACTAATAATTTAATTACTTTATTTACTATAGATCTTTATAAAGCTAATTATTATCTTATTATAATTTTTTTTATATTTATATTACCTTAAGTATATCCCTTTATTTAATAATAATAATAAAAATAATAATAAAAAAGAAATTACTTAAAATAATATATAATAATAAATTACTATAATAATTATAGCTTATATACTATAAGGTATAAATAGCTCTCTTTATAACCCCTTAGGCTTTTTTTTTTTTTTTTTTAACCTTTTTATTTTATAAATAATTTTAATAATAAATATATAATTTATTATATTCCCTCGTTATTATTACTCTTATTAACTTATAGCTAGCTTATATATAATTTTATATATTACCTTTAATTATTTTATATTACTTATACCTCTTTTATTTTTTTTTTATATATTTATTTAGCTAATATATATATACTTATAGCCCTCGCTTTTTAATTACTATTAATTTACTTAGGCCTTTTTATTAGCTTTACCTTAAGTATATTATTACTTAGTGCCTTAAGTTAAGTAAAAATAAAAAATCTAATAAAAAGCTACTTAAGCTTATTAAATCTTATTATATTTATAAGAGTAATATATATTTATTATTTATTTTTACTTATTTTTTAATTAATTTTATTAATAACTTAATTTATTAAGTATTATTATTATAAGAAGTAAAATAAGTTATATAACCCTATAAGTATTATTTCTTAGCCTTTAAGTCCCTATTATTAACCTTATATAAACTTATAATTATTTATTAAATATTACGCTACCTTTATAGCTTTCTTTTTATTATAGTTTTATATCTAAAAAGATAATACTAAGTATATTACTAATAAGGTTTATTATTTATAATTTTATATATTATATCTTATTAATTTATTACTAAGCTATTTAAAAAGCTTTATATAATAGTAATTATATCTTTTATATTTTTTATTATAATACCTTTATTAATTATACTTATTTTATTATTATTACTATTATTATTATTATTATGCGAGAGGCTAAGGATCTTATTATTTATTTCTATGCCTTTTAGCTTAAGAACCTTTAGGTTTAAATTAATATCTCTAACTCCCTATGCGCTTTTATTAAGGCCTATATAACTATATAGCTATCTTATAACTATAAATTAATTTATTAAGTTAATCTTAGTAAGTTAGCTAAGAGCTTTAGGCCCCTTATAGCTAAGAAATCTAAGCCTAAGACTAGTAATAAGGGTAATAAAGACTTTATTATAGCCTTAACCCCTATTAGTAATAAGCGCGCTATAGTTATTAATATTATTACTTACCCCTATAAGAAAAATAAGGCTTAAGTTAGTTATTTTAATATTAATAATTATTATTAATTCCCTTATTATATTACTATTAATTTATAGCTAATTAGTTTAAATAATAGCCTTATAGCTAAGATATTTTATTTTTATATAATATAAATAAAGTCTAGGTTATAGCCTATTATATAATTTATTATTTCCCCTTAGTGCCCTTATAATAATACCTTTATAAAGTTATAATTCCTCTTATATAACTCTATCTTATAAGTTATTAATTATACTATATATAACCTTATTAATCTTAGCTCTTTAATAAGCTTTTACCTATAAGTTTATTACGGCCTTATAATATAATTACTAAGAGGTTTATTATTCTTATAAATAAAATTATAAACTTATTTAAAGTACTTTAATATTATTATCTCTTATAATTTTATAATAAGCTCCTAAGTTAATTACTTATATCCTCTTTATTATATAAGAGCTTAATAAGTTTATTTTTATCCTCGCTATTACTACTAAGTATATAAAACTTCTTTTACCTCTTATTTCTCTTTACTATTTACCTTAATTAATAATAATTAGAAATTATTATTTTATTATCTTAGTTTAAGATCTTATTATGCCTTCCTAAGGAGGTTAATATAAAATTATAAAAAGACTTTTCTTAATATATTTAGCTAAATTATATATAGGCTTATTACTTAAGTAATTATATATTTAAGATATAACTAATTAAGCTTTTTATAAGGCTATTTTATTTTTATATTTATTAGATTAAGTTATACCTTATTGCTTACTTAGTAATATTTTATAGGCTTATATTATTAGTTTATAGTATCCTCTTAGTATTATTAGGTAGCGATTATATTAGCTTATATAAACTTAGTTACTTTTTAAAGTCTCTTAATAAAAGCCTTTATATTAGCCTTATTATTATCTCATAGTAAAGATATATTTAGCTTATTAATAAGAAAAAGGTATATATAATATTTATATTTAATAAAAAAAAGACTTATTTTAGTTACTATATAGTTATAGTTATTAATTATTAATTATATAATAAGTAAGAGCTACTCTTAGTTATTTTAAGTAAAGCTTATATATACTTATAAGTAGCCTTATATATCTTAATTTATCCTCTCTAGCTTATTATTAGTCTATAAGTAATATATTATATTAAGGTATTACTTAATTCTTATAAATTAATAAAATACTTATTAAAAGGTATTTATTTAATTAAACCCTTTATTACTTATAATTAACTAAGGTATATTATAAAAGTAATAATAATAATAAAGAAATTACTATATATATACTACGGTATTTATATTATTTATTACTTTTAGTATTATTACTTATATTAGTTAATCCTTAATTACTTAAAGGTATTATATTTTTATAGACCTTATAAGAGGAAGGTTTATTATAAAGTCTATAGAGAGGTTATAATAAAGTCTCTAAGGGATTAATAAAGACCTTAGGAGTTTTTATTTAAGTTATTATTAAATTATATTTTATTTATAGATATTATAATTAGTAATAAAGCCTTAAATTAGCTATAAGCTTTTTAGCTAAAAAAAGCGCCTTTATATTAAGGTAATTATATTATCTTAGCCTAGGTAGCTAGCTATAAAGGTATTATATTTAGCCTAAATAATATAGGTTTATAGGGTATTTTTATTATACTTACCGGGAATATCTATATTATTACCCCTAGGGACTTAAAGCTTCTTATAATAAATTAATTTTCTAATATAATTAATATTATACTTTATAATTTATATTTTTAGCTTAAAAAAGAGGTAAAAACTATAATTTCTTTATTAGATTACTATAAAGGCTTACTTATATATTTTATCTCTTAATAATATACTTTATTATAAATATTTAAGCTCTAGGTATTCTAAAAAGATTATATAAGTTAATAGCGCACTCTTAGTAGCTTTATTTATATCTTTAATACCTTTATCTTTGCCCTTAGTTATTTTAAGTAATACTAAGATTAATATTAATTAGAGGTAATATTTTTATTCCCTTTTATTTTTAGCTCCTTAGGGAATATCTTATTTATAGTAACTTAATATATTAGGCGCTATAGCTTAATTACTAGGTTAATATTTTAAATTAAAATTAAACTCTATTATTTCTCTTATTTACTTATTTTATTTCTCTATAAATATCTTCTTTATTATAAAATAATATAAGTTTTTATAATTTATAAAAATAATAAAATAATTATAGCTATATAGCTTTAATCTCTATGCTTTTAAGTAATATATAATAACTAGTATTTCTTTATTATAAATAAAATAATTATATTTTATAAGATTATAATATTATAAGAAAAATATAATTAATTTAAGCTTTCCCTATAAATTTACTTAAGTAAATACCTCGCTACTTATATTACTTAAAGTATTTATCTCTAAGTAAGTCTTTTAAAGGGGGTTAAACTTTATTAATACTAAGGTATTAATAAAGTAATCCTTAAGCTCTTAGAATATTATTTCCTTATTAAGACCCTATAAAAAAGGTATTTTTTTCTTATAAAGTCTTATTAATAATATAATTATTTTAAAGAAATTAGGTATAAAGACTTAATAATAATTAATAAATCCTATAAAGCTTTATATACCTTTTATTATTAAGGGCACTATTTATTTATAGATAGCTTATTATTTCTCTAGGTTATAAGTTATTTTTATCTTTGCCTTAATAATAAAGCCGAGATATTTTACCTCTTAGATAATAAACTTATATTTCTTAGGGTCTAAATAAAGCTTAGCCTTCTTAAGGGTATTAAAAATTAATTATATCTTTACTATATATTTTTTATAAGTTTTATCTATATAAATTAGGATATTATTTATATATATTATAATAAATTAATTTAAGTATTCTTAGAGGGCGCTATTAATATATTATTAAAATATAGCGAGAGTATTAATAAGTCTAAATAGAGTTACTAACTACTTATATAACTTAAATCTTATATAAAAAGCTATCTTAGCCTTATAACCCTTTTTAATTTTAATTTTATAAAAGGTAATTATTATATTAAGTTTTATAAATTACTTAGCCCTAAATAATATCCTTAGGGTTTTTATAATTAAGGGAAATAAGTAATAATTTTATTATATAATTATATTAAGTATATAATAATTATAATAAAAATAGATTCTCTCTCTAGGTTTCTTAATTAAGAGGACTAAGGCCGCTATAAATAAGCTATTAATTTATATAAACCCCTTATTTAATAAGTTATTTAGGATTTTCTATAAAACTATTAGCTCTTCTTATAATATTAAATAAAAGGGCCTTTATAATAAAATTAATTTATTACTATATTAATCTTATATTAAGTTAATCTTATAGTTATAGCTTAATTAATAGGGAGGTAATTAAGAAGCCTTAATAAATAAAAAAAGTTATAAGTAATCTCTTAGGATTTTTAATAAAATTAACTTTACTAAGTTAATAGCTTTATTTTTATTATTAAGTTTTTTTAATACCTTAATTATATTAGCTAAGCTAATTAATATTATAGAGGTTATTAAGTCTTCTTAGTAATTTCTAAGCTTTTTTATATATTAATAAATATTAGTAAAGGTAATAATAAATATTAATTAGGCGCTATAAATAAATTATATTACTTTAAGTTTTTTTTCTAAAAAGAGGTAAATTAAAATCCCTATAACCTTATACTAGATTTACTATTAGGCTATATAGTATATAATATCCTTAGCTTTTATTTATAATTTACCGAGGTATATATCTCTATTAAGGCTATTTATTATATATATATATATAAGGTATTTATAGCCTTAGATCTTAATTATAAAGATAATAACTTCTTAGGTAATCCCTAATTAATTACTTATTATAAAGCTATAAAATTATTATTACTTTTTTTTAATATATAATAAATAAAGTTTATAGGTAAGAAAGAAATTAATTAAAGTAAATATATTATAATTATTATTTAATAATACTTAATATTTTTAATTATTAATTTATAAATCTATTAATATAGATTTATTAAATATATCTTATTTTTTTTTTTATTTCTTAAGCTTTTATTTTATTAGCTTTAATACTTATTTTTATATTAAAGCTATTTTTTTCCCTTCTTATTAGTATTATAATTCTTATCGCTAAGTAGCTATAAGTCCTTAAATTAGTTTTAAGGAGGGCTAACCTTAGTTATATATTATTAGTTATTTTATTAAGTCTATTAAAAATATTTAATTATTAGGTATTACTTAGATTTATATTTAAAATAAGCTTTTTATTCCTCCTTAGTATTATTTTTATATATTTACTATTTATCCTCTATAACCTTATTTACCTTAGTTATAATAATATCTCCCTTAATATCTTAAGCTTATTTAGGTCCTTATAGTTAGTTATAGTTTTAATTTACCTTATTTCTCTCCTTAGGGTCTTAGCTCTTATATTATAACCTCTTAGGGGGGTTCCCTTTTTTAAGGCCTAGCCTCTTTAGCTTTTAAGCTATTTTTTATACCCTTTTAATTTATATATTATAAGTTATAAAGAATTTTATTATAACTAAGCTATAATATAGCTACTTATTTAGAAAGCCTTTTAAAAAAATAATTTTAATTTAATTCTCTTAAGTTAATTTTTTAGCTTTTATAATATATTATTTAAATTTAAATAAAAAAATAATAAAAGACTTTATAGCTTTTTATTAATATTTAAGTAATAAATTTATAATATATATTTATATATTCTAATTAATATTAAATTAATTAAGGTAATTTATAAATTTTATTAAATCGCAATAAACTCTTAGGTTACCTATAAAGTAAAATATAATTATTAAGCTTTAGGCTTTCTAAGAGAGGTAAGAATTAATTAAATAAAACTTTTTTTAATTTATTAAATAAAACTTAATATTAAGGAAAAGTTTATTATATATTTATTATAATTATATTAAGTAATTATAATAATTATTAGAAAATTTTAGGAGGTTAAAAAGGGGTTTATGCCTCTTAGGCGTATTAATTAATTTAAGGTTTATAATAATTAAGGTATTTTTTAGAGTTTATTTATAGGGTATTTCTTATATATTATCCGCGGGGTTAAAGAGAGGTTATTTAGGGATAAAGATAGGTTAGGGCTATTAAAATATCTTAAATTATATAAATAAGTATATAACTTATTCCTAGAGAGGTATAAATATATTTATTATATATTTACTAATAGCTACTTATATATATTTAATTTCTTAGATATATAGGGATAGCCTATTAAGCTATTATTATATAAGGCTTATAAATTAGCTTAATTTATCTCTTATAAGGTTTATTAAGGCTAAGTCTTTAATAAATACTCCCTTAGGGTTATATCTTTTTATTATAATAATTCGTAATAAGCTCTTTATTATTATATAATAAGCTTTTATTTAAGTCTTAGATAATATTAGGGTTAAGACTAGGTTTATATAATTAAATTAGACTAATTAATTAAATATCTAAGATTAAGGAAAAAAAAAAAAAAAAGATCTAATTAGTAATAGCCTCGCTATAGGTTTTATAGCGGGCTTATAGTAAGGCTTAGCTAAAGGTTAAGCTAGTCTTTAGTCCTAGTTCTTTTATAGGAATAACCTTTGCTTATGGGCTTGCCCGTAATAATTAATATCTTATCTTAATTAATTAATTACTAAGTTAGGACCTTAACCTCTAGGGGGTATATTAGCTCTTACCTATAGATTAGATAAAAAGAAAAATAACTATATAGTGCTTTTATAGTTATTTTATTTATAAGGAGGGCCCTCTTAAGGTTATTATATTATTTAGGTTTTTTATTTTTTTTTATTTTCCTTAAGGCTATTAAGATTAAATAATATCCTCTCTTATTAATATTATTAGCCTTTAGGTTATATAAGAATATAATAATAAGTAGGATCCTTAATTCTTTTAGAATAAGTAAGAATTCCTTTTTAAACTTTAATTTATTATTTATAATAATTATTAAGATTATCCCGAATTAATATATTAGGTTAATTATAAAATACTTTAGCGCTAATACTAAGATCTTCTTTAGAGAAATAGCTTTTATTTATCTTATTATATTATACTTAGCTTCTATAAGGTATTTAAATCCTTAGTCTATAGGTATATACTAATAGTTAAAATAGACCTTAATTATTAGATTAAATAATTTAATATATTAAATATGCTTTATTAGTCTCTATAGGGCATAGGCTTAATATATAAGATAATAGTAAATTACTTTTATAATTTAATTTTATATATTATTCTAAAAATACCTCTTTTTTATAAGGTTATAAATAATCTCTTTTTCTTTATAGCTATTATTAAAGTAATAGCTTTTAATTAAATACTTTTATATCTCTAAGTTATTTATTATAAATAATAATAAATTATAATCCTTTTTTACCCTCTTTTAAAGGTATTATCTTTAGATAAAAAAGAAAAATAATTTCTTTTTAAATTATTATAGCTATAAATAAGTAAGCCCCTTAGGCTTCTTAAATATATATAAGTACTTAGCGATATTTTTATACTCCTAGGAATAAATCCTATTAAGGATCTTAGGTTTTTTATTAACTTAGATTATATTAAAGTAAAGGTTAATAAATTCTTTAATATTCCCTTTTATTTATATATCTATTTAATTAGATAGCCCTATATACTTTTATAATAAACTATTAGCTATATAATTTTTCTTTCTTAGTATATACTTAATTATAAAATTAAAAAAAAAAATATAATTAATTTATCTTAAGATTAGAGACCCTAATATATTATTTACCTTTTTATTAATTTAATAGATTAATACTTATAAGTTAATCTTTAAAATAAAAAGGGTATTATAGATTATATTTCTAAGTTACCTAAAGGCATAAAAGATTATTTTATATTTTCTTTTTATTATATTATACTTAGTTTTAGCCGAGTTTTATAGCCTTAATTTAAACTAAATTAGCTTTTACTTCTTATTAATTAATTATATTAAGATATATCCTTAGCCTAAGAGACTTATATTAATTATTAAAATTACCTTTTTAGCTTCTTTTAAGTAATTAAAAGTAATTAGGATTAAAGGAGATATAATTTTCTTTTTTAAGGTCTTTATAGCTTCTTTATAATTAGGTCCTTAGATAAACTTAATATCTTTCTTTAATAAATTTATTAAGGGCTTTATAATCTAGGTAAATTATTTAATTTATTAATAATAATATCTTATAATACTAAGGAAAAACCTTATTTCTTTAATATTAAAATAAGCTTTTTATTTTAAGATTTTTATTATTTTTTTCTCTTTTAGGCTTTTTTTATATATATTATAGAAGTATTTAATTATTATTACTATTTTTTTATAGAATTAAGACTTTTACTTAGTAATAATATAACTAAATAGCTTAATATTTATAAATATTTTATCTAGGTTAATTAAATACTTTAAGATAAAGTAATATATCCCTAGGATAATCTCTTTTCTTTTATACTTTATAGTAAAACCCTTAATATAGATATTATTAAGGAATAATTAATATATATCTAAAATTAAATCTCTTAAGATTTAAAAAATATTTTAAGTAAATTAAGTAATAAAATTAATAGCCCCTTATAATAATATATATATCTTAAGTAAGTTAATTAATATTATAAAGCTTATTAAATCTTAGCTAACTTTAGTAAGCTTTATTTAATTATATTTTAAAAAGAAATTTAATAATAATAATATCTTATATATAATAAAGTCTATTAAGAACTTATTATAACTAAGAGGGATAAGGCTATTTTTAATAATATATTTATTTATTAAAATAGCTAAATTAATTAATTAAAACTAATTATCTTTTTTCTAAATAAAAAAAAATAAGTTCTTATAAGGGCTATAGCCTTTTTCTAAGATCTCTCTCTCTAATTAAGTTCTTAAGAGCTTAATAATATTTTTTTTATATTCTTTAGGAATTAATATATTCTTTATTTATTAGGCCTTATACTTAATAATCTTAATAACCTATAAAGGTATTATAAATAAGTTAAGCTTATTATATTTTAAGAATTCTTATATAAGTATTACTTCTTTATTATATATAATCTTAAGAAAGATATTTAATTCTTTTAATATAAAAATATTTTTTATTTAATTAATTAATCCCTTAAGCTTATTTCCCTTAATTTAGGTCCCCTTATTAATATTAAAGAATTTTAGCGTAATTTATTCTTAGTATTTTAAATCTTTTTATAATTTTTTTTTTATTTTTTTTTATTTTTTTTCCTTTTACTTTAAGTCTTTATCTAAGGTAAATCTATTTAATAAAATATTATCGCATAAGTAAATCTTTATTTCTTTTTTCTTATAAAGGGTATTAATTAATATCTCTTTTAGTTTTTTCTTTAATATTAAGCCTTAATCCTAATCTTTTTAAATCTTATATTTTTTTTTTACTTATTTTTTAATTATTTAATTTATATCTTATAGGGCTTCTTTATATTATTTAGCTATTATTATTTTAATAATATTAATTATTTTTTCTCTTAACTCTTAGCTTAATTATTATAATAAGGATAAGATATTATTTAGTTTTAAATTATTTTTTTAATTAATCTTAGGCTTAAAGAGAAAATTAATATTTATTTTAATAATATATTATTATTTATTTTATAAATAAGGGCTTTTTACTTTATAAATTTAATAGCTAAAGTAATAACTCTAATATTACTTAATTAATATTAAAAGAATAT
Organism: Ascodesmis sphaerospora; assembly: GCA_027569015.1. Classification (NCBI taxonomy): domain Eukaryota; kingdom Fungi; phylum Ascomycota; class Pezizomycetes; order Pezizales; family Ascodesmidaceae; genus Ascodesmis; species Ascodesmis sphaerospora. The sequence goes on along the minus strand of JAPPUR010000014.1, from coordinate 607,266 downwards.
AATATTATCCTTAGTTAAGTAATTAAATAATACCTTTATTAAGTAAATAAAAAATATATTAAAAATAAAGGGAATTAAGATTCTTATTAAAAGTATAATATATATCTTTTATTATATTTATATATTACTTAGATAAAGCTAAATAGTTATTTAGCTTAGTATTATAATATAATCTTAAGAGAAAAATATAATTATAGCTTAAGCTAAGGTAATTTAAAAGCTATAAGCTTTTATAAGCTCTTAAGAAATAATATTTCTCTTAGACCTTATATTTATTATTATTTTTATTACCTTACCTTTTAGATTATTAAGTCTTATAAAAATATATAATAACTCCTATAATTAAGTTATTACCCTATTATAATACCTAATTATAAGTTTAATAATATTAACCTTCTAATTAAATAATTTCTTATCCTTTATACTAAGGGTTATAGTCTTTTTTAATTTTAGCTTATTTTAATAGACTTTTATTATTTTTATCTCCTTTATAATAATTCTTATATCTATTATAATAATATAATTACTAAGTTAAAGCTTATTTATATAATTTTTAGATTATTTAGTCTAGGTTTCTTTATTAATAAAGATTATATTTATACTTATTTTCTTATTAATTAATACCTAATAAGCTTCCCTTTAGTCTTATTTACTAACTTAGATAATATTTATACCGCTAGCCTTTTAATTAGATAATCCTTATTCCCTATTAATTATATAAGGCGCTAATTTAATATAAGTAATTTATTTAATATTATTAGTAATATCTTAATAATCTTTATTTATTTCTTTACTTAGTTAAGGTAATAATATAAATAGTTTATTAGCTAGAATTAAGATCTTTTTTATTTTATATTTATCTCTTAGCTCTTATAAAATAAAAGCTTACTTCTCTTTAAGTATTTAAAATCTTAGGTTTTTTTCCTTTTTTATAATTATAGGCTTCTTAGTTAGGGTTATCTTTTAAATAGGTTATATAGCTTTTTTTATCTTTATTATATCTTCTATATAAACCTATTTCCTTATATTAATATAAATAATAATAATTATTATAATAAGGACCTAAGGGGTATTTACTTAATTAATTAATATTAATTCTTTATTAACTAAGATAATATTAATAAAAGGTCCTTATAATAGGTTCTAATTATCTAAGATATTTTAATTACCTCTAATAATACCTATAAGTAACTAATTAAACCTATCTAGGGACTTATACTTTAATTAATAAAGGTTAATAATTATAAGGTATTTTTAAAAAAAGTTATTAATAATATTATTTTCTAGCTAAGTTAATTTAAGCCTAAGTCTTACCTTATTATATTTCTTAAATTAATTAGCTAATAAATTTAGCTTAGATTTTAAAAAATACTTTAATTAATTATAAATAAGCTTCTTAACTTTAAATTACTTAAAGAGGTATATAAGTATAAGTAATAATATTATATTTTTTCTCCTAAGTAAAGTTACTCCCTTAGATAAATTATAGCTTATAATCCCTTTATTCTTATTATATATAAGATTTATATAAATATCTAAGAAATAGTTTTTTCCTATATAATACTAATAAATTAAGTTAGCCTAAGAAGTCCCTTACCTAGATTTATATATTATAGTAATATAAAAATCCTAGCTATTTAGCATTTAATTAAATAATATTATATTTATTTAAAGTACTTAGGGTATTCTTAAGGCTACTTACTTATTATATTCCCTTTTAAGGATTTAAATTAGCTATAATTAAGATTTTTACCTTTTAGCTATATTAATTATAAATTAACTAAGCTATATAATTAATTAATTAATCTTTAAGGTTATAGCTTTATTAAATTCCTTTTTAAGGATTTTTAGGGTTTTAATTATTTTTATAGAAAAGCTTAAGCTTTTAAGAAAAATTAAGGCCTATATAACTCTATAGGTATTTTCTTTACTTTAAAGATAATAAGTCTTTTAAATTTTAATTTTATTTTTATAATATTATTTAATTATTTAAATAAGCGCCTAGTACTTTATAATTATAAGCTCTTAGATATTTTTATTATACCTTTTATAAATACCTTTAATAATTTCTTTAAGGAATACTTTATAAATAGCCTTAGACTAAGTCTTAGATATTTTTTAGTTTTTATTAATTTACCTAAAGAGGTATTAATATTTATTTAGCTATTTAATAATAATATAAAAGTTTACTTTTAGCTAAGTCTTATTAAATATTTTTAGTTTTTTCTTAATAATTTTTAATTAATTAAAATTTTTATTTATAAAGGCTTTTTTTAGGCTTTTTTAAGTAACTTCTTAATTAAGTTTATTTATAGCTTATTAGGCCTCTCTCTTAATTTTTAAATTAATATATAACTTAAAGAGAGTTATTTTTTTATCCTTAGAGATATTTATAAGTTTTACCTATTAATTAAAATTCTAAAGGTATTTAATTATATTTTTTCCCTTAAAGAGAGGAAAAAAATTAAAAGAGATAATAAAAAAGGGATTATTTAATCTTTTAATTAAGAGTTTAAGGAGAAATTTATTAATTTTATTATTACCTTTTATAGCCTTATTATTTCTTATCTCTAGGTTCTAGCCTTAGATATTATTAGATTTTTTTTTAAAGTTAATATTTTTATTATTTTAGGCTATTTTTATAGCTAAGATAATTATAATTATAATAATAGGTATTTAATTAATTAATTTTTAGTAATATTAACTTTTTATTTTTAGATTCTTAATTAATATAATATAAAATAAATTAATTATTAAAGTTTTCTTAAAAGTTATAAAAATAAAAATAAAAGTAATAAAAGCCTTATTTCTTATAATTATCTAAATAAGAATTTTTATTACTAAGACTTCTTATTATTATTTAATTAAAAGTCTTTTAGGTACCTTTAATAAAGCTAAATTATTAATCTTATTAAGAGACTTTTTTTTTTATATTAATAGGGCGCTATTATTATAGTCTCTTTTTATATCTATAATAAGTAAATACTTTTATCTCCTTATATTTACCTCTAGTAAGGTATTCTAGGGGTTTATCTTAGTCTTAGCTTTTTTAAGGGGAATTTAATTAAATAATATCTCTAAATCTAAGTTTAAGGGAGGGTAAGATATATTTATAATTAATCTCCCTTTTTAATTAATAGCTTTTCTAGGTTTCTTAGATTTTTATTTTCTTCTTATTTATAATAATTTTTAATACTTTTTATTTTTTTATAACTTAATAATAATAATTATATTTATAATTTATTAATTAATAATATAGAAATATATTTTTTTATTTAATTAAATAATATATATCTTTTTTAATATATATTAATAATCTAAAAAGATAAAAGTATTAAAAATCCTATATAGGGGTATTAAATTTATTAAATAAATAAAATATATTAAATTATATAGCTTAATAAAGACTTTATATAATATAATTTCTTTTTAGAGTTTTTAAATAAAAGATTTTATATATTTTTTTATAAGGTAAATATAATATAAAATAATAAGAGTAATTAATTAACTAATAGTAATAATAATATAACTTATAAAAAAGCCTAAAAGTCCTTTTATTAAGGCCCCTAAAAGTAATAATAAGGTTAAGCTAATAGCCTTAACCTCCCTTTTCTATATATAAAAATTACTTTATAGCTAAAAATAGCTTAGTATATTCTTCCCCTAACTTATTACTTTATTAAATTCAAGAGATATTATAAAAAAAAAAGATTATCTAGCTTTATATATTACCTTATTCCTCTTATTTACTTTAGCCCCTTAATATTAAGTACTTTAATATATTAAAATAAGCTTATAATTAAGAAATAAAGCGATTAATTAAATACTTTATAACTTATATTTTAAAGATTAAGTTTTTTTTAGCCTTTTATATTATATATAAAGCTATTATAATAAAAAGAAATATTAAGGGTATATTTAAAAGAGCTAGGCTTATTTTTTTAAACTTAAAAAATATAATCTTAAAGCTTAATATATAGCTATAAACTCTAATACCTATTAAGGAGGTAACTAAATTATTAACCCCTTAGGCTTTAAAGACTTTAAAGATTATACTTAAGGCTAAATCTTAGTTTAAATACCTTAAAAAATAAATTAAAAGGTATTAAAGTAGCTCCCTAGAGTTAATTTTAAAAGCTCTTTAAAGTTTTATAAAAAGGATAAAAGCTATTATATATTAAGTTATTTTATTAATTACTAAAAATAAAGACCTTTAAGAGGTAAATAAAATATTAAGTTAGCGCTAGAGAGTAAAAAGGATTAAATTATAAAAAAAAGGAGTAATAATAATAAAAGAAGGAAAATAAATAATTAATTAAATAAATATAAATATATAAATAATAGCTAAATTATTAAGGAGTAATAATCGAGGAAGGTTAATTAAACTAGGTATTTAGCGCTATAATATTTATAGTAAGCCTAAGTATAATATAAAGACTTATTAGGTAATAATTAAGATATCTAGGGAAGAATATAATAAATAGTTTTAATTAATTAAATAGTTTATAGTATTTTTATTATAATCTCTAGTTAGAAGGTTAGGATTTTTAGCTTACTCGCTTATCTGGCTTACTCGCTTATTAAGTATATTACTAGTCTTTTATTTCTAGTTTTTACTTTCTAATCATACATGGTACTATAATTATCAGCCGGGATCTCGACTTGAAAATTGACCACTATCTTTGTAGACCTCAAAGTCGAAAGTATGAATCCGATCTGCTGTCTAGCCCTTGGATACATGTGACTTCATCGTTAGGAAATACTAGCTCCCAGGATTCCACGCACTCTACCGCAAAATGTGCACCAGTAATCAGCATGAGTAGGGTCGATAAAAGAGTTCATTCTTCCAAACAAGCCGGTATGTCCCCTCACGCAAGAAATATAACCAGAGAAACTATTCGCCGGGCTCCTCTCCTTTAACCTTCCTCACGAAGCACAACCAACCTGTTTCTATCAGCTCCGAAAACCTCCTTTGCTCTCTCTTGCTGCCATTGGGCCTCCTTGAGAAGCGCAATCAATCTGTTTCTATTAGATTTGAAAACCTTCTTTGCTCTCTTTTCTTTTTCTCTCGGTAGTTCGACACTGGCCATTTGTAGTGCCAACTCCAGGCTCGTCTGGTCAAAGACATGCCACCCACATCTCTGAAAGATGGTCTCGGCCTGTTGTTTAAGACCCCACTCTGCGATGATACGCAGTAGCCCGGATTGAGGGTTCCAGGAAAGGCGTTGCCACTCAGCAACCTTGGTCATCAGGCAGTCGAGTGTTTCTAAACTCCCATGTTCTAAAGCCGACCTGACCGCCTCACACACGTGCCTGGTGTCCACCTCTTTCCGCTGGTCCAGGTCATAAGCAAGCAGTTCTACCACATCCCGTCCATGGTGATTGGCAGATGCTGCAGCCAACACATTGGAGACCTGCTCATACTTCGCTTTCATCAAGTCCCTCTTTCGACTGGTCTCCCACCAGCTCTGGTCCATGTCTTCTTTGCATTCCAGTGATGCATGCTGGTCCATTTCTACCACTTCGAGTAGGAACTGGATGGTGTTGATCATGTCATGAGAATCCGTACGTAGGCAGGCTGCCCAAAACAGCTCATCACTTCCGCCGCTGAAGGCGCTCTCTACCCAAGGGTTGTTTCGTTCTGCAAACCAGAGATCTTCAACCAATCCGGTAAAGTCTGATTCAATGGCCCATCGGAGTAGTTGTCTTCGGACCTGGACGCTGGACTCGCCGAGGTTGTATCGCTGATCGAGAATCAAAGCCAGTTCAAAGGCATCCCTCCGAGACTCAGTGCCATCCAGGTTCAGATCATCCAGGGTTTTCTTATCCAATGGTGCTAGAGGTCCAAAAAGAGGCCGTGTGGATTGCAGAACTGAACTCTCTTTGCAACTGTAGTAGTCATTAAGAAAGTTTGGGGTGATGCTATTGGACCAGAGCAGCCAGTCGATTGCGTTCATGTAGACATGCGAGAGCCATCGAACGTCATCAGCCACTTCGAATACACGCATATCCACAAACATCTTCTTTCTTCTCTCAAGAAACTCTCGATTGGTCAAGGTTTGGCGTTGGTGCATCATCCAGCGCAACTCTGATCGGTAAGCCTCATACAAGAATGCATCAGCCCTTGCTTTGATTTTCGGCGAAGAGAGCTTGGCGAGAGTTTTGACAACTTCTTGACTCTCACTGAACTTCTGTCGTCTTTTAAGTAAGATGGCTTGAGAGAGAAGAAGATGCTGCGTCTGGGCACTGTCTGGGTCCCCTGATCGTGGACACAAGGCTGGGACAACGCTCATGGTGGCCTCGTTGGGAGTAGCCAAGCCCTCTGAGATGAGCGATTGGATCATACCCTCAACCATGGCAGTTTCCGTAGTGCCTAGCCCGCTTTCTCTTGAGACTGTGACGTTTTCGAGGTGGCCCAGGCGAAGTGAGCCGATTGTTTCAACAAAGGTGGTGAATAGATCCTGCGCCATCAACTGAAGCAACGAACTCGTTGCATCAATTGAGAGGACTCTTTCAAGATCAAGTTCATATCGAGGTCGTTTCCGTTCAGATTTGTTCCCGTCGTCGAATAGAATCATGTTAGAAACGGAGAGGTTGGTAAGGGTAAGATCGGGTGATATTGCGTCGCTGTCGACGACGTACTTTGATAGGCGCCATTGTTCAAGGACAAAGCCGATAGCCCCCGTATCCTCTTGAGGAATGACTATGCTTTTTCTTCGTCGCCTCCGAATCCATTCCGCGAGGTTTTGACCCCAAGAATGAACGTACCTATCGAAGCTCCATAACCACAACCCAAGTACAGCCTCGAGCTGGTTGCCATCGATGATCCAACCGGTATCTGTGTTCCTCAGGCAAAAGCAAATAGGCATGTCTGGATCTTGGTAGTACTTGTCCACCGTCAAATGGCAACCCGTTGACCAGATGAGTGACCTCACATACTCTTCTTGTGCCGGATACAGGAGCTGACTGGACTTTTGCAACGCGTTTTTTAGACGCAGAGCAATCTTTCGAGTATCAATCTCCCATGCCTGGTACGGCAGTTGTTTCGTCAAATATGCCAGCCGTGTCCGAATACGCATCGATTTGGCAACCATGTTCGGTGGACTTGAGCTGGGTTTGCGCTCCTCGGTTTTGCGTAGAAGTTTCTCGAGGTCGGTACCATCATCCCACGCCAGAGAGAAGAATCCCGAACTGTCCGATTCAATCCACCCCATGAGTGCTTCTTCTCTTATGCGGCTGTACCGAGTCAGTGCAACTGCGGCGTTG